>OY776279.1:29211029-29811029 GCA_963675445.1 Linnaemya vulpina | reverse complement strand
AGCAAAAATCGGGCTGACTAAAAAAATCTCTGAGCGGAAAGGAGGGCTGAGCACTCCCTGACATGCAACGCAAGCCCTCCAAAGCAGGGAGCACTTCCACTATAAAAAGAAAGCTGATATTTGGAGTACGACTGGATCCCGATAAATCAAATAACATTTTATTTCTAGGCCCATGCTAACTTGGCAATATTTTTTTGATTCTCTTAAACAACATAAAATTATGATTTTAAATGAATCGGTAGAAACTGTGGTGGAAAAAATTTTGTCAAATTGGAAATATAACCAGAAATAAGAAATAATTTTAACTCTCAAGAACTGGATCCTCTCTTTGATATCAGTAGTTTTACTCGCTGACGTTTTCGGATATGAACTCGGCCTTATTTTTCACTGTTCTTTTTTAGGCGGATTGAAATGTCGTTGAAAACCGCGAGTATTTGATTAAGACACATGCGTCACCCTTTAGACTTAATTGTTAATTAATTCAAACAAATTTCTGATCTCATTTTGTCCAACTCCAATTTTAGTTTCATGATCAAAAAATTCTTATTTTGTTTGCAAAATTTATATTTTTTAGAAAATATTTTAAGGAAACACACAATTCAGTGATGAAAATTTTTATTTATACGAAGAAAATTTGAAATACATGAATCGAATTGAGAAGAAATCTAACGACGACATCTCTGTAAACAGGCAGCGCGTGTACAATGGCGATTGTTGTTGCCAGCACAGCCCAAGTAACGCATTTGGCGACACTGTCTGCTACGGGCATCATAGTGCCACATTGTGCGGGGTGTGCAGCCACGTCCGCGGCGACCAATATTGCGGGCGCCACTACAAGAGGGATTACCTGCAAAAGGATTAAAAATAAATTTTGTTTTAAAGGTCTTGATTTTATTTGAGAGTTTACTTACGTGGTCTGCCCACACATCTCTGGGCCGAAGTGTAGGCAACCAAGGCCACCAACAACAGAGTCAATATGTGCAAAAACTTCATTTTTATTTTCACTTGATAATCAATTGAACAGAAGAGTGTCAAGTGCTCGATGTTTTAATTTCTCGATTTCAGCGAGTATTTATACGAAAAAGGAAAGCCCAAAATTGAAAAATAGTTATTGTTTATTTAAATTCGAATCGAAGTATTGTGTTCAGTAAAAAACTGTGTTGATTTAACGTTTTAAAAATTCAAAATAAAAAGCAGATTTTAACAAAAGATTTTTATAAAACGGTAAATCTTTTCAATTTAAACAAAAACCATTTAATGAAAAGCGCGATTGAATTCTTAAGAGTCCATATTTGTTTCCTTGTGCTTTTAAACATGCCTTTTTGTACCGAAACTGGTTAGCACGCTAATGAGACCTGCACAATCATGGTGAAAGAGCGATCTAATAATTATTTGGTTATCCTGGTGACGGTTTACAGCTGACTGGAAATTCACATGGCATATGATCAGTCATATAAAATACAAACGCATGGTTTAATCCCCCGGATCAGAAGAATTAACCTCAATTAAACAGATGTTTTTGAAAAGTAAATAAAACTTAAATGAATTAAAATAGAATTGAAAGACGATTGAAAACTCTCTTGCCTCGACTTTTACAAAATTCTGCGTTGAATTTCCGTATAAATAGCAGCTCTAGTCCAGCCACTAAACCACACTCAAACTGACAATCAACTGATCAATTAAGTGAAATCAAAATGAAATTCTTACACATTTTAACTCTGTTGTTGGTGGCCTTGGTAGCCTACACTTCGGCCCAGAGATGTATAGGCAGACCACGTAAGTAAACTCTCAAATAATATCAAGAACTTTAAATTAAAAAATATTTTTGATCCTTTTGCAGGTAATCCCTCTTGTAGTGGCGCCCTCAATGTTGGTCGCCGCGGACGTGGCTGCACACCCCGCATAATGTGGCACTATGATGCCCGTAGCAGACAGTGTCGCCAAATGCGTTACTTGGGCTGTGCTGGCAACAACAATCGCCATTGTACACGCGCTGTCTGTTTACAGAGATGTCGTCGTTAAAGTCAATATCGTGTCCGATTATAAATGAAATAAATTTAGTTAAAAGTGCAAACAAATAATTTATATTTTTAATTGGTTTTAGTGGATGTTGCCGAAATTGAAAAGTTTATTAAATTTTTCATTGTTTTAGTAGTCAATATGGAAATTGTAGAGAGAGAGAGAGAGAGAGAGAGAAAGAAAGAGAAAAAGAAAATTCCATAATTTGACATCTCGGAATCTCTAGCAGGTACCCCAAATTTTAAAAGCATACGAATGCTGTAGAAAAATATGCCGACAAATGTTTGGTACTTTTTCGATTGATGTACTTTTAAGGGTTAAAAAAGGCATTTATCTGAGTTTTGGTACTCTTTTTGCACTCCATACATCTGACAACTTATCAAACATAAAAGAAAGACTTTGAAGGCATTCTGTTCTTCTGAAAAGAATATCCAACAAGTTTTGGCTTTTTCTAAAAAATCGTAACTAGAAATTGTACCCACTTTCGGTACTTATTTCGTTTGTAAAATGATTATATTTTCCAGCGGGACGAAAAAGGTAACAAAAAGGGTAAATAACAGAAAACGGTACTTTCAATTCTACATTCGAAAAAAGTCATAGAATGAGACAATTTCAAAACTGAGTCAATTATTATTCACCGATAAATTGATTTCTATTTATTGTCGGCCTTTCGAAATTATTTGTATAAGATTTTTTAAATCTTTTCATAATTGAATCTTCAATAAATTAAATATTTTTATAAAACAACATCTTTTTAAGAAAATAATTTTTAAAATTTACTGATAAAGCGGATTCTTAAAGATCGATTTTTATGAGGTACCTTGAAGACTAATTTGGTACCTTTTACCTATATTTACATTTATGCTGTTCGCAGACGCTACTTTTCTGCAAAAGTACTTTTTAATATAATATTTTTTCCAATATTTTTTATGGAAACATCCCTTTTTGGGAGGGAGCCTTTGGGATATTGTATATTGCAGATATGGTACTTTTTTTGGAAGCATAATTTTTGTACATATAATTTTTGAAAATATAACCTGTCAAGGTGGACTCCTGGGTTATGAAAACTTTTCAAGTTGATACTTTTTAAAAGATAAGCATTTCGATCTTTCAAAATAGTTTTTTAAAAAGTTTTACAAAGAGTACTTTTTTAAGAGTTCTATTAAGGAAAGTATATTCTCGAGAAAAGCACTTTGAATAAATAAAATGTTATTTCTTTTTTTTTTCAAAGTGCTTTTCTTGAGAACATACTTTCCTTAATAGAAAGAACTCTTAAAAAAAGTACTCTTTGCAGAACTTTTGCGTTTTCAGGAACGGTACTGAACGGGAAAAGGGTTTTTCAAAACTCTTTTAAAAAAGAAGAGTGCTTATTTAAAAAGTAAATTTTGAAACAGGTACTTTTACAAAAGTACGTTTTGTATCATTTGAAAAAAGTACTTTTTGAGAAAATTTACACACAGTTAGAGAAATTTTGCAGCATCGTTGGTATCTTATTAGAAACCGATGTTTGCGAAACCAATAACTTCCTGATTTTTGTTTTTTTTGTTTTTAATTTTCTTAGCGGGAACTCGAAAACTTCTTTCTAAAAATAGTTCTCTCGTGTGTAATCGTTTTCATTTCTCATGCAGAAAAAAACTCGCTACATATTAGAATATATAAATAGCATGAGAAGGTGTGGCGGCCTTCGAAAACCGCACGGTTCTACTTTGCTTTTTGGATTGCAAAATAAATTGATTCCTCCATCATGGATTATTTATCATGCCTCATGGACACTATCCTTTTGCTTATAATTATATTTAATAAAAAGGGTTTTAAATTTAATTTACTCATTCGTCTTCTTGGATTTTCACAAATACAATTAATTTTCTTTATTTCAATTCAGTTTAATGCAGTATTTAATTTCATACATTTCAAGGCCGGATAATATTTTAAGTCGAAACTTTAACCAGACCGGGTACACGATCGCACACAATTGTTTCTGGAGCAAAAACGATTGCTATTGCCTGCGCATCCTCGATAAACAAACGGACGACATTGACGAGAAGAGCGATCATAAGCCCATACACGTTGAGCTCTGCAGCCGCGACCGCCATGTCCACTTAAAATCGGGCCCCCACATCTGGCCATCCCTGAAAATGGAAGTTTATAATAATAAATTTAGTTTTAAATTATAATTTTTTTATATAAAATTTTTTAGTTTTTGTAAAATATTCACTTACACTGGCTTCCATGACATCGTTGCATTTGACCCGCACAGCAGCCTGCCCAGATCACAAGTAATACAGCGGAGATAATTAACAATTTCATTTTTTTCTTTTCTTGCAATTGTTTCGATTGACGAAATGCTTCTGAGGCAGGTGAGATCCTCGTGGGGGTATTTATACTTCAATTAAATAATAATAATTCACTCAAACGCCATTTTATTTTTGAGCAACAGCTTTTAAAAATATGAAAATGAAAATGTTGTAGGAAACACTTGAAAATAAATTTTTACAAAAGAAAACTTCTGCGTTGGAATTGTTTAAAACTGAATCTGTTGCTTTAGAAACTTCTTTGCAATGTTACTGTTTATTTATTTAATTAAATAAGTTTGGAATTGAATTAAATTAACTTGAAATAAAATATATGCCAGCCACTGCAAGATCAGGTGTTTAAATAAAATTAAATAATAATAACTTATCAAAAGGAAAATAAAGGAGAACCGCGAAAATAATGGAAAACTTTCTTTTCGCTGCTTTATTCACTACAAATACAAGCAGCACACCTACCGATCCCGTATAGTTTTATACCGTGTTCAGACATGCATTTTTAATTGAGTCAATTTTGTTTTAATTGCGCAATTAAATCTAGTTTTCACACATACTCAATTTAGCTGACTCAATTATCATTTGGCAGCTGAAAAAGCATTTTTTTATTTGTTTCGTGTTTGTAAATTTTAAAAATCGATGAAAATTTTGGTTTAAAAGATATTTTACTTGCATATAATATCGGGTGTTTTTTATACAGTGATACAAGTTTAAATCATAATAAAACGTATTAATATATTTTTGACATCAATGAAACGGCCTTTATTGGATAGAAAATTTTATGACATCAATGTGACGCGTACAAGACGCAATCTGGAACACCAATTTTCACAAATTTTTCGCAGCATTTGCAGCTGTATCTCGCCGATAACTCTTGGAATGTTTATTTTTCGAGTGTTCAATTGTTTGTAGGTCATCAACGTACACAAGTGACTTTACACAACCTTAAAGAAAATAATCCGATGGGGTTAAATGACGCGATCTTGGGGGCAAGTTAATTGTTCTTCGAATTAGGAGTTCTGAAGGACGATTATGTACACCATAAAATGGGTGAAGTGCACTATAAGTTTGACGAACAGAACCATTATTTTGATTAAAAATTTCCACAATTTGTACGCGTTGCTCTGGTAGAAGTCGATCTATAAAATCTCAAAGCATACAAACAAAAACCAACTGTCAGCTGTTAAACAAAGCAGTGATGCAATCTCAAAGTTGTATCACTCTATAAAAAACACCCTATATAAATGATGTGCACGCTTTTGTAGTGCACTTTTTGGCATGTATTAAAAAAAGTAATACAGCGTTAACAACGTCATGCTCAAAGAGGAGAAAACAGAACCCTGCTTCGTGGGTACCTGCAGGAAAAAAGCCTTCATCTGTCCTCTAAACACTATACCCTCCTTTCTACTGACCACCTAATAATTGATGGAAAATTAAACACGAGTACTGATTGTGAGAGTGGGGCTACTTCCGACAACAAAATTCGTTTTCTCCGAACTGCTGTTGGCTGACATAAGCGGTAGCCCAATCATAATGCACGATGTTAAGTGTGAGACACGAAAATGAGGCCCAACAAGCGGTTACCGTGAAAGGTGTTCGTTACGACGCGATAATAACGGACTTTTTGTGGCCACAATGTGATACCATGAGCCTGGACGTTGTTTAGTTCCAACAGAATGGTGGCACATTAACCACATTGACCCTTTTTTATGTCTCAGAGTCAGGGAAAACATGGGGACTATGGAAAAGTGGCAGTCCACCGAAGCCGTGGCGAGCACTTGATCGATTTTTGTTGCACAGATAATTGTCGCAGACCCTTCTGTCATATTTTTTTGATTTATATAAAATTAACACCCTCCTGTTAAGTGCGGACCACCCTTTAGTTAATGCTTAAACTACTACGGGGAAGATGGTTGGTTCGATAGCGTAATCAGTTATGAAAATGTAATCGTATTCCTCTGATCTGATTTAGTCCATGATTGTATCAGGAGTTATTAGCCCTTTTCAAGGACGAAGACATGTACGAAAGGATACATGACAGTATCCTACTGATGTGACAAACTCTCTATAATCTTTATTTTTATTTAAAATTTTTCCTCTTCATACTATCGCCTTCTACTCACAGATCCGCTCAGATTACATGAGTAGGGGCCATCCCCTTTGTGGCGGCCAAGTTTAAAAAAACACGATTTACTACGAATTTTGAACAAATATTTTTTCTGCAAATTATATACATACATTATTCCAAGTCTAGATTAAAAGGAAAATGTTCCATTTCAATTTAGACTTCGAAAGTTGTTTTCTTTCAATATTTTCATTTTATAACGTTTTTTGCCCTCCTGTAGTTTTTTTAAATATTTTTTTTTTTTTTTTTTTGAAGAATTGTGACAATTCTTTCTTTCACTATAAAATTAGGGCAACCCCATAGAAAAATGAGACAGAACTGAACTGCCGCCATTTTAAAAATAATTCAAACCAGGAATTGGCTTTCTTTTACTTAAATTTAATTCATGTTTACTTAAGATAATTTTATGTGGGTCTGTTCTATTCAATAAGTGTTTTCCGCACTTGCAAAAAAAATTATTTATTTAATTATATAAATAAAATAAAAAGCAAGAAAAAAAGGCAACAATAAGTTTCTTTGGAACAGAACATCTGCTGTCTCACAATGTGACTTCTGCCATAAAAAGAATCTTTCATGAAAGAAAACTTCCATACAAAAAGCCTGATTAATTGTTGTTGTTATTTTACCAAAATGTTTTTATTTAATGAAACTTAAAATAATTGTCCAGGAAATTGTTGCTAAGTCTTTTTTTATATAAATACTGCCGCAATCTGCTCTGAATGTATCAGAAGATATTCTGGAATTCAAAGTGTAGCCTCAGAAAATGAGAGTTTTAATTATTGCGGCTTTACTGCTGGTCATCTTTGTCAGCTACTCTGCGGCTCAGAGGCAACGGTGTAATGGGAAACAGTGTAAGTTAATCGTTTATAAAATTATAAAAAATTCTGTAAGTATTTTTATAAAATAAATCTGTGGTTTTTTTATTTTAGGGGCACCTTCCTGTTGGGGTCCAGGTCATCGTGGTCGTGGCGGTGGCGGCTGTAGAAGACAAAATGTCTGGTATTACCATAGACGTTCTGGCCAATGCCGTCCATTAAACTATTGGGGTTGCGGAGGAAATAACAATCGTTGGTGCTCCAGAGCTGGCTGTGAGCGGGCATGTCGTTTCCCAGGATAAAACACAAATTTAATTGAATAAGAAACGTGTCCAGGAAAGTTTTATTCAGTTCAGTTTTTTGACAATAAAATAAAAATATAATAAAAAAGAAAATGTTGTTAAGAAATTATTCATAGACAGAAAGTGTGTGGTTTTCACTCGGCATATATGCAAGTGTGTGTGTATGTGAATTTATGCGAGTGTTGGTATGTGTTTGTATGCCTACAAAGAAGAAGAATTTAATATTTATTATTTTGCAAAAACTTTTCGCAAATAGTTTTGTTTTAATCTTAAGAAAAAAGTTTGTTTAATTCGACTCAATGACCAATTTGTTTTAGTGTTTTTTTTTAACAAAATCGTGACGCTTAAGTTTGTGTGTATGTGTGTAACACTGAACAACAAAAGTTGTTCAACATTTGAAACTCTTTAAAGCACCTAAAATGTAGGGTATACTGTAGGGTGATTTGAAATTAGGGATGACATGGACGTAACGAAATTATATTGTTGTCAAGCATGATCTTGCATGACTTGTGGTATGGCGCAAGTTGTCAAGAGTAAACAAGAGAACTTATATTTGAAACGTGTCCTTCTTCACCGCTATTTGAGCAAGTCCCCTGAACAACAATATTATAAAAATATAATGGCTGCTGTAAATTAACTCAAATTTCACAAAATTATATTAAAAGAAAAAAAATTCTTTAGCCATCCCCCCAACCAGATGTCTTTCTCTGGAGGCCGTAGTTCTAAGTATCTGGAACTTGTAACAACCACTTTCGGGGCCAATACCGATTATATTGATTCTATTGAAGATATACTACACGATTCTGAAGTTACTCTACATAATTTTAATAAAATAAATGGCCGTTACTTTCTATATTAATATTTATGTGAGCTAAATTGTTCTAACTTAGTTAAAATCTCAGAAAGACCTGATGATAAATATTCCTAGGCACAAAGGAAGTCAACATCAGTTTTATTGAACTTACACAGCAGAGCAGAGCAGAACAGCTGTTTTCGAAAGTCGCTACACTCTCATCTTCAGTGCTCATGTGTATATTGTGTTTATCACGACTGTTTAGGTGGCTTAGTTGAATGTGATAACAGTTACTTTTGTTTTCCAAAATATGTCCGCAACTTAATTTAAACAAATTTTAAATATTAATTGTGGAGCCTAACGGTTGTATGTTTAATTTTAAAAATCTAATTTTAATCACTTTATGTTGATTTTACTTGACTCCTCAGACAATAAAAGTTATTTTGGCTTTTATTTATTCCTCAAACCAAAAAAATAATAAATAAATAAAAGTTATTTCTTGATATTTATTTATTTGGCAGAATATAAAAGTTATTTCTTGTCTTTAATTTTCAATCAACATATAAAAGTTATTTCTAGATTTTGATTTATCCCTCAGAAAATAAAAGTTATTTTGGCTTTTATTTATTCCTTAAAAAAATAAAAGTTAATTCTTGATATTGATTTTTTTCCTGAGAAAAAATTTGTGTCTTGATTTTGATTCATCTCTCAGAAAATAGAACTTATTTTTGATTTTTATTTATTCCTCCGTAAAAAAGAGTTTTTTAATTTAATTTTTCTTTATTTATCAACATATAAAATTATCTCTTGATTTTTATTATTATTTTTTTTGTTTTGCTCAGAAAACTAAGTAATTTTTAAGCTGAAAAATTATTTAAAATTATATTTTATATTTGATTTCCAAATAAGAGTTTCGCACTAAATTCGTTCTTTTATCGGTTAATAGCGATGGGAGCAAAATTAAGAAATAACTTTTATTTTGTAATCCAAGAAATAATTACAATTTTTTAACAATAAAAATTTTTTGAAGAGAAATAGTATTTTTATTTTCTGAGAATGAAATAAAAGTCAAGAAATAACTTTTATAATTTGTTCGAAAAATTAAAATCAATAAATGAACTTTATTTTTGGTTTGAAAAGTAAAAGTCAAAAATCAAGAAATAACTGTTATTTTCTAAGGCTAAGAGCAAATAACTTTTATAGTCTAAGCCAAAAATAAAACTCAGAAAATAATAAATAAAATTTAATTTTAATATTTAAAATTAAAACGGATACGGTCCCTGTTTTAAGCAGCCTCTTATTGTATTCCCGGCCTTAAAGAATAGTCGCGGGCTGTCAGAAGTATTAAAATGTTATTTAAATGGAATACAGTGAGTGTTTTAGTTTTCATATTATCTTGACGTGACTTTGGCGAATAGTTACAGAATAGAGGGGAATAAAAAGTGCTCAGCATATTGATTTTTGTGGTTGCACACAAAACAGGATTTAAATCTTTCGAAATAGGCTAATAAATGCAATAGAAATATCTGAAGTTATTTGACAAGGGTAACGTTCAATACACATAACGGATTATTTTATGGTTTAAAGTTAAAACAGTCGGTATTTTCAATATTCATGATTTTTCTAATAATTTTTACAATTTTAAATCAGTTTTCGTTAATCAAATAAAACTGATCAACACACACACACACACACACACATACAAAAACCCCACACTTATCGCATTTAAACAACATCCGAAACAAATTGAGCCACAGTTTGAACACTTTAAAGGCCGCTCTAATTTGCATGGCCCCACGGGCATGCACGAATAACTCCATTGACTCGTGTTGTGGATGCGGGTATTCAAAAGAATTTTTGTTAAATTTATTAGTGTATGTGAGAGAGAGAGGTAGAGGGAGAGAGATCGAGAGAGAGAGAGGGAGCCTGTGTTGTTTTTTATTAAAATTTTATTGTTTCGTTAGTGTTTGTGCATCCATTTTCATTGATGTATGAGTATTGTGCATGTTTGTGTGTGTGCGTTAAGGTTTCATATTTTATTTTGTTTGAAGTTTGTTAGCTTGCAAAAAATATATGCGGATTTAAATCTATTCTTTTCCCATTAATATTTATAACATTTGAGTCAATATATATTTTAATAGGGCTGAGGAGTCGTTTTAAAATATGTTAAAGGAGAGAATTATTTCATGAACGGTTGGCTTGACTGGCTGTTCACAACGAGCAGGCTCTCTTTTATCACAGACTACGCAGCCATATCGAAGTCTGTGACATCGAAATCGAATCAGTTGCCTGATTCTATCAGACAGTCCATATTTTCAATGAGTCATCCCAGGAACCTTTTAGGCTTAGGTTATTCTTCTGCTAGCGTCCATCTCTTCTGCGTGACGCACGGTACATATATAGACAGACTAGAGGTAAGATATTAGGACATTCCATAATGTGTATCAGTACGGGCTAAGAAGAAGAAGAAGTGGAAGAAGTCCATCTGGTGTCATCCGATAGCAAAAGCTTAGAGTGAAACACGCCTCCCACAAACTCGCAAAACATTACAGTGGCTTTTCATCCTCCTGCGAGTCCACCAGTTTACTCTTCCACCGAAGATAATTCAGCTTGAAATGATCAGAAAGAAAAAGAAAACCAGTGGCATGTCGCAGGTCGTACGTACGAAATCAGACAACAACGCCAGGAGAAATAAGTCAAACCTCTGTTTGGGTCAGACTACACTCAAACTCGGTTTAACATATAAAAATGATATGGCATTTGAAAACATACACGTTCAACTTATACAAAGTGTTTAGTGGGATTTGAAAGTGCTTGTGAAAGACATAAAAGATACATTTTGAAAAAATATTTGTAAGGAAATACCATATCACAAAATTGTGTTACGCACGCTACAAAATGCAGAAATAACATCTAAAGTTATTTCTCAATAATTTCAGAATAAAAAGCACAAAATACAACTCCAAGTAGATTTTTTGATAGCCTTGTATAGTTTGTGACGCACGCTAATTTCACTTGAACTCATTAATAAAATCACCTAAACACCCATTTATATGACTGAGGCCACAACATTTTTCTTGTTTTTCCCTAAAACAAAAATTTCAAAAAATGTACTCATACCAAAAACACCTTTAAGTAAATATATTTTGCTAAATGGTACGTTTTGAAAAAGTACTTTCAAAAAGTATCTTCTTCAAAAATACATCTTGTCTTGAGAGTACATCTTGACAAATTGTGTATTCAAAAACTACATTTTCAAAAATTGCATATACAAAAAGTATGCTTCCAAAAAAAGTACCATATCTGCAATATACGATATCCCAAAGGCACCCTCCCTAAAAGTGATGTTTCCATAAAGAATATTTAAAAAAAAAAAAATTATATTAAAAGAAGTACGTTTGCAGAAAAGTACCGTCTGCGAACAGCATAAATGTAAATATACGTAAAAGGTACCAAATTAGTCTCCAAGGTACCTCATAAAAATCGATCTTTAAGAATCCGCTTTATGTTGTTTTATAAAAATATTTAATTTATTGAAGATTCAGTTATGGAAAGATTTAAAAAATTTTATAAAAATAATTTCGAAAGGCCGACAATAAATAGAAATCAATTTATCGGTGAATAATAATTGACTCTGTTTTGAAATTGTCTCATTCTATGACTTTTTTCGAATGTAGAATTGTAAGTACCGTTTTCTGTTATTTAGCCTTTTTGTTACCTTTTTCGTCCCGCTGGAAAAAATAATCATTTTACAAACGAAATAAGTACCGAAAAAGGGTATGATTTCTAGTTACGATTTTTTAGAAAAAGCCAAAACTTGTTGGATATTCTTTTCAGAAGAACAGAATGCCTTCAAAGTCTTTCTTTTATGTTTGAAAACTTGTCAGATATATGGATAGTAAAATTAGTACCAAAATCCATATTAAGGCCTTTTTTAACCCTTAAAAGTACATCTATCGAAAAAGTACCAAACATGTGTCGGCATATTTTTTTACAGCATTCGTATGCTTTTAAAAGTTGGGGTACCCGCTATAGATTCCGAGATGTCAAATTATGGAATTTTCCCTTTTCTTTCTCTCTCTCTCTCTCTATCTCTCTCTCTCTCTCTCTCTCTACAATTTCCATATTGACTACTAAAACAATGAAAAATTTAATAAACCAAATAAAAATATAAATTATTTGTTTGCAATTTATCTAAATTTATTTCATTTATAATCGGACACGATATTGACTTTAACGACGACATCTCTGTAAACAGACAGCGCGTGTACAATGGCGATTGTTGTTGCCAGCACAGCCCAAGTAACGCATTGGGCGACACTGTCTGCTACGGGCATCATAGTGCCACATTATGCGGGGTGTGCAGCCACGTCCGCGGCGACCAACATTGAGGGCGCCACTACAAGAGGGATTACCTGCAAAAGAATCAAAAATTAATTTTAATTTAAAGTTCTTGATTTTATTTGAGAGTTTACTTACGTGGTCTGCCTATACATCTCTGGGCCGAAGTGTAGGCTACCAAGGCCACCAACAACAGAGTTAAAATTTGTAAGAATTTCATTTTGATTTCACTTAATTGATCAGTTGATTGTCAGTTTGAGTGTGATTTAGTGGCTGGACTGGAGCCGCTATTTATACGCAAATTCAACGCAGAATTTTGTAAAAGTCGAGGCAACCGAGTTTTCAATCGTCTTTCAATTCTATTTTAATTCGTTTAAATTTTATTTACTTTTCAAAAACATCTGTTTAATTGACAAAATTTATGTCAACTGGATTTCAGTCACACAATAAATCAACATCTGCTGCTTAACAATTTAAAATATTTTTTTTTAATACATTTTTTTCCGCAGTTTGTCAAAAATTATGTCGGACTCAAAATATAATTAATTTCAAGGGAGAAATAGTTTCAAGAAAAATTTTTAAATGAAGATTTTCTGCCCACCCGGCCCTCGAACTGCTTCTTTTTCTTCTACTGAGTTGCCACACTTTACCAAAAACACTTTCAGATAGATACTAAAAAAAATAGATCCACTCGAGAAGTTCATTTTAGTATCAAAATAATCGTCCCAGGCAGCCAGCAATTCTTGCAACTTTTGATCGTTTTCGCTCTAATTGTATATATCTCGTTTGGAAATCATTAACAAGACAATCGTGGTATTCAGTGTTGCTAACTTTTTAATTACTAAAAGCACTAAAATCAAGCACTGAGTTCGATATATTTAATTTGACTTCAAAATAATAAAAAACCTGAATAATATTTATAGAATTGAATTTTTTGTAAGGAAAAAACGCATACATTTTCATACACTGAAGAGCATAAATATAGTCATGCGAGATGAGGAAAGGTAGCTACATTTTGTGAAAATTTATTTCGCTTTTTACTTCAAAGGGAGAGATAAAATTAAAATAAAAATAATTGTTGTTATTGTTCATACTATTAAGTCAAATTATGGAATTTGAATTTAAATTAAAATATTTTTAATTTAGTTTTCGGAAAGAATAAAAATTTATCGAACAAGCGAAAATAACAACAACATAATTATCGAAAACACGCAGCACAAAAGAAAAACGAAGTTCTCGGAAGTCGCTATGATCCCATCCTCAGTTCTCGTGTGTATTTGCTACGGCCATCACCGCTTGCCAGGCCGCCTCTGCTTTATCAAAGAGTTCAAAGCGAGTGCAGACTTGAATGTTTTTCTTTCTGAATTGGAAGCGATTTTTGAAGCAGACCAAAACGACCATGTCAAAGTGAATGCACCCCGTGAAAACGATGATCTGATTTTATGTGAAAGCAGTTCTTGTTTCTATAAATTAAATTTAATTTGTCAATAATGAACTACATTTCTAGTTTTGGTTTCAATGCCGTCGTGACAACAAAAAACGGTCCCAACAACGGTTTCCCTCGATGAAGCGAAAAAGCACCAACAGCGGTCCGAAAAGCATCCAGTTGACATCGCTGATAATATTGAGGCTGTAGCGAAGTTTGAAAGAAGACGCCGAATTGTTGTTGTTCTTCGACTGCGTTTAATTGTTGGGTAAGGTTTACACGATGCCCACATCATCGGTCTACATCTTGCGAATTGGCATACGGCGAACGACATCGACCCAAGGCGACAAAATTTTTCGCTCGCAGTGGCTGAGAAAATAATGCCCTAAAATTATGTGTCACATTAAAATAAGATAAATTCATTCATTTAAAACTAATTTCTATTTTGTGTCATCCTCATGCAGCTAAAAATCATAAACTTTAATCGTTAAAAAGCCTGCCACTCTTTAAGGCGCGCAACAAATTTATTTTGTCAGATCTTTCGAATTGGTAAAGTGGTTGAGCCTTAAAATATCAAAAAATTTTCGTAGGAACTCCGATATCGCTCGATTGATATCATCACTTCTGTTGTGTTCTCCAAGATCAGGAGCAGGTCCTGTTTACTTTCAAATATAATTTGAGGACGCGTCGACTACGAAGCCGAAAATCACATATTCCATTCCACAGTCAGTCATGAAAATTATATCAAAGTTATACGATTTGTTGGCTGTTGTCGGTCTGTTTTGTAGGGGTTGTTAAAAGTGTGGAGGTCTAAATTAAGAATAAAATTCGGGTCATTGAGCAGATGAGTGCCGGAAACATTTTTTTAAATTCAATTCGTAAATTGTTAAGCGCTGCGATCATTTTATTTTGTTATAAATAAAATATTTTTTTTTTATAAAAAAAAACTCAATTCAATTCTGTATAATTTACGAAATTATACAGAATTTATATAAATAAAAAGGAAACAAAGTAGTGAGAATTGCTGTCTTTTTCAGACATGTATTAAGTTTAATCCTGGTTCAACGTACTCTAAAACCCTGAATATTTCCGGTAAAATATGTTTGTTTTATTATTTTTCATTAAATACCAACGTTTTAGGTAAAATTCAACGCTTGAAGAAATGTTCAATAAAAAATTCTTGGTGATGGCACAAATAAGTTTGCAGATTAACTAAACCTCGTTTAACTGAGATTTCAAAATGACATCCCAGGAAAACATTTTTAATTTAAAAAGTTTTATGGAATTTTATATTTGAATTTATTTTTCTCTCTGGAACAAGTTGAGCTTTAGTTGCTATAAAATCATTTAATATTCCTGAAGCAGTCAAAAGATTCCTCATGTTTAATAAAAAAATGTCAGCAAAAAAAAAATGTTCCACTGATCCGCGGGATTAAAGCATGCGTTTGTATTTTATATCACTGATCATATGCCATGTGAAGGTCCAGTTAGCTGTAAACCGCCACCAGGGTAACCAAATAATTATAAGATCGCTCTTTCAGCATGATTGTGCAGGTCTCATTGGCGTGCTAACTAGTTTCAGTACTAAAAGGGCACGTGGCCTCATTTCATAAAAGCACAAGGAAACAAATATGGACTCTTGAGAATTCACTCGCGCATTTCATGACATGGCTTTTGTTTAATAAAAATCTTTTATTGAAATCTGCTTTCATTAAATTGTTTAAGAAATCTTATTGTCTGCTTTTTATTTTGAATTATTAAAACGTTAAGTCAACACAGACTTTTACTGAAAAGAACACTTCGATTCGAATTCAATAAAACAATAAATATTTTTCAATTTCGGGCTTTCCTTTTTCGTATAAATACTCGCTGAAATCGAGAAATTAAAACATCGAGCACTTGACACTCTTCTGTTCAATTGATTATCAACTGAAAATAAAAATGAAATTTTTGCACATTTTGACTCTGTTGTTGGTGGCCTTGGTTGCCTACACTTCGGCCCAGAGATGTGTGGGCAGACCACGTAAGTAAACTCTCAAATAAAATCAAGAACTTTAAAATAAAATTTATTTTTAATCCTTTTGCAGGTAATCCCTCTTGTAGTGGCGCCCGCAATGTTGGTCGCCGCGGACGTGGCTGCACACCCCGCACAATGTGGCACTATGATGCCCGTAGCAGACAGTGTCGCCAAATGCGTTACTTGGGCTGTGCTGGCAACAACAATCGCCATTGTACACGCGCTGCCTGTTTACAGAGATGTCGCCGTTAAGCTTTTGGTCCAATTCGATGTTCTGCTGTTGTGGAGTTTTAAAATTAAATAAAATTATGCTTTTAAAATCTTAAATAAATATATTTGAACTAAATAAATTTCTTGACTTCTTTTTCATTAACACTTAGTGGTCACGTTTTTTCGGGAAATATTTGCCTAAAGGTCACCCCAACTTTATGTGTTTCTATATAATGAAATCGGTTTTGCGAAAGTTGGTAAACTTTTCTAGGTTTACATACAATATATTATTAAAAAAAAAAAAAAAAACTTACCTGCATAATACCCTTTATTTTCGGTTAATAATTAACCATGATTATTTTCGTTTTGTTATAAAACCGCACACACACACGCAAGCACCCTGATACATATATTATTTTCTTTAATAAAAAGGCCTTTTTTTGTGGTTTAATACTATCTTTAATAAGAGTATTTTTCTCTTAACTTTCTTAAATATCAAGTCTCTTATTTCGGCACATTCTTTTTTGAAAACATTGATTTTGTTGCAAAACTTTTCTATTTATTATATTTTAAATTTTACAGGCAAATTGACAAAACTTTTTTTAATATTTCTTTTGCACCGCCAAGCAACGACCCACGACCAACACGACTATGTAAATATGTATGTATGTAGCTGCATGTAGCCAGATACACCAAAGCCTCGACTTGCATCGTTAATGGGGAAAGGTTGAAAGCGATGCACAACGAATCTCTTTTTTTTTCTATATAAATGCACTGATTTCGAGTTTATGCTACCAAATTTAAAAAGTTACGAAGAAAATTTTTTATATTTCAGATAACGCAATTCGCGTGATTACGTTTTATTATATTCAATATCAATCATTATATGGTTCTAAATGAAAAACTTATTCATATTCTATTATTTTCACTTATATGCAACTAATTTTTGTCTTTGTCAACTAAATCAAAATATATCCAGTTCAGATATAAATTCTTTCTCTATTATAAGACACTACGGCAAGTAGACTCCTTATTTAATATGATTAAATAAAAATTATTTTCCTTACATTCAATACTACAAGTTACGAGGTGTTTGTCCATGGCTACGGTGTAAAACTGCAGCCGTATGTAGCGCTCCAAATGCAAACTTAAGCGATTCCAGCCGAAATCATTATACCAAATGTTATATGCAATGCCAAACAAAAAGACGGTCGAGGCCTTAGTGTACTTGTACGTACTTCGATCCGGGGCACACAAACACACACACACATATTTATAGTGTACGCTAGTGTATTTATGCATGTCACCACAATGAAACTTAAAGTAAATTCACTTTTGCTACGACGTCTTCAACAGTTTTTTGCAATTAATTTTATACTTTCACAAAACTTAAGGAATTAAATTTTATAAATTGCCAAATATTAATAATTTTCCAATAATTTTATCTCACTTATTAAACTATTTATACAACGAATCACCGATAACCGACCACACGGCGAAGAGTGTTTCTAAGAAGTGAAACATCGTTGAAAAGAAGATGTTGAAATAAGTAAATGCGGTAAATAAAAGAGAGAATAAACAGTTAGAGCAACAACAACAGCAACATTAACTGATGCCCCTAAAATACGAACAATCCTACGGGCACATGCTAGTGATGTGCGATTTAACAGATATTCGTATAAGCCAATTCGGCCATTATTTGTCAAATACATATTGATGGATGTGTATATCAATTACTACACAAGAATCGAGAAGACTTAGTCATCAGATATACATATAATTTCGAGTTCTTTCGCTGATGATATCTTCCGGACGGATTAACCATAAGATCGACAGGATTCTTAAATGGTTGTAGAATCGATTGGTGAAACCTTTGAAAGCTGTTCTAAGACAACTACTTTTTTTCAAAGATCTTGAAAACTAAGTTTAGGAAAGTTTTTTTAGACATAGTCACGTGCTGTCAGAATTAGCCAGGGAAGCTTTATAAGACCTTAAAACACGAAGATCTCATGAAAGCTAAATTTTTTCAAAGCGGGTAAGTCCAATAACTTCTCGATTTTTCACATTTTCAATTTTCCTAGCGGGGAGCTCAAAATATAATAAAATAAGATAAATATGTAGATTTAAGTAAAAAATTATTTTACTTACCTGCAGACTTAAACAATATTTTTACACAAATTTGGCTTCGCCTACACAGGATTTTCCACACCAAGAATGTCGAGTAATTGAAATAAGTCCAACTGATTTTTTAATTTTTCTATAGAAGCATGGTTTGCGCGGCATTTTATTTAAATAAAATATATATTTTCGGAATTGTGTATTTCAAGCGTAAATTGTTAACAATTCTTCCTTCATCGTCCGAACATTTTGTTAACTAAAGCGGGACTTTTCAGATCACAGTTGAACGAGGTTTAGTTAATCTTAAAACAGGCCAGAGTTTCAGACTACATTAAACTGAGTTTAAATTTAGTCTACAACTGAAAAACACAATCTGAGTAGACAGACAAGTCAAGAGTTTTAAGTAAAGGGTGTTTTTTATAGAGTGATACAGCTTTGAGTTGGCATCACTGCTTTATTTTACCACCCATTTAACAGCTGATAGTTGCATTTTGTTTAGTTTGCTTTTACATTTTATTATGAACCGACTTACACCAGAGCAACGCGTGCTAGTTTTGGAAATTCTTAATCAAAATAATGGTTCTGTTCGTCAAACTTATCGTGCACTTCTTCCATTTTATGGCGTACATAATCGTCCGTCAGAGCTGCTAACTCGAAGAACAGTAGATCGTTTTCGGACCACATTTACTGTTACTGATAATGTGCATCCCGTGAGACGCCGAACAGTGCGCACTGCAAGAATCTATAGCCGCTGTACAGGAAGGAAGATGATCCTAAGCAATCAATTCGTCCCCGTTTTCAGCAACTGGGGTTGTGTCCTTTCACTTTATGGAAGATTTCACGCAAAGATCTTGGCTTAAAAGCTTTCAAGATTCAACTTGTGCAGGAATTAAAGCCAAACGACCGTCGTATGCGCCCCCAATTCGGGGAATGGGCTGAAGCACAAATTGATATTGATTTTTACATTCCGTTAAAAATCTTATTTCCCGATGAAGCCCATTTCTGTTCGATTGGGCACGTAAATAAACAGAATTGTTGCATTCGGAGTGAGCGGAATCCGCAAATACCAATACATCCACAGAAAATTACTGTTAAAAAAAAAAAGCTTTTTTTCTCTCTTAAGATCCGATACGAATTCGGTCAAACATAAAAGAGTTATATGACAAAGAATAACTGAGATTCGTAACTATCCAGGGTTAAAATTTGTCACTAAGCCACTTTCTTACAGAAATCTGTTTATATTATCCTCTACAATTTCGAAAGCATTATTAGGTTCTGTGTCATATACAGTGTGCGAAGTTGATACTCAGACACCCCCAAATAAGAAAAATTTTTTTTTATAAATAAAATTACTGAAATAATTTGCTTATAGAGTTTATAAATGTAAATAAAACCACATTTTATTCAAATTTTCTAAAATAAAATCTACATCTACTAATTTAAAAAACTGAAATTCCTGTTCTTTGACGAAATTATTTTATTTTAAATAGATTAGAAATCAATACATTCAAACAAGGCAAAATAATGTTTTTTTATACTGAAACTAGTTTGGGTTCTTATTACTTAAGCGTCCGAATAATTTTGTTTGTGAGTGAATTTCGATATTTTCTAAAAAACTGTGGATCGAAATATATCTACGCAAAAATTATTATGCAGTCTATTTACATACATACATATATATATATTATCACTAGACATTGTTTTAAGATAAGGCTGTACGAAAATGAACTTCGTACACTGTACAATTTTTATCATGTTGCAACCAAACAGAAGAATCTTGTTTCAGATATTCATATTCGCTAATACCAAAAATAGGCATTTAGCACATCACTAGTACATACAGAGTTATAATAATATAATGACATGCATGTGTGTATGTTCGTAAACTAACCAGGGATGGATAGTTGGAGGACTGTAAGAGGTATACATGCATTCATGAGCAATATCAAGTTGCTTCCCAATATGTTTCAACAAGAGATCGGTAACAGTTATAAGTGATACGAAAGATATATATGGAAAAGATTGAGCCTAAAGCCCATCCTTATAACTTCCTGCTAAAATGAATTAGAAATTAATTGTACCCAGATTTTTGTGGTATATCATTCTTTAGAGCCCTTCCAGCTAACACACTATGATACTAATTTCCAAACAAATAGATTCCTAAGTTATTGGTTTTTTGATTTTATATAAAACCTAGAACAATATCTGATCAGATATTAAGGTAAAATCAAATAATTTTTTTATGTTTTTTCCCTCACGTTATCTGAAGGTATTAACCGATTTTGACCTGATTTGCAATGGCCGACGGGGTTTTTAAACTTGCGACTTGATCAGCTTTTGGAATCGATCGGCAAGACTGTTTAGGAGTTATAAACAAAAACATTTAACAAACCGTGTTTTTTTAAGTTTTTTTTTAATCTTGAAATCCATCGGTGCAAATCAGTTAAAATTCACTGAAAATCTGTTAAGTGGAACCACTTAGGAAGTTATCAGTTTGATTGAAATCGGTCACATACCTACACACACACACATGCAGACATGGTGCCGTGTACGAAGAATTAGTCAGGGAAGCTTCGTAGGACCTCAAAACGTCGATATATTTTGGAAGGTCGATTTTTGTTAAACGGGGTAAGCCCAGATCTTTGAAAATTTTCAATATTCGGCAAGTTAAAAAATTACTTTATAACATTCATTTTGTGAATGAAAAAATACAGCACCTGTTTAAAATAATTATTTTTTAATAAAAAAAGAAAAGTTCGAAAAAAGCTCTTATATTATTTAACAAAAATTGAAGATCACTTTATATGAATTGGGATCCAAACGCACTAAACTCTAGTGATCCATTGGAACTACGTTATTGTCATAAAGTAAATCATTGTGTATTGGCGCTGTCAACTCTGTGATTTTCCAGCCGTTTTTGGAGCTCGCTGCTTTTAAAATTATTTTTAGTGCTAATAAAACGGAAATTCCCAGTTGTATATTTTATTAAAATTTTAATTTGTTTTGAAAACTTAATTTTTATAAACAAAAAAAAAATTGAGGCATCGAAGATTGTTTACTTTAAAAAAGGACTTTTGAGTTTCTTTTAAAAACTCTTTCAAATAATAGTAAACAGGGGACCAAGTCTGTAATAATCTATAATAAAATTGTTGTTGATATTTTGTTGTCCTTTGATATGCCTGATCCGTTTAAACCTTTTCTGAATGCCACTTAACAAATCATAGCCTTCGTGACAAATATTTGTGTATTCGTTTTTTTCATATCTGGGGGAGAATTTCGACTGAAATTTCTATTTATTTTGTATTAAAATTTCGCATGTGGTAATTTGGACCCAATTTAAATGTTGTTATTTATTTATATTCTAGAATTATAAAATTTTTTTCTTTGTTTTAGTGCTTCTTGAAATCTAACAGGTGCTTCTTGTGAAAAACTGAAAACAAGCAGACAAGAAGAGAATATAACTTTAAACGGTAAAATAAAACTCCTTATAAAAATTATAAAAAACTTTTTTGGTAGTATTTTTGGTAGCCCGAACTTCGAAAAAAAGACAGTTTCATTCGAATTATCTTCGAAAAATGATCTTGATAGCATTTTTGAAGATCAACACTTATAATGAAAAAGCAGGTGCGTATCTTTAAGTACTTGAGAGCTTACTTAAGTTTCGGATTTTAATGATGTCTAAAGCTCTTGAGTACATATTGGCTGTTGTATTGAGTTGAATATTTAACAATTCACACCATCCATCCCTGAACTATAATCTCTTTACATAACCTGCTTCACGTTAAAGGGTTGCACTGAATCAATCAATATCTTTGCAAATCAACACTACAAAATGAATGCTCCTGGATACGGGTAAACTACAAATAACGGCAACACTCAAGGAAATATATTTAGCCACTTCTCCTTACTTTTAGCAAACAATTTCCTATACGCATTTGCCAAAGGGAAACGCAGAAATTATTATAAAGCTTAAAATCTAAGATATTATTCTATAAAGATCTAAAATAAAAATGTGTTTTAAGCATTAAACACAATAGCGGCAGCAGGCTACAGGAACACCGACTACAAAAACCCTTGGCTACAATCCTTGCTACTTAATTTTTTTTAAAACGACACCACCAAATCAATAACCATGAATTGTTGTTTGTAGTACAGTTCTCTTCATACACCAGTGTAACCGCTTTCATGTATTTAATACTCTTAAATAGTGTTATTCCAATAAAATATATTACGTTCTACAAAATATATCACCAGAAATAACTTCATAAGCTTGAAAATATAGTTTGTTGTTTCCATTTGTATAATAAGTCAATCAATACATTTTCAAGTCTACAATAATTCAATTTATTTATATTATACGGGCAACATTGCATCTGCTCATTGTCGCTCACCAAAATAGAAATTAGTTTAATTTGACTACAACCACAAAAAGAGCATGGACAACAACCCGTGCTCGTGTTGGCTGTAGTAGTAACATATATTCTATTTTTGACAAGTTGTAGTCTGTAGTTTGCTGTCGTTATTGTGTTTAATGCTTTACTTGTATTTTATTATATTAAAAGCAAAAGCCCAAACTCAAAACCTCCATTTGTTCCAATATATTCTGTTTTCTTCCCATCTATTTGTTGTGGAGGACTTAAGTTTCTAGCATTTATATATTTTGAAATTAATCAATTATTATTCATAATTTAAAAAGGACTTTTTAGCTCTGGTCGGATTTAACCACACTTTCACTTATTATATATCAATCGCTTAGACATTCAGTGTTGCAGCAACTAAATAAACTACGCAAAAGATTTAACTAATTCACTCTCTGGCTTCGTTGCAAAAACTTATACATACACAAGTTTCTCATTATTGATTTATTTATTATTTTTTTTTTCACTAAGTGGACATATCAATGGGCTGCTGCACTTGTTTCTGGCCACTCTTTTAAGCAAAAATCTCAGAAAGAAAAAGATAGTGAATTTGGAACAAACAAATACAAAAATGCTGACTAACTGTCGGTAAAATGATAAGTTTTCATTCTGGACAAAACAATTAGTTTGACAAACATAAACAGTTTTTGATATAAAAACAAAATTCCTGTAACATTAACAATACAAACTTATTGAGTAGTTTACTTGGTCCTTAACCCACTCAAAACTCCCAAACAATTAATCCATAGTAGACAAGTACCTTCGCAATACACATCAAGATATTTAGAAGATTCAGAGCAGTCCTTTACGTTCCATTTCTCGCAATTCTGTCACAATAAAACAAGCAAAAACATAACTTGTTTTGCATAATTATATGCTGTTGTTGTTGCTGCTCTAACTGTTAATTCTCTCATAAAGTTACTGCTTTTTTACAATTAAAACATAATTCTTCTTGTTGCTTTTATTTTAGTTCTTAGAAACATTCTTTAGTGCGCGGTCGGTTTCGTGCGGACACTCGTGAAAATCAATGATATTTGTGAAATACATACATACATAAAAGTGTTAGAATATTGTTAATTATTGAAAATATGTATCTATGTATATAGTATATAAAAATTTAAGTCATATTTCATGTGTGAATAAAACAAACTCTGCAAATAATTAAATATTTTGTTGCAAAGTTAATATTCCCAAATGCAGAGCCATTATCTTTTAGAAATTTTCTCAAAAGAAACATCCAGAAAGTGTGACTGATCCATCCACAGGAGTATAAAAAATGTAGATTTGGTTGTATATAAGAAAGTGTGTATGTATGTATTTACATGAACGCATGCTGCGAACAACAAAGTACTTTGATATTGAAGTTGTGTGCGCATGGAAATAAAACTCAAGTTTTCATTCAACATGTTGAGTTTTCAAATAGAGCAAAAGAAGTTGATTTAAGAGAATTTACGAAAGACTTCAGTTGTTTTGTTTTCAAATTTTTAAGAGTACTTTTGAAGAGTTTTTAACACAAATTGTGGTCGTTTTTCTAATGAACAAGTTGAATATGTTGGTTACCAATTTGAAGATGATAATCAAGTGGATGTATTTTTGTGGAAACTGACTACAGGGCAGGTGAGCTGTTTGATATTTTGTAAATATGTATATTTCCAATATTGCAACGTAAATATTAGGACTGACTGTTATTCAGTATTATGTTGACTTAAAAAATATTCAAAAACAATTGAATTGAGCATTTTATGAAATTATTGATCTCTTTTCTCCGCTGCTCGATTAAATATTGCAAAGTAGAATTCGGTTAATTGCAAATGTTATAATGGCTTAAGCTTTTTTCCGCTTATGTGACATCTATATATATAAAAATAAGTTGCATTGTGTTAGTAATTGGTGTTCTCTGGAATGCGGGAACCGATTTTGTTTCTGAAAAATTTGGGTGGTATGTGTATTGGTTTATGAGTTATAGCCATTTTAGTGAACACTGCAATCATTTCGCAATATTTGAGTTAATATTTTCAAAAACTGAAATACAATTCGTTTTTTAATTCTTTACAATTAAATTTTGGTGAAACCATGAATGTAATTTATAGACTTAGCTTTTCTAAATCACAACTTCGGAGATCTATGAAATAAATTACATACAAATAAATCACTAAAAACTTAAATATTTAAATACATTATGCACAGCCCACGTCATATGCATAAGCACGCGAATAAAAAATCTGTTGAAGCTTTGGAAAGATCAATGAAAGATCTCCGAGATAGCTCAGAGTTGTTTGGTGGTGCGTTGATTTTATTGTCAGGCGATTTTAGGCAAACATTGCCCGGACATTCCTAGATCGACAGCTGCCGATGAAATTAACGCTGGCTTAAAGTCTTTCCCCCTAATTCGCAAACGATTGTTAAGGTTAATGAATGTTTTAAGAGATCCTTAACCACATACTTTAAGGCCACTTTAATTTAGTAATCGTTTATGAATTAGGGGGTTTATATTTATGGAATGATCCATCTGCTGATAAGTTCTCTAAGCAATTGCTGAAAATTGGGAGTGGTGCAATGCCTGTTGATGACACTGGATTGATAACATTGTCAAATGATTTTTGCCGTTTCGCACAGTCAAAAGAGGAATTGATTGAATGTGCTTCACTAAAATAGCACAACAATATGCATGCCATGGCATGGCTGAGTGCCAGAGCAATTTTAGCGGCAAACGAGAAAGATGTTACTGAATTAAACATGGCTATACAATCAAAGATTACTGGCGAAGTGGTACACGTCTGTCGATACTGTTACCAATGAAGAAGATGTTTTGAATTATCCCACATAATCTCCAATAGAAAGTTGGAGTGGATCCAGTCTTCTCACAGGAACAGTTCTATGTAGCGTGTTCGCGCGTTGGCAAACCATCGGTTTTGTATATTTACACCGAAAATGGAAAAAAACAAATGTTGTTTACCACAGAGCATTACAAGAAAAGCAGTTTTATTTAACTTGATTTAAATGAATTCGAATTAATTTTTTTTATTTCTTTTTTGCACTACGAAGCGTGCAGGGCGTTCGGTAGTTTATAATAAAAACAATTTCCGATTAATAAAATCTGTTGCGACTGCACTAGTTCAGTATTTATTGAATTAATATCAAGCAAATGTGACTTCATTGTGATGATACGCACGACAGCATTTTAAAATAATAAATAGTTCATTGTATATAATTGAATACCTATAGGGAAATACATATATTCAGAATCTTATTATCCACCACATTAGGAATGTAACCCTCAGACGTGGACATGTTGTAATTCCAGCTCTGCCAAATCAATTTTTAATTGCTTTTGCAGCTACATTCGATTCAGCCATTTTAACCATCTTAAATAACGAACGTCTTGGACTTTGAGTGATGGAGTTACTGCTTCCATAATGGTTATACCGGCATAGTCGAATTGGCAGGCAAAGAAAAAGTTTTATTAGTGTCTAATAATAAATAATCACATAATAAAATAATAAAATCAATTTTATGACATGTAGTGTTTTCCATCACTAATACAATCAGCTGATTTATATATGTGTATAATGATGATTAGTTGTGGCTTCAGGCTTGACTTATTTTGTCAAGCTTAAATGGAAAATTGTTTATTGGTTTCATAAAAATTTAAGCTTTTTTAAGCAAAATATGTTTTCATTAATCGGTTTTTCGGCTTGAACAATTTATTTTCGAGCGAATATAGAACTTGGAAATACCAGAAACGCGATATAACATTATGTTATAATAATAACCGATATTTACTTGAGTTAAACCGCGTGTGCTTATCAGAATCCCACTGTTATCATTTGACTTTTCATTGTTTTATGAGTTCAGTCTCGTAATGTTTTATAAAGAACATGTAAAAGGTTTATAAGTCGCTGGAATCGATTTTAAACCAATTTTTAATTATATCTAATTGAACTGGGTGCAAATACAATGTCATATTATTCATCTCTTAGCATTAAGTGTTTAAGAACTATTGCGAATTGTAAACCACACATAAGGAATTTTCTAAATTAGTCAATTCGTCATGTTTTTCTGAATGTAATATTAGGAATTTTAGCCTATAGTAATAAAAATTTTGATAAAAATTATGCAAATATATACCTGCAGGTAAGAACTAAGCAACTGCTTAAGATTTCATGTGTGTGAAGATAAATATGCCGATTTAAATATGTTTGACGTAAGAGCTTACGTCGTGACATATTTAACTCGAAGTTAAATATATATTTAAGTGCCATCACTGACATATTTACCTATACGACATATGTTTTTTAGATCATATTATATTAACGAGCAACAAGTACTTTTTTTAAATTGTATTTGTAAAATTTTTTATAAAACTATCAAAATTGACTTAAGTGATTTTTTCGCTCATCTTGGATAGATTATGACCATTTTTGTCCAAATCACTTAAGTCAATTTTGATAGTTTTATGAAAAATTTCACAAATACAATTTAGAGAAAGGACTAAAAAACATATGTCGTAAAGGTAAATATGTCAGTGATGGCACTTAAAAATATATTTAATTTCGAGTTAAATATGTCACGACGTAAGCTCTTACGTCAAACACATTTAAATCGGCATATATATCTTCACACACATAATATTTTACTCAAAAATAGTACAGGATCACAAGGATTTAGTATAAAACTCAATCCAAAATAATTTTACTTAAATAAAATGGAACAAAAGGTTCAGAAATATGGGAACACGAAGGAACTAATCAAACAGTAACACAGTGTTTCAATGTGTGTGTGTGTGCATTAGTTTAGTACTGATACTATTCTCGTTTACTAATTATTTACAAATAAAAAGTAATAATAGTTCAATTAGCTGGATATTATGCGGTAATAAACATAAATGGACGGATGATGGAAGTGTGAAGGCTATTGACAAGACCACCATAGTAGTCTGCTGTGTAAGTTGAAAATTAAGTTGATGCTGATATTGACTTGGAATATAGATCAAGACTTTCCGAATTGAATGCAACGAATTTCAGCCTTTAAATCTTAAGTTCTGTTTTGAAAAGTGCTTTTTGGTGAGAGTGGAAAGTATAGTGGTTCAGATCTGCTTGTTCCGAATTGCACTTCAACTCTTCTTTCTTATTTATTTCTAAATATAGCGTCTAAATATAAAATTTCGCAATAAAAGATTTTTTTTCACAGACAGTCTGAGTGTAATCAAACAAAAAATCTTAAAAGAGAATTGAGAGGAATTGTTTCAACCAAAACTGTCTTCTTTAAAATATCACTAAATTAATAGTGACGTTTATGCGCATTCGCATTGTTCAAAATAACCCAAACATCCATTTTATGTATTTGAGCTGTTTTGCAATTCAAGATTTTCTTTTCCAAATAAACTACGCAAACGGTTCGACAAATTCACTCTGTCGGTTTGTTCAAAACAAACCATGCAAAGGAAACTCATGCAAACATGAGTTTTTCATTATTAAATTTCTTTCATGGAAGTCAAATAACGATGTGTGTACTGCACTTGTTTCGCGCGCCTCTTTTAATATGAAATGATAGACGGGAAAGAGAGAAAGTAATTTTGAAACAAACAAATATGTATAAAATATCTTAATGTTATCTATCCAATTTAAAACTCTTTCCATGTACATCTATCGCCAATAAAATGGTAAGTTTTTACTCTAGATAAAACAAACAATACAAAAAGCTTTTACAAACATACAATTCTGTCTTGTTTGCCCTGAACCCATTCAAAAAGCACAAACAAACAATTCATAGTAGACAAATACCGTCAAGTTAATCTTAAAGATTCAAAGCAGACCTCTAATTCCCATGTCTCCCACTTCTCCCAATTCTGTCATAATAAAATATGCAAAGACAGAACTTCGTTGCATCAATACATGTTGTTGTTGTTGCTGCTGCTCTAACTGTTAATTCTCTCATAAAGTTACTGCTTTTTTACAATTAAAACATAATTCCTCTTGTTGCTTTTACTTTAGTTCTTAGAAACATTCTTTAGTGCGCGGTCGGCTTCGTGCGGACACTCGTGAAAATCAAAGGCATTTGTGAAATACATACATACATAAAAGTGTTAGAATATTGTTAATTATGGAACATCTATCCACATGGTATATAAAAATTTAAATCATATATTATATGTGAATAAAACAAACTCTGCAAATAATTAAATATTTTGTTGCAAAGTTAATATTCCCAAATGCAGAGCCATTATCTTTTAGAAATTTTGTCGAAAGAAACATCCAGAAAGTGTGACTAATCCATCCACAGGAGTATAAAAAATGTAGTTTTGGTTGTATATAAGAAAGTGTGTATGTATGGACGCATGCTGCGATCAACAAAATACTTTGATATTGAAGTTGTGTGCGCGTGGAAATAAAACTCAAGTTTTCATGCAACATGTTGAGTTTTCAAATAGAGCAAAAGAAGTTGAATTAAGAGAATTTTCGAAAGACTTCAGTTGTTTTGTTTTCAAATTTTTAAGAGTACTTTTGAAGAGTTTTTAACACAAATTGTGGTCGTTTTTCTAATGAACAAGTTGAATATGTTGGTTACCAATTTGAAGATGATAATCAAGTGGATGTATTTTTGTGGAAACTGACTACAGGGCAGGTGAGCTGTTTGATATTTTGTAAATATGTATATTTCCAATATTGCAACGTAAATATTAGGACTGACTGTTATTCAGTATTATGTTGACTTAAAAAATATTCAAAAACAATTGAATTGAGCATTTTATGAAATTATTGATCTCTTTTCTCCGCTGCTCGATTAAATATTGCAAAGTAGAATTCGGTTAATTGCAAATGTTATAATGGCTTAAGCTTTTTTCCGCTTATGTGACATCTATATATATAAAAATAAGTTGCATTGTGTTAGTAATTGGTGTTCTCTGGAATGCGGGAACCGATTTTGTTTCTGAAAAATTTGGGTGGTATGTGTATTGGTTTATGAGTTATAGCCATTTTAGTGAACACTGCAATCATTTCGCAATATTTGAGTTAATATTTTCAAAAACTGAAATACAATTCGTTTTTTAATTCTTTACAATTAAATTTTGGTGAAACCATGAATGTAATTTATAGACTTAGCTTTTCTAAATCACAACTTCGGAGATCTATGAAATAAATTACATACAAATAAATCACTAAAAACTTAAATATTTAAATACATTATGCACAGCCCACGTCATATGCATAAGCACGCGAATAAAAAATCTGTTGAAGCTTTGGAAAGATCAATGAAAGATCTCCGAGATAGCTCAGAGTTGTTTGGTGGTGCGTTGATTTTATTGTCAGGCGATTTTAGGCAAACATTGCCCGGACATTCCTAGATCGACAGCTGCCGATGAAATTAACGCTGGCTTAAAGTCTTTCCCCCTAATTCGCAAACGATTGTTAAGGTTAATGAATGTTTTAAGAGATCCTTAACCACATACTTTAAGGCCACTTTAATTTAGTAATCGTTTATGAATTAGGGGGTTTATATTTATGGAATGATCCATCTGCTGATAAGTTCTCTAAGCAATTGCTGAAAATTGGGAGTGGTGCAATGCCTGTTGATGACACTGGATTGATAACATTGTCAAATGATTTTTGCCGTTTCGCACAGTCAAAAGAGGAATTGATTGAATGTGCTTCACTAAAATAGCACAACAATATGCATGCCATGGCATGGCTGAGTGCCAGAGCAATTTTAGCGGCAAACGAGAAAGATGTTACTGAATTAAACATGGCTATACAATCAAAGATTACTGGCGAAGTGGTACACGTCTGTCGATACTGTTACCAATGAAGAAGATGTTTTGAATTATCCCACATAATCTCCAATAGAAAGTTGGAGTGGATCCAGTCTTCTCACAGGAACAGTTCTATGTAGCGTGTTCGCGCGTTGGCAAACCATCGGTTTTGTATATTTACACCGAAAATGGAAAAAAACAAATGTTGTTTACCACAGAGCATTACAAGAAAAGCAGTTTTATTTAACTTGATTTAAATGAATTCGAATTAATTTTTTTTATTTCTTTTTTGCACTACGAAGCGTGCAGGGCGTTCGGTAGTTTATAATAAAAACAATTTCCGATTAATAAAATCTGTTGCGACTGCACTAGTTCAGTATTTATTGAATTAATATCAAGCAAATGTGACTTCATTGTGATGATACGCACGACAGCATTTTAAAATAATAAATAGTTCATTGTATATAATTGAATACCTATAGGGAAATACATATATTCAGAATCTTATTATCCACCACATTAGGAATGTAACCCTCAGACGTGGACATGTTGTAATTCCAGCTCTGCCAAATCAATTTTTAATTGCTTTTGCAGCTACATTCGATTCAGCCATTTTAACCATCTTAAATAACGAACGTCTTGGACTTTGAGTGATGGAGTTACTGCTTCCATAATGGTTATACCGGCATAGTCGAATTGGCAGGCAAAGAAAAAGTTTTATTAGTGTCTAATAATAAATAATCACATAATAAAATAATAAAATCAATTTTATGACATGTAGTGTTTTCCATCACTAATACAATCAGCTGATTTATATATGTGTATAATGATGATTAGTTGTGGCTTCAGGCTTGACTTATTTTGTCAAGCTTAAATGGAAAATTGTTTATTGGTTTCATAAAAATTTAAGCTTTTTTAAGCAAAATATGTTTTCATTAATCGGTTTTTCGGCTTGAACAATTTATTTTCGAGCGAATATAGAACTTGGAAATACCAGAAACGCGATATAACATTATGTTATAATAATAACCGATATTTACTTGAGTTAAACCGCGTGTGCTTATCAGAATCCCACTGTTATCATTTGACTTTTCATTGTTTTATGAGTTCAGTCTCGTAATGTTTTATAAAGAACATGTAAAAGGTTTATAAGTCGCTGGAATCGATTTTAAACCAATTTTTAATTATATCTAATTGAACTGGGTGCAAATACAATGTCATATTATTCATCTCTTAGCATTAAGTGTTTAAGAACTATTGCGAATTGTAAACCACACATAAGGAATTTTCTAAATTAGTCAATTCGTCATGTTTTTCTGAATGTAATATTAGGAATTTTAGCCTATAGTAATAAAAATTTTGATAAAAATTATGCAAATATATACCTGCAGGTAAGAACTAAGCAACTGCTTAAGATTTCATGTGTGTGAAGATAAATATGCCGATTTAAATATGTTTGACGTAAGAGCTTACGTCGTGACATATTTAACTCGAAGTTAAATATATATTTAAGTGCCATCACTGACATATTTACCTATACGACATATGTTTTTTAGATCATATTATATTAACGAGCAACAAGTACTTTTTTTAAATTGTATTTGTAAAATTTTTTATAAAACTATCAAAATTGACTTAAGTGATTTTTTCGCTCATCTTGGATAGATTATGACCATTTTTGTCCAAATCACTTAAGTCAATTTTGATAGTTTTATGAAAAATTTCACAAATACAATTTAGAGAAAGGACTAAAAAACATATGTCGTAAAGGTAAATATGTCAGTGATGGCACTTAAAAATATATTTAATTTCGAGTTAAATATGTCACGACGTAAGCTCTTACGTCAAACACATTTAAATCGGCATATATATCTTCACACACATAATATTTTACTCAAAAATAGTACAGGATCACAAGGATTTAGTATAAAACTCAATCCAAAATAATTTTACTTAAATAAAATGGAACAAAAGGTTCAGAAATATGGGAACACGAAGGAACTAATCAAACAGTAACACAGTGTTTCAATGTGTGTGTGTGTGCATTAGTTTAGTACTGATACTATTCTCGTTTACTAATTATTTACAAATAAAAAGTAATAATAGTTCAATTAGCTGGATATTATGCGGTAATAAACATAAATGGACGGATGATGGAAGTGTGAAGGCTATTGACAAGACCACCATAGTAGTCTGCTGTGTAAGTTGAAAATTAAGTTGATGCTGATATTGACTTGGAATATAGATCAAGACTTTCCGAATTGAATGCAACGAATTTCAGCCTTTAAATCTTAAGTTCTGTTTTGAAAAGTGCTTTTTGGTGAGAGTGGAAAGTATAGTGGTTCAGATCTGCTTGTTCCGAATTGCACTTCAACTCTTCTTTCTTATTTATTTCTAAATATAGCGTCTAAATATAAAATTTCGCAATAAAAGATTTTTTTTCACAGACAGTCTGAGTGTAATCAAACAAAAAATCTTAAAAGAGAATTGAGAGGAATTGTTTCAACCAAAACTGTCTTCTTTAAAATATCACTAAATTAATAGTGACGTTTATGCGCATTCGCATTGTTCAAAATAACCCAAACATCCATTTTATGTATTTGAGCTGTTTTGCAATTCAAGATTTTCTTTTCCAAATAAACTACGCAAACGGTTCGACAAATTCACTCTGTCGGTTTGTTCAAAACAAACCATGCAAAGGAAACTCATGCAAACATGAGTTTTTCATTATTAAATTTCTTTCATGGAAGTCAAATAACGATGTGTGTACTGCACTTGTTTCGCGCGCCTCTTTTAATATGAAATGATAGACGGGAAAGAGAGAAAGTAATTTTGAAACAAACAAATATGTATAAAATATCTTAATGTTATCTATCCAATTTAAAACTCTTTCCATGTACATCTATCGCCAATAAAATGGTAAGTTTTTACTCTAGATAAAACAAACAATACAAAAAGCTTTTACAAACATACAATTCTGTCTTGTTTGCCCTGAACCCATTCAAAAAGCACAAACAAACAATTCATAGTAGACAAATACCGTCAAGTTAATCTTAAAGATTCAAAGCAGACCTCTAATTCCCATGTCTCCCACTTCTCCCAATTCTGTCATAATAAAATATGCAAAGACAGAACTTCGTTGCATCAATACATGTTGTTGTTGTTGCTGCTGCTCTAACTGTTAATTCTCTCATAAAGTTACTGCTTTTTTACAATTAAAACATAATTCCTCTTGTTGCTTTTACTTTAGTTCTTAGAAACATTCTTTAGTGCGCGGTCGGTTTCGTGCGGACACTCGTAAAAATCAAAGGCATTTGTGAAATACATACATACATAAAAGTGTTAGAATATTGTTAATTATGGAACATCTATCCACATGGTATATAAAAATTTAAATCATATATTATATGTGAATAAAACAAACTCTGCAAATAATTAAATATTTTGTTGCAAAGTTAATATTCCCAAATGCAGAGCCATTATCTTTTAGAAATTTTGTCGAAAGAAACATCCAGAAAGTGTGACTAATCCATCCACAGGAGTATAAAAAATGTAGTTTTGGTTGTATATAAGAAAGTGTGTATGTATGGACGCATGCTGCGATCAACAAAATACTTTGATATTGAAGTTGTGTGCGCGTGGAAATAAAACTCAAGTTTTCATGCAACATGTTGAGTTTTCAAATAGAGCAAAAGAAGTTGAATTAAGAGAATTTTCGAAAGACTTCAGTTGTTTTGTTTTCAAATTTTTAAGAGTACTTTTGAAGAGTTTTTAACACAAATTGTGGTCGTTTTTCTAATGAACAAGTTGAATATGTTGGTTACCAATTTGAAGATGATAATCAAGTGGATGTATTTTTGTGGAAACTGACTACAGGGCAGGTGAGCTGTTTGATATTTTGTAAATATGTATATTTCCAATATTGCAACGTAAATATTAGGACTGACTGTTATTCAGTATTATGTTGACTTAAAAAATATTCAAAAACAATTGAATTGAGCATTTTATGAAATTATTGATCTCTTTTCTCCGCTGCTCGATTAAATATTGCAAAGTAGAATTCGGTTAATTGCAAATGTTATAATGGCTTAAGCTTTTTTCCGCTTATGTGACATCTATATATATAAAAATAAGTTGCATTGTGTTAGTAATTGGTGTTCTCTGGAATGCGGGAACCGATTTTGTTTCTGAAAAATTTGGGTGGTATGTGTATTGGTTTATGAGTTATAGCCATTTTAGTGAACACTGCAATCATTTCGCAATATTTGAGTTAATATTTTCAAAAACTGAAATACAATTCGTTTTTTAATTCTTTACAATTAAATTTTGGTGAAACCATGAATGTAATTTATAGACTTAGCTTTTCTAAATCACAACTTCGGAGATCTATGAAATAAATTACATACAAATAAATCACTAAAAACTTAAATATTTAAATACATTATGCACAGCCCACGTCATATGCATAAGCACGCGAATAAAAAATCTGTTGAAGCTTTGGAAAGATCAATGAAAGATCTCCGAGATAGCTCAGAGTTGTTTGGTGGTGCGTTGATTTTATTGTCAGGCGATTTTAGGCAAACATTGCCCGGACATTCCTAGATCGACAGCTGCCGATGAAATTAACGCTGGTTTAAAGTCTTTCCCCCTAATTCGCAAACGATTGTTAAGGTTAATGAATGTTTTAAGAGATCCTTAACCACATACTTTAAGGCCACTTTAATTTAGTAATCGTTTATGAATTAGGGGGTTTATATATATGGAATGATCCATCTGCTGATAAGTTCTCTAAGCAATTGCTGAAAATTGGGAGTGGTGCAATGCCTGTTGATGACACTGGATTGATAACATTGTCAAATGATTTTTGCCGTTTCGCACAGTCAAAAGAGGAATTGATTGAATGTGCTTCACTAAAATAGCACAACAATATGCATGCCATGGCATGGCTGAGTGCCAGAGCAATTTTAGCGGCAAACGAGAAAGATGTTACTGAATTAAACATGGCTATACAATCAAAGATTACTGGCGAAGTGGTACACGTCTGTCGATACTGTTACCAATGAAGAAGATGTTTTGAATTATCCCACATAATCTCCAATAGAAAGTTGGAGTGGATCCAGTCTTCTCACAGGAACAGTTCTATGTAGCGTGTTCGCGCGTTGGCAAACCATCGGTTTTGTATATTTACACCGAAAATGGAAAAAAACAAATGTTGTTTACCACAGAGCATTACAAGAAAAGCAGTTTTATTTAACTTGATTTAAATGAATTCGAATTAATTTTTTTTATTTCTTTTTTGCACTACGAAGCGTGCAGGGCGTTCGGTAGTTTATAATAAAAACAATTTCCGATTAATAAAATCTGTTGCGACTGCACTAGTTCAGTATTTATTGAATTAATATCAAGCAAATGTGACTTCATTGTGATGATACGCACGACAGCATTTTAAAATAATAAATAGTTCATTGTATATAATTGAATACCTATAGGGAAATACATATATTCAGAATCTTATTATCCACCACATTAGGAATGTAACCCTCAGACGTGGACATGTTGTAATTCCAGCTCTGCCAAATCAATTTTTAATTGCTTTTGCAGCTACATTCGATTCAGCCATTTTAACCATCTTAAATAACGAACGTCTTGGACTTTGAGTGATGGAGTTACTGCTTCCATAATGGTTATACCGGCATAGTCGAATTGGCAGGCAAAGAAAAAGTTTTATTAGTGTCTAATAATAAATAATCACATAATAAAATAATAAAATCAATTTTATGACATGTAGTGTTTTCCATCACTAATACAATCAGCTGATTTATATATGTGTATAATGATGATTAGTCGTGGCTTCAGGCTTGACTTATTTTGTCAAGCTTAAATGGAAAATTGTTTATTGGTTTCAGAAAAATTTAAGCTTTTTTAAGCAAAATATGTTTTCATTAATCGGTTTTCGGCTTGAACAATTTATTTTCGAGCGAATATAGAACTTGGAAATACCACAAACCCGAAAACGTACTTAATGGACAGAAAACAAATAACAAAAGTAAATAATGTAAAATCCAATACAATAACTAACGATTTCGGTGTTCCACAAGGTTCGATTTTGGGCGCGTTATTGTTCATAATTTATATAAACGACATGCCAAATATATTAGAGAAATGTGAAATCGTTCTTTATGCGGACGATACTCTGATATTTACGGAAGCTGAAAATGAAGAGCAATGTCAGTTTAAACTGAACCACGATTTAACAAAAGTGAATGGATGGCTAAAAATGAATAAGTTGAAACTAAATGAAAACAAAACTAAATTAATGGAAATAAACATGAACAGTGACTTGGTAATAAGAATTAATAATATAGAAATAGAAAAAGTAAAAAGTATAAAATACCTCGGTTTTATAATAGACACGAACTTAAAGTTTAAAGAGCATATTGATTATATGTGTAAAAAAATAGGAAAAAAATTTTTTTAGGAGACTCCGAGGTAAAGTATCTACGTTAACCGCAATTCATATTTACAATGTCATAATTAAACCGCACTTTGAATATGGATCTACAATATTATATACGTGCTGTACTGAAACACAAATATCAAGACTTCAGAAATTACAAAATAGGGCGATGCGATCAATTTTGAAATGCAATAGATACACATCAATCCAAATTATGTTAAATACACTGCATTGGCTAAATATAAAACAACGACTAGAACTTAACACGCTAAATTTTATACAAAAAATGAAGATGGGAAATGCGCCTGTATACCTAGGTGAGCAATTAGAATATGTTGGGCAAATACAACCATATAACCTGAGAAACGCACAGGACTTTAGGATACAGCGTGTGACAACTAATGTTATGCAGCGATCACTATTTTACAAGGGCTAAAATTTATACAACTTGCTACCACAAGATGCCAAAAATGAAGAGAATATGAAAAATTTTAATCGTAAATGTATACAATTTGTAAAAACCAATATATCACAACATTTGCAGTAATAACGTTGTAATATTAAACTTTAAACATTGTACCTTATTATGAAAATTTTGAAAATTATTTTATATTGTCAAGAAATTTTAAAAAGTATTCTATATACTACTAAATAAATACATCAATCAATCAAATAAACCGATATTTACTTGAGTTAAACCGCGTGTGCTTATCAGAATCCCACTGTTATCATTTCATTTTTCATTGTTTTAAAAGTTCAGTCTCGTAATGTTTTATAAAGAACATCTAAAAGGTTTATAAGTCGCTGGTATCGATTTTAAACCAATTTTTAATTATATCTAATTGAATTGGGTGCAAATACATTAAGTGTCTAAAAACTATTGCGAATTGTAAACCACACATAAGGAATTTTCTAAATTAGTCAATTCGTCATGTTTTTCTGAGTGTAATATTAGGAATTTTAGCCTATAGTAATAAAAATTTTGATAAAAATTATGCAAATATATACCTGCAAGTAAGAACTAAGCAACTACTTAAGATTTTATGTGTGTGAAGATAAATATGCCGATTTAAATATGTTTGACGTAAGAGCTTACGTCGTGACATATTTAACTCGAAATTAAATATATTTTTAAGTGCCATCACTGACATATTTACCTTTACGACATATGTTTTTTAGATCATATTACATTAACGAGCGACAAGTACTTTTTTTAAATTGTATTTGTAAAATTTTATATAAAACTATCAAAATTGACTTAAGTGATTTTTTCGCTCATCTTGGATAGATTATGACCATTTTTGTCCAAATCACTTAAGTCAATTTTGATAGTTTTATGAAAAATTTCACAAATACAATTTAGAGAAAGGACTAAAAAACATATGTCGTAAAGGTAAATATGTCAGTGATGGCACTTAAAAATATATTTAATTTCGAGTTAAATATGTCACGACGTAAGCTCTTACGTCAAACACATTTAAATCGGCATATATATCTTCACACACATAATATTTTACTCAAAAATAGTACAGGATCACAAGGATTTAGTATAAAACTCAATCCAAAATAATTTTACTTAAATAAAATGGAACAAAAGGTTCAGAAATATGGGAACACGAAGGAACTAATCAAACAGTAACACAGTGTTTCAATGTGTGTGTGTGTGCATTAGTTTAGTACTGATACTATTCTCGTTTACTAATTATTTACAAATAAAAAGTAATAATAGTTCAATTAGCTGGATATTATGCGGTAATAAACATAAATGGACGGATGATGGAAGTGTGAAGGCTATTGACAAGACCACCATAGTAGTCTGCTGTGTAAGTTGAAAATTAAGTTGATGCTGATATTGACTTGGAATATAGATCAAGACTTTCCGAATTGAATGCAACGAATTTCAGCCTTTAAATCTTAAGTTCTGTTTTGAAAAGGGCTTTTTGGTGAGAGTGGAAAGTATAGTGGTTCAGATCTGCTTGTTCCGAATTGCACTTCAATTCTTCTTTCTTATTTAATTCTAAATATAGCGTCTAAATATTAAATATCGTAATAAAAAATTTTTTTTCACAGACAGTCTGAGTGTAATCAAACAAAAAATCTTGAAAGAGAATTGAGAAGAATTGTTTCAACCAAAACTGTCTTCTTTAAAATATCACTAAATTAATAGTGACGTTTATGCGCATTCGCATTGTTCAAAATAACCCAAACATCCATTTTGTGTATTTGAGCTGTTTTGCAATTCAAGATTTCCTTTTCCAAATAAACTACGCAAACGGTTCGACAAATTCACTCTGTCGGTTTGTTCAAAGCAATCCATGCAAAGGAAACTCATGCAAACATGAGTTTTTCATTATTAAATTTCTTTCATGGAAGGCAAATAACGATGTGTGTACTGCACTTGTTTCGCGCGCCTCTTTTAATATGAAATAATAGCCGTGAAAGAAAGTGATTTTGAAACAAACAAATATGTATAAAATATCTTAATGTTATCTATCTAATTTAAAACTCTTTCCACGTACATCTATCGCCAATAAAATAAAACAAACAATACAAAAAGCTTTTACAAACATACAATTCTGTCTTGTTTGCCCTGAACCCGTTCAAAACGCACAAACAAACAATTCATAGTAGACAAATACCGTCAAGTTAATCTTAAAGATTCAAAGCAGACCTCTAATTCCCATCTCTCCCACTTCTCCCAATTCTGTCATAATAAAATATGCAAAGACAGAACTTCGTTGCATCAATACATGTTGTTGTTGTTGCTGCTGCTCTAACTGTTAGTTCTCTCATAAAGTTACTGCTGTTTTACAATTAAAACATAATTCCTCTTGTTGCTTTTATTTTAGTTCTTAGAAACATTCTTTAGTGCGCGGTCGGCTTCGTGCGGACACTCGTGAAAATCAATGATATTTGTGAAATACATACATACATAAAAGTGTTAGAATATTATTAATTATGGAACATGTATCCACATAGTATATAAAAATTTAAATCATATATTATATGTGAATAAAACAAACTCTGCAAATAATTAAATATTTTGTTGCAAAGTTAATATTCCCAAATGCAGAGCCATTATCTTTTAGAAATTTTGTCGAAAGAAACATCCAGAAAGTGTGACTAATCCATCCACAGGAGTATAAAAAATGTAGTTTGGGTTGTATATAAGAAAGTGTGTATGTATGCGTTTACATGAACGCATGCTGCGAACAACAAAATACTTTGATATTGAAGTTGGTGCGCGTGGAAATAAAACTCAAGTTTTCATGCAACATGTTGAGTTTTCAAATAGAGCAAAAGAAGTTGTATTAAGGGAATTTTTGAAAGACTTAAGTTTATTTGTTTTCAAATTTTTAAGAGTACTTTTGAAGAGTTTTTAACACAAATTGTGGTGGTTTTTCTAATGAACAAGTTGAATATGTTGGTTACCAATTTGAAGATGATAATCAAGTGGATGTATTTTTGTGGAAACTGACTACAGGGCAGGTGAGCTGTTTGATATTTTGTAAATATATTTCCAATATTACAGCGTGCATATGATGACTGACTTTCAATTAGTTTTATTCTTATTAAACATATTAAATATATATTTTAAATTGTAAAAAAAATTAATACATTCAAAGTAAGCATTTTATGAAAATTTTAATCTCTTGTTTGTTAAGCTGCTCTATTGTATATTGTAGAGTCGAATTCGGTTAAGCTAAAATGGAAATTCGCAACAACTTTTTTTTTATATAATGTTTATTTTATTTAAATTCATCTACTTAAACTACAAATAAGCAAATAGTATTTATAAGTTACTTTTGTACACACAGTCCCATAGTCGAGCTCTCTAGTGTACTTAAGATATTAGTTTTTCTTTTTCTTCAAAATTTTATATATATAGTTGTAGAATTCATACAATTTATATAATCTTATGTAACGAAAAAAAAATTATTTCAAGAAAAAACATTACTTTTGTATCATATTTAAATAAAATAGTAGTCAGTAGGTAAAAGGTCAAGAAAAAGGGGAGTTTTCAGGTTAGCCACCAAAATTTATCTTTCTTTAAACTATGGGGTAAATTCTTATCATATAAATATATACTTGTATCAAATCTGGTATTATCACTTGTCATTTCTTTGCAATGAATTGCTTTTATATTGGCTCTTCTATATATGTGGTAAAATATAGGTATGCCTACTTCGTTTTGTATATAACCTTTGCTATCGAGGTAAACGAAGGCCTCAGGTGGTACAAAACCACTCCCTAGGGTTTTGTGAATATAATCTTCATTGGTGTAAAATGGCGCCATAATTAAGTTATTCGCTGTACATTTCGAACTTTTGGCAATATGGTTTCTAATTAGATGGATAATAAAATTGTCAATTCTACCTATTTTAGCTGTATTATATAATTTCTTGTTTGATATATATTTTGCATAACCACTATTTGAACAGCGATGTGCATGCTCTTAGGCATTTCCTTTCAAAAACTCTAATTTTCTCCATATATGTTGGGGAGATGTTAAACCATATTTGACAACCGTATGTTAATATAGGTCTAATTAGCGTTTGATATAGAGTAGTTTTTGTTTTAGTTGTAATGTGTTGAGTATAAAACAATACTTTATACATAAAGAAAGCATTTCTTGCTTTTGTAATTTGGGTATTAACGTGGCTATTAAAATACAAGAATTTATCTAAATTAATTCCCAAGTACTTAACAATTTGTTTGTTGCTGATACGTACATTTGAATTTGATTTTATCCCGAATTCTTTCCATTTTTTTTTTAAATATTATGATTACATTTCCCAACTGGAGGACGAAAAAGGATTGTTTTGCATTTGTTAAAATTGATTCTCATTTTCCAGTCCAGAGCGTATTGCTCAACAATATTAAAATGCGCTTGTAGCTGATAATTAATTTTCTCTATTGTATTTTCGGCTTGATATATTATTATATCATCAGCAAACGCAATGATGTTATCTATCTTTGTTAATAGATCATATAAAAATATGTTAAAAACAATTGGTGAGTTTACAGTACCTTGTTGAAGACCGTTGACTAGAAAAAATCTTTCAGTACTTACATGTTCTCTATTATACACTTTGAATGTTCTGTTACTTAACATGTTGTGAATAAGTATAATTAGGTATATAGGCATTTCATAGCTTAAAAGTTTATAAATTAAAGACGGTATCCATATGCTATCAAAAGCTTTTTCAAAATCAATCAAACAGGCTCCGGTATAAAAGGATTTACTAAGATTCCAATGGATTTCTGATACAAGAAGATGCGTTGCATGGATAGTTGAGTGATTAAATTTGAATCCGAATTGCCCTTCACATATTAACTGTTTTCTGTCACAGAATCTTGTTATATGGTTGTTAACACAAATTTCAAATACTTTACTTATATTTGGTAACAGGCTAATAGCGCGTAAGTTCTTGGGCTCAGTTGAGTCTTTACCTTTTTTTGGAAGGATGACAACTTTCGCTTCTTTCAAGGTTCGCGGAAAGTATGAGTTATTTAGCATGTTATTGAAAAGTGTACAATATTCTAGAATAATTATTTCATGGACTGCTGATGCCACATTTTCATTAAAAAGAATTTCGAATAGGCATGTAAAAGTTAATAGAATTCCGTAGTAACAGCCGTAACATCTAAAGCGATGTTACCGTGACAAACACAGCGTTTCCCAAACGCCAAAGGCATTTGAAATGCAAAACGCATATCAGTATGTTGTAAAAAACGTGCGATTTTTTTGGGGTTTTCCCATTTATCATGGATGCGTTTGAACACCGAAAATGTTTGATATATCACAGCAAAATATAAACAACCCCAGAAGTTTTCAATTAAAATGCCTGCAGCCCTCCTGGTGGCTAAATTGACTATAAAAAAGCTATAAATAAGTAATTTTGAATTGTAGATATTTTATTAAAATAAAAAATAAAAAAAAAAATAGATTTCCAAAAGATCTCTTCAGTATATCAATACCGGTCTCAAAATGTTGAATTCCTAACGTTCTAATATTTCAGAACACCTCTTTGGCGATTGATAATCGAAAATTCTTATTTTAAATTTTCAATTATTTTTTTTATTAGCTGAAGCTTAAAATTGTATGGGCTTGTATAAAATTAAGGGGAGAAACTAGGCCTCCGTCCCTTTATTAGTTTTTCTTTGTACGCCAAATGTCACTTTTCTAAATATTTGATGAGTGATTCAATCAGTGCGTGCATACCAACAAAATATGCACCTTTCCCGCTTCATTTGAAATTTTCTTCTTAAAGCGTAAACATGGCTGCTAGAAAATCTTTTTCGGAAACAGCACGTACGCTCTATGGATTCTCGGTCTTTGCACACATCAATTTTTCTTGAAGAAATATCTTCAGATCTCTTTTAAAACTGGCCAAGAAATTGTTTAGGCGATTTTCTATATATAAGAAAAAAAATATTATATATCAGAGGAACAATGTGAATTTGCTAAAATATCTAAACTGAAGATAATTAAAAATAACAAAGAAATTTCTTTAAATATCTCATATAATATTTCTATTCGACTTTGGCATTCAGCACATCACATTTCGGTAAAGGTACAAATCCATACATACATACATACATGTATACATAATCCATATAATTATGTCTATACTTATGGAAGTATCTTATAAATTATTTTAGTAAGCATCCGTAATACATTATTAATTTATTTAACAACTTGTCGTATCCATGCCTGGTACAAAATCACTTTCCATATGTAACCTTCTTCTCTCATAATAAAACATGCAAAGACAGAAACTTCGTTGCATCAATACATGCCGTTGTTGTTATTGTTGCTGCTCTAACTGTTAATTCTCTCATAAAGTTACTGCTTTTTTACAATTAAAACATAATTCTTCTTGTTGCTTTTATTTTAGTTCTTAGAAACATTCTTTAGTGCGCGGTCGGTTTCGTGTGGACACTCGTCAAAATCAAAGATATTTGTGAAATACTTACATAAAAGTGTTAGAATATTGTTAATTATTGGAAATATGTATCTATGTATATAGTATATAAAAATTTAAGTCATAGTTCATGTGTGAAAAGAAGAAACTGAGGAAATAATTAAGTATTTTGTTGCAAAGTTAATATTCCCAAATGCAGAATCAGTAGATTTTAGAAATTGTTTCAAAGGAAACATCCAGAAAGTGTGAATAACCCTTCCACGGGAGTATAAAAAATGTAGATTTGGTTGTATATAAGAAGTGTGTATGTATGTATTTACATGGATGCATGCTGCGAACAGCAAAATAATTAGATGTTGAAGTTGTGTGCGGGTGGAAATAAAACTAAAGTTTTCAGCAACATGTTGATTTTTCAACCAGAGACTCTGGTCCAGAGCAAATGAAGTTGCTTTAAGAGAAATATTTTTAAAGACATGAATTTTTGAAAGAGTATAAATTGTTTTGCTTTAACAACTTTAAGAGTAATTGCCAAGAGTTTTTAACACAAGTTATGGTCGTTTTTCTAAACAACAAGTTAAATATGTTAATTACGAACTGAAAGATGATGATAATCAAGGGGATGTATTTTTCAGGAAACTGTCTAAAGGGCAGGTGAGCTGTTTGATATTTTGTAAATATGTATATGTAAGTGTATCCAATATTACAACGCAATTATGGTGACTGACTTTAAGATCATTTTATTTTCATTAAGCGCATAATCAATAGTTTTTTAAAATATGGAAAAAATTTCATATCTACAAAGTGGGTATTATATGAAAATAAGGAAAAAGTAAAAAAAAAATTTTTTTTAAATTCGGAAAAATGGGACATGAAGAAAATAACGGTAACACGGGTTACACATCTTCTGGTGTTTTACTTTTTAAAATCGGAAGACTCGTTCCTGAGTTAGGGTGAAATATGTCTACGTACCTGGCTATTTTAGGGGCAAAAAATTGCCACGCCCATAAAAAGAATCTGGACCTGATGGAAAAAACAGAAAACGGATTCGAGTTTAGCGCATCAAAATCCATATAGTGCAAGAGTTAGTTTTTTGCAGAGCAGTATAATTAATGATTTTAATAGAACTAGTCTATCTAACTAGGCAGTGGCCATTTAGATAGACAGATCACACAGTCCATTATTATCTGCAGTATTTTTAGTTGCGATTTTAAAATGTCCAAAAATGTTAAATCCCATGTTTCTTTATTTAATTCTGAAAACTTTTTTGAAAACTTTGTGTATAAGAGGTTATTGACATATTCGAAATTATATTGCAGTCAAGCTGATGAAAAGATGTAACACCCCAGGAAAACTGCAGGGATATAGAAGTTTTTAAATCGCAACAAATAAATAAATAAAACATTTGTTAATAATACAGATAATAATTGGGACCATATATCTAATAAATTACATAAAAGTTTTAATAATAAAACAAAAATGCTCGAATACTAGAAATGAATTCAATATCTTTTCTTAAATAATCACAATTATGCAGGGAATAAAAGAAACAGCTGTTCCCGTATATATAAATAAAAATCGCTTGCAAAAGTTTTGCTTTTAACAAATAACAGCTGTTTCATACAAACAATAAAATTTCCATAAAAAGTTAATGAATTGAAATTAATCAAAAGTCACGCCCATTCTATTTCATATGAATACTCCCCCAATTTGCAATATCGCATCAAATACAATTTCACTGCCTTCTGTTCAGCCAATTGCTCACTCTAAATCGACATGAAATTTTACATATTTTAACGTTGTTGTTGGTGGCCTTGGTAGCCTACACCTCCGCCCAACGCTGTGCTGGCAAACCACGTAAGTTTCCTTAGAGAAAAGAGTCTCTGATATAAAATAATTTTCATTGTCAATATATTTTGCAGTTAATCCTTCTTGTGCTGGGCCTCGTAATGTTGGCCGTCGCTGCCATGGCTTTACCCCACGCAACATGTGGTACTACGATGCTCGTGGCAGACAATGTCGTCAAATGCCTTACATGGGCTGTTTTGGCAACAATAATCGTTGGTGTACCCGTGCTGCCTGTGAACGAAGATGTCGCCCTTAAAGACTGATAATATTTTTTATTTCCCAGTTTTTGATTAAATAAATTTGACAGTGTATTTGCGTAAAAGAAAAAGTGTTTTTAATATTGAAATGTTGGAAAGAAAAGCCTCAACATTGGCTCTCGCTCGTTTGACACTTATCACCGCTAATCGGTTGACACTTATAGTTCTGCCGCTTGTCGTGTGTCGCCTGTGGCTAGCCGCGCATATTAAATTCAATTAGACTGAAGTTATTATATTTACTCGGTTTCTGATCTTAGTTTCGTTAAGATTAATCTTAAGAACTATTTCCTCAACATGACCTGAGGAGTTCAGCAAAGTCAATATGTCCGTTTACAAACTGGCATAACTTTCGACAAGAAGTTTTTTACATTTTTAAATCAAAAGACTTTCCAATCTTTAATTTTATTCAAGTCGGTATCCTTAAGGCTAGGGAATCCCAGGCCTCTTATTTCATTTTCAATGTCTTGATATATTATTTATGATAACTTTCTAATAAACGAATAATTTCAGAATCCCAATAAAATGCGGCTGGGAAAAATGATGTTAAACTTTTCAATAATCAAATTCTTTTTTTAAATATTCTTGCTGTTCTTCAAAAGAAGTTAATAATTATTGTTTTATGAATAAAAGAGGTCATGAAACTAAATTTCAAAGGGCCGTTTTATATTCTGTTCGATATCAAGAAAGGATTATGATGTCCCAGAATCCTTCTATTATTTTCTGCGTTTTATTTAACGCTCAGCAAGTTTCCTGACTTTTATTTATTTGTTAGAAAATAAAAGTTATTTCTTTATTATCAGATCTCGATCAGAAAGTAAAAACTATTTCTTGATTAATATTTTTCGATTAGAAAATAAAAGTTATTGTTTTGATTTTTATTTTTCGATTAGGAAATAAAAGTTATTGATTTGATTTTTATTTTTCGATTAGGAAATAAAAGTTATTTCTTGATTTTTATCAAGTTGTCAGTTTTTCCTTAATATTAATTCTTCGATTAGAAAATAAAAGTTATTGTTTTGATTTTTATTTTTTGATCACAAAATGAAAGTTATTTCTTGACTTTTTTTCAATCCGCAGAAAATAATAATTATTTTTTGGTTTACATTTCTTGCTCAGAATATAAAATTTAGCTCTTCATTTTTATATTTCGATCAGAAAATAATAGTTATTTCGTAGTTTTTATTTTTCAATTAGAAATTTAAAAGTTATCTCTTGATTTTTATCAAATTTTCTAAAAATTAAAGTTGTTGTTTATTTTTCGATCAAGAAATACAAGTTACTTCCTAATTTTTATTCTTGCATCAGAAAATAAACATTAACTCTTGCCTTTTATTTGAATCTTCTAAATATTAAATTATAAATTATTTTTTGGTTTATCAATATTCCTCAGGAACTACATTTATGTATTAAGTTTTTTTATAATTGTCATTTATTTGTCAGAAAATTAAAGTTATTTCTCGATTTATTTACAACCCTTTTTAAATAATAATTATTTCTTTATTCATAAAATTATATATTTAAAAGCTATTTTATGATTTTCATTTATTCTTCAGAAAATAACAGTAATTTCTTGATTTCTATTTATATCTTGATTTGTTTTATTCCTGATTTTTACTTAATCCTCGGAAAATAACAATTATTTGTTGGCTCCTATTTATTTATCAAAAGTAAAAGTTATGTCTTAATTTTGCTCCCATCGCTGTTAATCGATGTAAGAACGAATTTAGTGCGAAACTCTTATTTGGAAATCAAATATAAAATATAATTTTAAATAATTTTTCAGCTTAAAAATTACTTAGTTTTCTGAGCAAAACAAAAAAAAATAAGAATCAAGAGACAATTTTATATGTTGATAAATAAAGAAAAATTAAATTAAAAAACTCATTTTTACGGAGGAATAAATAAAAATCAAAAATAAGTTCTATTTTCTGAGAGATGAATCAAAATCAAGACACAAATTTTTTCTCAGGAAAAAAATCAATATCAAGAATTAACTTTTATTTTTTTAAGGAATAAATAAAAGCCAAAATAACTTTTATTTTCTGAGGGATAAATCAAAATCTAGAAATAACTTTTATATGTTGATTGAAAATTAAAGACAAGAAATAACTTTTATATTCTGCCAAATAAATAAATATCAAGAAATAACTTTTATTTATTTATTATTTTTTTGGTTTGAGGAATAAATAAAAGCCAAAATAACTTTTATTGTCTGAGGAGTCAAGTAAAATCAACATAAAGTGATTAAAATTAGATTTTTAAAATTAAACATACAACCGTTAGGCTCCACAATTAATATTTAAAATTTGTTTAAATTAAGTTGCGGACATATTTTGGAAAACAAAAGTAACTGTTATCACATTCAACTAAGCCACCTAAACAGTCGTGATAAACACAATATACACATGAGCACTGAAGATGAGAGTAAAGCGACTTTCGAAAACAGCTGTTCTGCTCTGCTCTGCTGTGTAAGTTCAATAAAACTGATGTTGACTTCTTTTGTGCCTTGGAATATTTATCATCAGGTCTTTCTGAGATTTTAACTAAGTTAGAACAATTTAGCCCACATAAATATTAATATAGAAAGTAACGGCCATTTATTTTATTAAAATTATGTAGAGTAACTTCAGAATCGTGTAGTATATCTTCAATAGAATCAATATAATCGGTATTGGCCCCGAAAGTGGTTGTTACAAGTTCCAGATACTTAGAACTACGGCCTCCAGAGAAAGACATCTGGTTGGGGGGATGGCTAAAGAATTTTTTTTCTTTTAATATAATTTTGTGAAATTTGAGTTAATTTACAGCAGCCATTATATTTTTATAATATTGTTGTTCAGGGGACTTGCTAAAATAGCGGTGAAGAAGGACAGGTTTCCATTATAAGTTTTCTTGTTTAGTCTTGATAACTTGCGCCATATCACAAGTCATGCAAGATCATGCTTGACAACAATATAATTTGTTGTTCAGTGTTACACACATACACACAAACTTAAGCGTCACGATTTTGGTAAAAAAACACTAAAACAAATTGGCCATTGAGTCGAATTAAAAAAACTTTTTTCTTAAGATTAAAATAAAACTATTTGCGAAAAGTTTTTGCAAAATAATAAATATTAAATTCTTCTTCTCTGTAGGCATGCAAACACATGCCAACGCACGCATAAACTCACATACACACACTTGCATATATGCCGAGTGAAAGCCACACACTTTCTGTCTATGAATAATTTCTTAACAACATTTTCTTTTTTATTATATTTTTATTTTATTGTCAAAAAACTGAACTGAATAAAACTTTCCTGGACACGTTTCTTATTTAATTAAAACTTTGCTTTATCCTGGGAAACGACATGCCCGCTCACAGCCAGCTCTGGAGCACCAACGATTGTTATTTCCTCCGCAACCACAGATTTATTTTTTTTAAATACTTACAGAATTTTTTATAATTTTATAAACGATTAACTTACACTGTTTCCCATTACACCGTTGCCTCTGAGCCGCAGAGTAGCTCATAAAGATGACCAGCAGTAAAGCCGCAATAATTAAAACTCTCATTTTCTGAGGCTACACTTTGAATTCCAGAATATCTTCTGATACATTCAGAGCAGATTGCGACAGTATTTATATAAAAAAGACTTTTAGACACAATTTCCTGGACACATTTTTTAGTTTGATTAAATAAAAACATTTTGGTAAAATAACAGCAACAACAATTAGGCAGTTCTTTTGTATGGAAGTTTTCTTTCATGAAAGATTCTTTTTTATAGCAGAAGTCATGTGTGTGAAGATAAATATGCCGATTTAAATATGGTGGGCGTAAGAGCTTACGTCGTGACATATTTAACTCAAAGTTGAATATGTTTTTAAGTGCCATCACTGACATATTTACCTATGCGACATATGTTTTTTAGATAATATTACTTTAACGAGCCTATGCTACCCGAAAATACAAGTGCTATGTCTCAATTGTATTTGTGAAATTTTTTATAAAACTATCAAAATTGACTTAAGTGATTTTTTCGCTCATCTTGGATAGATTTTGGCCATTTTCGGCCAAATCCTTCCTTGTCACTGATATTCAACTTATTTCGTTCTTAGCTATGGACCTACGCTACCCAAAAACACAAGTGCTATATCTCATTTGTATTTGTGAAATTTTTTATTAAACTATCAAAATTGACTTAAGTGATTTTTTCGCTCATCTTGGATAGATTTTGGCCATTTTGTGCAGAGTAAATTGACGTTTTGGATATCATCTTCCAACGGATCTGCCAGCCCCCAAATTAATGCAATTAAAGGTGTTTAAAACATATTTGATGAAATTAATTCTTTTGAGTTAAAATGTAAAATTATATAGAATTTTCGAATATGTTATCAGACATTGAATATATTCTTCTTCCCCCTGTTCACTCAAAATATAAACAATCACAATACCAGTTCTTTTAAACGACTCTAACTTTTATTTTTAGCACAAAGTGTCTAACATTTGTTATGAAATCCCATCCAAATGAGTGAATGGTTTCATAAAATATTTAATTCACAAGAAATCAAATAATTTATGCACTAGAGTTTAGGATTCCTCCTCGTAGGTTTCACCCACTCCACACAAATTGGGATAAGGATCGACTGGCTTGTTTTTACATTTTTCAGCAGGCGATTCGCATACTTCATACATCGAATCACCTTCCTGAATGTCGGTTGCGGAATTACAGGCAGCCCAGTATACCTTCGTCTTTATTCCTTTAAATGTCACTGTAGAAAACGCGGTCGTAACAGCACAACCTACATGAGTATTGCGATCACAAGCAAAGTCAGCGAATTTCTTAACACTGAAATTCAAAAACAATAATTATAATTCACATATTAATAAAACAAAAAGTTTTTAAACTCACAGAAAAGTTTTCGTCCATCCGACTAATACACTATTTATAAATTTATCATCATCATGATTCCGAGGCCCGTACACTTCATATATGGCCTGGCCAGAACTTTTAAAAGTGTCTGTAGTGTGGCAACCGTCGAACCATATCTTACACTTGTTAGTATTGGGAACAGCATTTTCGGCTAGCCCATCATTCCATTGTAGTCTGCCCATACGACAGGCAGGTCGGAAGCTGTATGTAGAATTTCCACCGCCTGCAATGAAGTTTCGAAGGACATTGAGTTCATGTAAGATTGTATTCTTCCTTGACTCTGTCATTGGCACATTTCTAGCAGTTGGTGGGCACTCGGGACCGAAGCTCTGCAAGAAGACCATGACTTTATTGTATAGGAGAGATATTAATTAATTCATTTTACTTACCCCATCGTCGCCACAACGAATATGTGTTGTTTCCGTTCCATTGAAAACACACTTCACATCACAGTAGTCGGTGGCAGATACCGTTATAACGGCTGCCAAAATATAACAGGATATTAAGTTCTTTTTCATTTTACTAAAGTTTCAACCGTATTTAATTCAAGCTACTGAACCCTTATGAAGAACCAACTATTTGCTGATCTTTTATACCCAAAAAAATTGTAGGTGTTAGTAAAGTTTTCTAAACAGGCGAGAGATAAGAGTTGATAATGGAAATTCTACACACGAGCGAATAAATATAATTAAGAGTGGGGCTTATGTGAGATGATGAAATATGTACATCATAAACTTTATTAGCAGTTGAAAACAGAAAAACAATTATAATCCAAACAGTTTAAACCCAAAATGTATGAAGCTTTTATTAGCATATTTTAAAAATTTTTTATTGCCTTATTTTTTTAGATGTTATCATGAGTGGTTATTTTCCATCTAATTTGAAAAAGGCAAATATGCTTAACGCGATTATCATTGTTGTATCGCCGCGAGCTAAATGGTAGTGATTTAATATTTTTCTTTCACTATGAACTTGTGAAATTGCGATGTGGTTGATGATATACAATTGAAATGGCCCTCAAACGCATAAGAATTTGCAAATGCTTCGATCGATCGATGACATGAGATGCTAACGATCCTCAGGGATTATTCTCATTCAGATGGTTGCATTTATTTGTAACGTTGACATTCTAAAATGGTGTTCGTACCACAACATCGTGTTGCAAATGCTCTTGTTTCTCAGTCCACTTGTTGATAGCCTTAATAGTAAAGTATCGTTGCGTATTCTAACTTATCGAGCTGCTCATTTTGCTAAAGCACTTGGCGAAAGTTGTATATTCGGCTGTAACATTTATTGCAAATTTACGAAATGTTTTGGTGATTAAAGGAGTGAAATATTTAGCAGCCTCCTCCTGCTGGTATAAATATTATAAAAGACATTCTGAATATTATACTCCTAATCCAAAAGGAAATATGTAGAATTTCCACCGCCTGCAACGAAGTTTCGAAGGACATTGAGCTCATGTAAGATTGTATTCTTCCTTGACTCTGTCATTGGCACATTTCTAGCAGTTGGTGGGCACTCGGGACCGAAGCTCTGCAAGAATTGACTTAAGTGATAGTTTGATAGTTTTATAAAAAATTTCACAAATACAATTGAGACATAGCACTTGTGTTTTTGGGTAGCGTGGGTCCATGGCTAAAAACGAAAAAAGTTGAATGTGAGTGACAAGGTAGGGTTTGGCCAAAAATGGCCAAAATCTATCCAAGATGAGCCAAAAAATCACTTAAGTCAATTTTGATAGTTTAATAAAAAATTTCACAAATACAATTGAGACATAGCACTTGTATTTTCGGGTAGCGTAGGCTCGTTAAAGTAATATTATCTAAAAAACATATGTCGCATAGGTAAATATGTCAGTGATGGCACTTAAAAACATATTCAACTTTGAGTTAAATATGTCACGACGTAAGCTCTTACGTCAAACATATTTAAATCGGTATATTCATCTTCACACACATGCAGAAGTCGCATTGTGAGACAGCAGATGTTCTGCTCAATAGAAACTTATTGTTGCCTTTTTTTCTTGCTTTTTATTTTATTTATATAATTAAATAAATAATTTTTTTTTGCAAGTGCGGAAAACACTTATTGAATAGAACAGCCCCGCATAAAAATATCTTAAATAAACATGAATTAAAATAAACTAAAAGAAAGCCAATTCCTGGTTTGAAAACGCAAAATAAATATTCATAATTTTTCAAAAAATTACAGGAGGGGCAAAAAACTTTAAAAATTAAAATTAATTGTTTAATGTAGATTGGAAAATATATACACATATTTTTTAAAGAAACAATATGTAGCTTTAGTTTTAAGAGCAAAATTGAAAAACAAAATTAGGGATGGTAGAGAATTAGTTCATGGCATTTTATTTTTCATATCGCCGGCGATTATTTGCCACATTGTAGATGCAGTGGGCTACTGCCATGCATCCTTCGGCACATGTCTTCGTCCTTGGAAACAGGGCGATAGATAACTCCCATCACAATCATGGACTAAATCAGATCAGCGGAATACGATGTCACTTTCACAACTGAGTACGGAGTCAAACCAACCATCTTCTCCGTATTAGTTTGAGCATGCAATAAAGGGTGGCCCACACTAAACGCGGCGTTGTTAATTGTGTCTAAATCAAAAAGATAGAAAATTGTTTTATCAAATAAATAATTATTTTCCACGCACAAGAAAACTTATTGAATAAAAGAGACCCGCATAAAAATATATGAGTTAAATTAAATTAAAAAAAATGCCAAATCCTGGTTTAAATTATCGTTAAAATGGTGGAATTACATTTTTGCACCATATTTCTGTAGGGGAAGGGTTCCTCTGTTCTTATAAAGAAGAAACTTTTTATAATTTTTTCCGTTTACATCGAATTTTATTTGTTACATTCAATTGAGTTGTAATTAATATTTCAAGTCACTCTTTTGTACTGATCGTGTTGTAGCGTGTTTGTATGCCGCATATCATGAGTCATTATAATGCCCGATATAGACATTTTTTTTTAAATGATTTATGTTTTCACTTTCTAATTATTATTAAACTATGATGTTCTCGAAATTTATAAATACATTTTTAAATAAAATTATTAGTAAGCTCGTAAGATATTTACTGTACCCCGAAAAACGTGTATAAATATAGTGTAATAATTTCTGGTACGCTTTAAGGTGTTTTATTGCCGACCAATATTAAGGAAGCATATATGGTTGGAAAGGTTTTGTAGTGCCGACATGCACTAGTTAATAGTAATTTTCATATAAGTAGAAAAAAAATATATTTAATAGGCTCGCTCGCCTTGAAATTAATAATCATTATTTAATTGAGTGAGACAAATAGGGCAACTGCTCTTTGGCTTTTGTTTACTTTGTTTAACAATAATAAATTTTCTAGTTATAGAAATTAACAGCAGATGTGGTTTCGACATTCTTTAAACGAGAAGTGCCAAGGATGGTAAACTTTGAACTTTTCATGCACATACTTTGAATGCTCTAACAGATATCAGAGTAGTTTTTTTTTTTTAAATTATATAAAAAATATGATTTCAAGTAAAATTAAAAAATAAAATGGAGACTCAGTGGTGTCAAACCTTCTCCGTCAATATGCTAATGCCAGTAGTTAAAAAAATGGACGGATGACGTACGACGGATTTTATATGCCTCGGAGTTTAAACAAGGAAGTTAATCACTTTATAATTGACTCAAGGATAACAACCATTCTTGCTAAAATCTAAGTTTCCTATTTTATAAGTATTATATTCTCTGCTTTTAATCAATTATTTATCTTTCTCTCTCTCTCTATCTCTCCTTCTCTCTATTATTCTCAATGAATTCTTTTAATTCATAAAATGATTATTATTTAATTTAAACATTTTGTCTTTCCAGGTCGGTGGCTAACACCCAATAAACTGCAAACATGTAAACAATTAGAAATCAATAAAATATTTATTAAGTAAAAAAAAGTACAATTCCAGAAAAAAACTCAAACAATTCAATTTCTAGCCAATAAATAATAATTAAATATATAACAAAAAAAGTGAAAATTTCCTAGGAATTTATAAAAAAAAAATTGCTTAATCGTATAATAAATTTTTGGTTATTAAAAACTCAAATAAAAGCAAATAATAAATTAAATTTTTTTAGTGTTCAAGTCAATTAAAAAATAGTGAGACAAATTGCGTTATAAAACATAAAGAAGTTACAGAAAAAGATATACATAACAAATAAATAAAAATAAGTAAAAAAAATAATAAAAATATAAAATTATTAATACAATAAAATTGAATAAAAACTGATGTAAAAAGTGCAAAAGCTGCAGTAAAAAAATCATTTTGCTCATTGTCAATTTATGCAAGTAATAAAAATGAAAAGAAAGTCTAGTGCTCAATTCAATTAATACGTAAAAATTATAAATATCTTATTTGCAATTAGAAAAAAATAAATTAAATAAATAACAAATAATTTCTTTTATATAAAGAAAAAAGAAATAATAATAGTAAAAAATTAATTATTAAAAGTGTTGATAAATTTTAAAACAATTAATATTAAAAATATTAATAATAATAATAAAATTAATTAATTAAAAGTCGTGTAAGTAAATTGTGTTTTTTTGTACTTAAGTTTCAAAAATTTAAGGTCCAAACAATAAAACGAACAAACCATATCGAAAAAAAAATAAAAAAAAGACAAGAAATGCAAACAACTACGCCTTCTGTAATATAATTACGAAATCTCCATCAGCCTTATTCCAGTTGTCGCTGTCCATTTCACCGCTATATAATTTTATAAATTATATGTATCTCGCACTCATTTCTTAATAGTTCAATAGCTGATAGAGGAAAAATTAATAATGTTGGTCGAATCGACTATCAGTACGCATACAGGGTTAACTCATTTCTAAAAATGGGAATTAGCTAAATTTATTGCCGCATTGATTTGTAACACAAATTTATTTCCACACTGAAACTCAAAATCTGGTCTTAGAATTAAAAACATAAATATGAGATTTTGCATTCACACTGTGTAGCTTTAATAAATTCAAGTCTTTTGCCACACAGTTTGTCTAATAAATTTAAACACAATAAATGGTATCTCTTATAAAAAGTGATGTATTTTGCTTAAATCTTCCTCTACATTTTAGAATACTTAATAAACAAACTGTACAATAGTTTTTGTTTGTATTAAAAATAAAAAAAGTTTTCGTTGCAATTTACAACAGGAATTGTTTCATATTTTGAAAATTAATCGCCCGTATTATGAATGACGAAGTCGACGTCACACCAACAATTGTCCGGTTTTTGTCGACAGAAATTGACTTCTGGTTATATGTTCTATTAATATTATATGCCTTATAGAATACGAAAAGGCTGTTACTAACAATTAATTATTGTCGACAATTAAATGACAAGTGGCGATTTTTTGCTGTCGTTTTGATGTGACTTCGACGTCGTCATTCATAATAAGAGCGAATAGTATGAGAGTATGGGAATACCCATAGAGACCAAAGATATGCTTTAAAAATACAATATTTCGTATAAAACTATAAGAATAGGGAAAGAATAAAGGCAGATGTGGCGGGTTTTTCTGTGCATTCTTGGAACATTATCAGATGTTTTCAATATATAGCTTGGCAGCACTCAACTTAGCACGGACATCAACAGGCAAACGCAAGGTTGCATTCAATAAAAACCGAATTCGTTAGTTTTTAACAAAATCATTTTGTGTGCTACAAGCAGGGTTTTAACAGGTGATTTTCACGTTAAAACTAGAATTTATTAAAAACATGTCAATTTTATATTAAAAATTATCACATTTTTAATTAAAATTCTCTTTTAAATATACAGGATGCTTCAAATACAATTTTATAACTCGTTTTGAACTTTTATTTTTACCAAATAAAAAATATTATTAACACACACGAAGCAAAAATAAATATAAAAAAAATTTTACGTTACATTGAGGAAACATTTTCCATAAAACGAACTTCGGTTAAGTGGCATCTGTATCGGTTAAAAGTTTTCCGTACTTTTCAAATTGTTCTATGCCATTAGAAATAAAATAGACATGAACTAATTTATTTGTCCGATTAATTTTAAAAATAAACATATATATAATACTTTTTATTTATTTATTTAAACTAATAAAAGAACATTCATAAATGTTCCCAAGATATATTTTTCAAATAAAAATTGATCGCTGTGCTTTTTTCCGCACATTATGAGATCATTCTCACTTTATTCCACTTGTGGAACTAGTTCTATACAATATAACTCCTCTCTAATCGTCTCTGCCGATATTCTGTGGCTTAAGAGAAGTCTGTCTGTCAACTAAAATCCATAATTCTTAATTTAATAATAAAGACTTATTATTTACATTTGAATTGCTATTTGTAGTAGGGCAATCCCTAAAATAACATATTTTTTTTAAATATGAATCACCCTGCATATCTAGTAAAAGAACACAATCTAAACAACTGTTCTTCTTAACCATCTTGAAATTTTATTAAATGGTTATTCCCCTTAACGGGCATTCTTTTAAGCTAATAAAAGTGCTTTCGAATCGGTCCAAACTATTAAAAAAATTGTGGGCATACAATTATCGCTCGAACTTCTAGGGTTAATTATAAAGCTACGAGTAATTCTTGCGGCTCAAAGTCAAATATATTCTCATTTGCATTGAATTGAAATATTCTGCAAGGACCTGCCCATATTTTCAATGGTTTGTTAAGTTTGTTGATGGTCCTCAAAAAAAAAAAAAAAAAAACAGAAAAAAAACCAAACAAAAAATACCCTCGTAAATAGTGAAACAAAGAAAAAAATTGTGTGTAGTCTCATAAGTGTTAATCAATAATATCTTTTAAATTAAATTTTTAATAGCAAATATCAGAAATATAAAAGTTAATATAATAAAAAAAAGTTTTGAATATATATTAAAAATAAAATTAAAATCTTTGTTGTCTAGTGTACAAGAAAATTATCTGTGTCAAAAAATTTACTCTACAAAAGTGTAGCGTTCACCTCGTATAAATAAAATTTTCTCCAAACACCAGCCAAATAAATTTCCAACCGCAATTAATTGAATGTTTTATGTAAACAACAACAATTAATGAACTGCTATAACAACAACAAGTAGCATCAACAAATGTAATCAGCAGCAAAAAAATAAACAACAACACCCCAACCACATCGATTTTAAAAATACAATTCAAAGCAGATGCGAATTGCAGCCATAAATTTTCTCTCCGCAACCAACAAATTTGCAAACAAGAAAAGGTAAGACCATCTAGAGAATACGAAAGTTTTAGTTCAGCAAACGGTTTATGTATTCCGTTTAGTCATACGGATTAACGCCAATTACATCTTTTTGGGGGAGAAAGCATGGCCAAAGCAACTGCATTGCAGTTGTTTCAATATATTTTTAAGAGTCCAGAGAAAAGTTTATTTCTAGTTTCGAATTACAGCAGACAGATGGAGTCGTTGTTAATAATTTAAGTCCTGAAGTATTATTAAAGTTTGGAGCAATATAAAACGGGTGTGGATATGTGAGGTTAGAAAGTAAATGGACTGTCAGATGATGACATGTCATAGAGAGAGCTGCCGTATTTTCCTACTTATTTTCTAAAACAGTGGGAAATTTATACAACGGAGCGCCGCACTATTGAGACAAAAATTTTAATTGCGGAAAGTTGCTCAACAAAAAGCAAAATGTTTTAAAGGACTGATTCTGCTAAAGAGAATTATACAGGATGTGTAAATTTTAGGTTAGGAAGTAAATTGACTGTCAAATGATGACACGTTAAGAACTGAGCTGCCATATTTTGATATTTAGTTAGCAGAATGTTGGGAAATTTTAACCATGGCACGACATTTTCTTGAACGTAAGACTTTAATTCCAAAAAGGTACTCAAGAAAAAGCAAACGTTTTTAAAGGACTGATTCTGTTAGAGATAATCATACAGAATGGGCAACTTTGAGGCTAGAAAATAAATTGGTTGTCGAATGATAAAAAAAAAAAAAAATTTAGAAATGTGTTGCCACATTTTCGCATTTATTTAGTAAAACGTTGGAAAATATTAAGAATAAAACATCACATTCTTGAATATGAAAAATTAATTGTGAATTTTGTCTCACTGTATCACTTTATAAAATTTGACTAGCTTTTCCTTGTTATCAGGCAGCTTCTGAGACCGCTGTGCGTAATTTTTATATATTTATGAGTAGGTCCAGCACTCAGCACACTGAAACAAATTCTTTCATATATATATTTTTGAAAGTTACAAAGGACCACAAGAGCTGCAAAGCAAAACAAAATTTAGTCGCCCCTATATTCCCTCTTTCCAGAAATTCATCCATTTTATCAGAAATAAACTTGACTAAAATCCAAAATTTTTTTTATGAAGAATCCAAATGTTAAGGGTTTTGATTATTAGACATTATAGTGTGACCACAAGAGCTACCAAACAACAAAACAAAACAAAATTTAATCGCCCACATATTCCCGTTTTCCCAGGATCCTGGCTTATCCCCTCTAGAATCTTAAAATCTTTGTACACGAAAAATCACAGCTTATCAGCATCGCTACACCAAAGTATTAATTTCTTATGAAAGCCAAGGACCTAGTTGGATGTTCTGTTAACTTTCTTCAAGGTTGGTGTAAGAATGTAACCATTATTCCAAATGGAATATATATACACTCAGATTTTTCATGCTTAACAGTACTCCGATTTAAATTGGGGTAGTACTAAAATATTTCAATAATAATATGATAGTTCATGTAGTTGCGGAAGTAGAGACACATTTCCTTCAAGTAGAAAATACAGCACAAGAACAGAAACTGGGAAATTCGGAAATAACACTTTTTTTGCCATAGTGCGAAGAGCCTCAAACAATATTCTAATGGAATAATAGAAGATTTTATGTGTTCAGAAGAAAAAAGAAACCAGGAAAAGGACAAAGAAATTAAATATTCTCCACTATTGATTTGCTTCCAACGTCTGGAAAAAGATTTATTAAAGTCAAGATTTGTTTTTGTTACAAAAGACCTGGCAGTTTTGCTAAATGTTGTTAAATCAGTTAATTAAATGTTTAATGCCAGAAATTCTTGAAAAGTAAGCGAAACAGCGGTTCAGTTGAAAAAAAGTTCAGCTTCAGTTGGTTCGGGATCGGTCTCGGTCTGCAGGAGTATGTTCGGTGGGACACTTCTGTTGGAGTTTATTAATTGACGGACAAATTTTTATTGAATGATTAAAAATCCAAATTAACAGAGGGCGGACGCTCAGTGCACATTGTTCGACCTCTGCCAATGCATGCGGCATATGCCATTAAATGGGGAATCGTACTCTGTTCCATAACTCCGCTAAATAAATGAGCATAAGGTCCTGAAGCATAAACGGGCACATCTTCGCCTGCATGGTGACCCATGAAATCTTTTAAGAAAAGCATTTAAAATTATTAGCGCATCAGTTGTAAATATTTCAATCACACAAATACTCACTGTCTTTCTCATGTTCATTTAAGTTTTGTCTTGGAGCCAAGCCTAAATAGTCTACTGTGCTTAAATGATGTGCATGATCGGCAGCGACCACAATGAGTGTATCTGCCGGATCGGTAGCATCTCTAGCCAGTTTGATGGCTTTTTCGAATTCCAAAGTCTCTTCAAGTGCTTTTGTAGTTTTAGTTCCGTGGTGTGCTGCATCTATCAGACCACCTTCAATGAGAAGGAAATAACCTTTTTTATTACGCTGCAATAACTTTAAAGCTGCCGCAGTCATTTCGGCCAATGTAGGCTGCTTGTCCTTATCGGCGTCCGAATAATAGTCCATACGGTCGGTCTCGAACATGCCCATGATATTCGATACTTGTGAAATATTTAAATTAAGCAGACCTTCACGACTGGTTACAATCGCTCCTTGAGGATGCATTTCTTGCCAAGTACCGAGTAGATATTTATTGTCTTCACGTGTACCCAAATTGTCATTAACATCAATTATGCGGTTGTGCAAGAACTTTGACAAGCCGCCGCCCATTATGACTTCGAAGTTTTTACCTGGTTCTTGGGTTATTAACTGGGTCGCAATATCCATGCATTTTGTGGGATCCTGAAGGAAATTTCGCACATCGGCGTCATTTTCATAGTAACGATTTGCCACATGAGCATATAAAGCGCTGGCAGTAGCTTCTGTAATTCTGTTGGTTGTAATAAAGCCGCTTGACTTTTCCGCCTCTTGAGCCCACTGTGCGATCGAAGAGACATGATTCTTGGGATCCATACTTGTGCTACAGTTATTGTATGTAACATCAGCATTGACGCCAACTGTAAAAATATTGTGTTCTACTCCACACATAAGAGCTGTGCCTGAGCAGGCATAGTCGGTCGTTGAAGAGTTAAAACAGGATGACTGTATTTTAAGATGAAATAGAAAAATAATGGCAATAAAGTTTCAATACAAACTTGTTCAGACCCGTTCTATAGTCCATGTGATATAAAAGTATTCGCAAATGTTACTGAATTTATTGGCGAAACGAATTCGCTTCTCAAATATTAAAGCAACAGGGCATCTTGAAATGCTACGCTGATGCACAATTCCCAGCACCGTTTACAACAAAACTTGATGTCATTATTTTGCACGCATGGGATACAGAACGGGACTGATTTTTTAGTTGATGTACTCACTTTACTCCATCCAGTGTACGGAAAATCTTCAAAACTTAACGATTCTTCTTCACCTGTTTTGTTCATCCTTTTTCCTTTAAGGATTCTGGCTGCCGTCACAGTGTTAAAGGACATGCCAGCACCCACAAAAAAGATTATATTTTCGGCTCTGTTTTTATTATCAGTCTTGTCCAACTGCTTGTCCGCTAACTTTCTCCAAAATGTTGGAGTTTTCTCTTCATTGTCATGATGCTGGTTATCCTGAGCATAGACTGACACGAGGACTGTAATCAAGAATATTTTCGCTAACATTTCTTTGCAACGTTTGAAGACTTCAGAAGTTTTATGCCAACTGTTCAACTTCAAGCATTTAACGTGTCGATTATGTCTCAAGTGAGCAACATCTGGGGCTTTAAATTTTGTATTCTATCTTTGGTTTTATCAGAGATAAGAAACTATTTCTTAACGCTCTTTTTAGGTCAAAATGTCTGGAACTAACGACTTGGAAGCTATTTAAATTTTTTAAGTATCTAAAATATCTTAATGTTAAATTTTTGTTATCAGCAGCTATAAAAGAAATGTGAAGCTTCAAAAGAGTCTGCTCATATTCCAACAACAGACACTAAATTCTTTAATACAACTTTAACTGTGCTGATGCTTTTTTTTCTAAATTTCTTTTTATTCAATATTGAGAGAGAGGCTATCCAACAATTTCCTTTGCAAATTTCACTCGAGCTGATACAGATCACGTGAGCAGCTTTACCCAAGCTTTTTCGTAATAAATAACTTTCTATTAAATAAATCAGAAGTTTAAATGAACATTAAAGTCATAGCAATAACCCCCCTGAATTTTATTTCCTAGTCATTCTACTTTGGCTGACTTGTTTCCAGGTTTACACGAGGAAGCTTTTGCTGATCATGTGTTAATCTTTAGGGGGAGAGTGGATAGGAGGAGCACACTTAAGAATTATTTACTTATAGTTCTACAAAAGGTAAAACAAATTCAATTCGACTCAATTCAGTTAAATCTTATCTCATATAACATAATTTAAATTTAACTAGCCGAGACACAAACCGAAATTTGTACCAAACCTGTTCTGCAGTGAGCAGAGCTCTTTTAACTACTTAACAGTTAGAGCAAATTTTGACTAAATTCACTTATAGACCAAAATCCAGGAATTGAAACACAGTCAGTGTGCAGAATACATGACCCAAAGGATACTTGATGCAGATATAACTATGGGATGTTCTGGAGATGTGAAATAGTTTACGCAAACCCATTTGAAAAAAGTTTTTTTTCCTGGAGAGATTAGTGGTCATTGTGGGTAAATGGGAAATACTACCAATATGCCACTATATACAAATGATGCTCCAGAGAGCCCTCTATATAGCACAAAAGGTCTGATGTCTGAAATAATTTTGTAATTCGAGTAATGCCAGTTTTAAAACTTTGTTTCTCGAGAGGAGCAGTGGCCACTGTGGGGAAATGGAAAATACTACCAATATGCCACTATACAAATGATGGTCCAGAGAGCCCTTGGCATATTAAAAATAGATAATAAACGTATTTTCAATATGAATATGAAATTTACTTGTTGGGTGGTTAAACAATGTCTATATGCACGCTGTTGGTGCTTTTTATGAAATCAACAGTTTTGAACAAATTCATATTGTAACAGTACAATGACAATATGTCAATTAGTAAATTTGTCAACAGTAAAAATATTTTTGTTATCATATTAAAATTAAAACGACGTTCTATTGCTGAGAAATATTTATATTGTTTTCATCTACATACAAATAGCTCTGCAATAATAAATATTTTGTCCATATTGATGTGCGATGGGATACCCAAAAGAGTACCACCAAAATATGTGTGACTTATAACGATTAAACTTCTTTTGAAATATTTTTAAAAGCTGCTAAACGCATGATAAATGTCTATTAATTTCCCTTAAACATCGATAGAACTTTTTAAACTATGCAAAGTACAAAATATTTTTGTGTTACTTGTGTAATAACCCTCGTATAAACAAGCAGCACTCGTTCAAAAGGCAAATATTTAGTTTAATAAATCAAAAAAGATAAAAGCTTTTGGATACAAAAACTGTAAAATATCTTGAACTCTTTAGTGTGTCAAGTTGAAGATAAAAAATTTGGGACAAGAGATGTGCAGCACAAAATTAGAAGATGGATTGAAGGTTTCCAAGATAAGCATTCACTGATAACCGCAAGTAACAGAACATCAAGTTTCTATTCAATTCACATCGACACACAAGTCGGATGTAAAATGTTGCCTTCCATTAACGTTCTCAACCTCAAGCGGCTGTTCCAATTATTTGAGTTAAAAATCTACAACGAACTGAGAGCTTTTATATGGAATTGTTAGGAGTTTTATAGCTGCAGAGAGGCGGCATCATCGGCCCGCATTTTTTTTCGAAAATTATTAGAAAAAATAGGAAATATCGCTCCTGTAAATTCTCTCAGGTAACCGCCCACGTGCTAGAATTGGACATTTGCCCGACATCCTATTCCACTACTTATTTCGATACTTCAACTTTACATCCGTATCAATAAAACGGAATTGGTCCATATAAAATATGGGTCTTAAGTTAATTTATTTTCTAACCTCAAATTTATTAAGGTGTGTGAAGTTAAATTTCGAAATTTATAACCCTAGACACAAACCAGGCACGTTTACAGACCTCTGTTAACCTGTTAACAGAGCAATGTTAAGCATGAAAAATCTGAGTGTATGTGTTCCAAATAGAATAATGGCCACATTTTTGGACACACCTTGGAAAAAACTAACAGAACATCCAACTAGGTCCTTAGCTTTGATAATAAATTAATACTATGGTATATCTATGCCAATAACCTGTGATTTTTTGTGTACAAAGATTTTAAGATTCTAGAGAGGATAAGCCAGGATCCTGAGAAAACGGGAACATGTGGGCGACTAAATTTTGTTTTGTTTTAAAGCTCTTGTGGTCCACTATAAGGCCCAAAAGTCGGAATCCTTAACGTTTGCGTTTTTAATAAAAAAATTTGCACTATAGTCAAATTTCATCAATGAAAATTCTCTAGAGGATGAATTTCTAAAAAACGGGAATATGTGGGCGACTAAATTTTGTTTTATTTTAAAGCTCTTGTGGTCCACTATAAGGCCCAAAAGTCGGAATCCTTAACATTTGCGTTTTTAATAAAAAAAATTTGGACTATAGTCAAATTTCATCAATGAAAACTCTCTAGAGGATGAATTTCTAAAAAACGGGAATATGTGGGCGACTAAACTTTGTTTTATTTTAAAGCTCTTGTAGTCCACTATAAGGCCCAAAAGTCGGAATCCTTAACATTTGCGTTTTTAATAAAAAAATTTGGACTATAGTCAAATTTCATCAATGAAAACTCTCTAGAGGATGAATTTCTAAAAAACGGGAATATGTGGGCGACTAAATTTTGTTTTATTTTAAAGCTCTTGTGGTCCACTATAAGGCCCAAAAGTCGGAACCCTCAACATTTGCGTTTTAAATTAAAAAAAATTGGACTATAGTAAAATTTCATCAATGAAAACTCTCTAGAGGATGAATTTCTAAAAAACGGGAATATGTGGGCGACTAAACTTTGTTTTATTTTAAAGCTCTTGTAGTCCACTATAAGGCCCAAAAGTCGGAATCCTTAACATTTGCGTTTTTAATAAAAAAATTTGCACTATAGTCAAATTTCATCAATGAAAATTCTCTAGAGGATGAATTTCTAAAAAACGGGAATATGTGGGCGACTAAATTTTGTTTTATTTTAAAGCTCTTGTGGTCCACTATAAGGCCCAAAAGTCGGAATCCTTAACATTTGCGTTTTTAATAAAAAAAATTTGGACTATAGTCAAATTTCATCAATGAAAACTCTCTAGAGGATGAATTTCTAAAAAACGGGAATATGTGGGCGACTAAATTTTGTTTTATTTTAAAGCTCTTGTAGTCCACTATAAGGCCCAAAAGTCAAAATCCTTAACATTTGCGTTTTTAATAAAAAAAATTTGGACTATAGTAAAATTTCATCAATGAAAACTCTCTAGAGGATGAATTTCTAAAAAACGGGAATATGTGGGCGACTAAATTTCGTTTTATTTTAAAGCTCTTGTGGTCCACTATAAGGCCCAAAAGTCGGAATCCTTAACATTTGCGTTTTTAATAAAAAAAATTTGGACTATAGTCAAATTTCATCAATGAAAACTCTCTAGAGGATGAATTTCTAAGAAACGGGAATATGTGGGCGACTAAATTTTGTTTTATTTTAAAGCTCTTGTGGTCCACTATAAGGCCCAAAAGTCGGAATCCTTAACATTTGCGTTTTTAATAAAAAAAATTTGGACTATAGTCAAATTTCATCAATGAAAACTCTCTAGAGGATGAATTTCTAAGAAACGGGAATATGTGGGCGACTAAATTTTGTTTTATTTTAAAGCTCTTGTAGTCCACTATAAGGCCCAAAAGTCGGAATCCTTAACATTTGCGTTTTTAATAAAAAAAATTTGGACTATAGTCAAATTTCATCAATGAAAACTCTCTAGAGGATGAATTTCTAAGAAACGGGAATATGTGGGCGACTAAATTTTGTTTTATTTTAAAGCTCTTGTGGTCCACTATAAGGCCCAAAAGTCGGAATCCTTAACATTTGCGTTTTTAATAAAAAAATTTGGACTATAGTCAAATTTCATCAATGAAAACTCTCTAGAGGATGAATTTCTAAGAAACGGGAATATGTGGGCGACTAAATTTTGTTTTATTTTAAAGCTCTTGTGGTCCACTATAAGGCCCAAAAGTCGGAATCCTTAACATTTGCGTTTTTAATAAAAAAAATTTGGACTATAGTCAAATTTCATCAATGAAAACTCTCTAGAGGATGAATTTCTAAGAAACGGGAATATGTGGGCGACTAAATTTTGTTTTATTTTAAAGCTCTTGTAGTCCACTATAAGGCCCAAAAGTCGGAATCCTTAACATTTGCGTTTTTAATAAAAAAAATTTGGACTATAGTCAAATTTCATCAATGAAAACTCTCTAGAGGATGAATTTCTAAGAAACGGGAATATGTGGGCGACTAAATTTTGTTTTATTTTAAAGCTCTTGTGGTCCACTATAAGGCCCAAAAGTCGGAATCCTTAACATTTGCGTTTTTAATAAAAAAAATTTGGACTATAGTCAAATTTCATCAATGAAAACTCTCTAGAGGATGAATTTCTAAGAAACGGGAATATGTGGGCGACTAAATTTTGTTTTATTTTAAAGCTCTTGTAGTCCACTATAAGGCCCAAAAGTCGGAATCCTTAACATTTGCGTTTTTAATAAAAAAAATTTGGACTATAGTCAAATTTCATCAATGAAAACTCTCTAGAGGATGAATTTCTAAGAAACGGGAATATGTGGGCGACTAAATTTTGTTTTATTTTAAAGCTCTTGTGGTCCACTATAAGGCCCAAAAGTCGGAATCCTTAACATTTGCGTTTTTAATAAAAAAAATTTGGACTATAGTCAAATTTCATCAATGAAAACTCTCTAGAGGATGAATTTCTAAGAAACGGGAATATGTGGGCGACTAAATTTTGTTTTATTTTAAAGCTCTTGTAGTCCACTATAAGGCCCAAAAGTCGGAATCCTTAACATTTGCGTTTTTAATAAAAAAAATTTGGACTATAGTCAAATTTCATCAATGAAAACTCTCTAGAGGATGAATTTCTAAGAAACGGGAATATGTGGGCGACTAAATTTTGTTTTATTTTAAAGCTCTTGTGGTCCACTATAAGGCCCAAAAGTCGGAATCCTTAACATTTGCGTTTTTAATAAAAAAAATTTGGACTATAGTCAAATTTCATCAATGAAAACTCTCTAGAGGATGAATTTCTAAGAAACGGGAATATGTGGGCGACTAAATTTTGTTTTATTTTAAAGCTCTTGTAGTCCACTATAAGGCCCAAAAGTCGGAATCCTTAACATTTGCGTTTTTAATAAAAAAAATTTGGACTATAGTCAAATTTCATCAATGAAAACTCTCTAGAGGATGAATTTCTAAGAAACGGGAATATGTGGGCGACTAAATTTTGTTTTATTTTAAAGCTCTTGTGGTCCACTATAAGGCCCAAAAGTCGGAATCCTTAACATTTGCGTTTTTAATAAAAAAAATTTGGACTATAGTCAAATTTCATCAATGAAAACTCTCTAGAGGATGAATTTCTAAGAAACGGGAATATGTGGGCGACTAAATTTTGTTTTATTTTAAAGCTCTTGTAGTCCACTATAAGGCCCAAAAGTCGGAATCCTTAACATTTGCGTTTTTAATAAAAAAAATTTGGACTATAGTCAAATTTCATCAATGAAAACTCTCTAGAGGATGAATTTCTAAGAAACGGGAATATGTGGGCGACTAAATTTTGTTTTATTTTAAAGCTCTTGTGGTCCACTATAAGGCCCAAAAGTCGGAATCCTTAACATTTGCGTTTTTAATAAAAAAAATTTGGACTATAGTCAAATTTCATCAATGAAAACTCTCTAGAGGATGAATTTCTAAGAAACGGGAATATGTGGGCGACTAAATTTTGTTTTATTTTAAAGCTCTTGTGGTCCACTATAAGGCCCAAAAGTCGGAATCCTTAACATTTGCGTTTTTAATAAAAAAAATTTGGACTATAGTCAAATTTCATCAATGAAAACTCTCTAGAGGATGAATTTCTAAGAAACGGGAATATGTGGGCGACTAAATTTTGTTTTATTTTAAAGCTCTTGTAGTCCACTATAAGGCCCAAAAGTCGGAATCCTTAACATTTGCGTTTTTAATAAAAAAAAGTTGGACTATAGTCAAATTTCATCAATGAAAACTCTCTAGAGGATGAATTTCTAAGAAACGGGAATATGTGGGCGACTAAATTTTGTTTTATTTTAAAGCTCTTGTAGTCCACTATAAGGCCCAAAAGTCGGAATCCTTAACATTTGCGTTTTTAATAAAAAAAATTTGGACTATAGTCAAATTTCATCAATGAAAACTCTCTAGAGGATGAATTTCTAAAAAACGGGAATATGTGGGCGACTAAATTTCGTTTTATTTTAAAGCTCTTGTGGTCCACTATAAGGCCCAAAAGTCGGAATCCTTAACATTTGCGTTTTTAATAAAAAAAATTTGCACTATAGTCAAATTTCATCAATGAAAACTCTCTAGAGGATGAATTTCTAAAAAACGGGAATATGTGGGCGACTAAATTTTGTTTTATTTTAAAGCTCTTGTGGTCCACTACAAGGCCCAAAAGTCGGAATCCTTAACATTTTCGTTTTTAATAAAAAAAATTTGGACTATAGTAAAATTTCATCAATGAAAACTCTCTAGAGGATGAATTTCTAAGAAACGGGAATATGTGGGCGACTAAATTTTGTTTTATTTTAAAGCTCTTGTGGTCCACTATAAGGCCCAAAAGTCGGAATCCTTAACATTTGCGTTTTTAATAAAAAAAATTTGGACTATAGTCAAATTTCATCAATGAAAACTCTCTAGAGGATGAATTTCTAAGAAACGGGAATATGTGGGCGACTAAATTTTGTTTTATTTTAAAGCTCTTGTGGTCCACTATAAGGCCCAAAAGTCGGAATCCTTAACATTTGCGTTTTTAATAAAAAAAATTTGGACTATAGTCAAATTTCATCAATGAAAACTCTCTAGAGGATGAATTTCTAAGAAACGGGAATATGTGGGCGACTAAATTTTGTTTTATTTTAAAGCTCTTGTGGTCCACTATAAGGCCCAAAAGTCGGAATCCTTAACATTTGCGTTTTTAATAAAAAAAATTTGGACTATAGTCAAATTTCATCAATGAAAACTCTCTAGAGGATGAATTTCTAAGAAACGGGAATATGTGGGCGACTAAATTTTGTTTTATTTTAAAGCTCTTGTGGTCCACTATAAGGCCCAAAAGTCGGAATCCTTAACATTTGCGTTTTTAATAAAAAAAATTTGGACTATAGTCAAATTTCATCAATGAAAACTCTCTAGAGGATGAATTTCTAAGAAACGGGAATATGTGGGCGACTAAATTTTGTTTTATTTTAAAGCTCTTGTAGTCCACTATAAGGCCCAAAAGTCGGAATCCTTAACATTTGCGTTTTTAATAAAAAAAATTTGGACTATAGTCAAATTTCATCAATGAAAACTCTCTAGAGGATGAATTTCTAAGAAACGGGAATATGTGGGCGACTAAATTTTGTTTTATTTTAAAGCTCTTGTAGTCCACTATAAGGCCCAAAAGTCGGAATCCTTAACATTTGCGTTTTTAATAAAAAAAATTTGGACTATAGTCAAATTTCATCAATGAAAACTCTCTAGAGGATGAATTTCTAAAAAACGGGAATATGTGGGCGACTAAATTTCGTTTTATTTTAAAGCTCTTGTGGTCCACTATAAGGCCCAAAAGTCGGAATCCTTAACATTTGCGTTTTTAATAAAAAAAATTTGCACTATAGTCAAATTTCATCAATGAAAACTCTCTAGAGGATGAATTTCTAAAAAACGGGAATATGTGGGCGACTAAATTTTGTTTTATTTTAAAGCTCTTGTGGTCCACTACAAGGCCCAAAAGTCGGAATCCTTAACATTTTCGTTTTTAATAAAAAAAATTTGGACTATAGTAAAATTTCATCAATGAAAACTCTCTAGAGGATGAATTTCTAAGAAACGGGAATATGTGGGCGACTAAATTTTGTTTTATTTTAAAGCTCTTGTGGTCCACTATAAGGCCCAAAAGTCGGAATCCTTAACATTTGCGTTTTTAATAAAAAAAATTTGGACTATAGTCAAATTTCATCAATGAAAACTCTCTAGAGGATGAATTTCTAAGAAACGGGAATATGTGGGCGACTAAATTTTGTTTTATTTTAAAGCTCTTGTAGTCCACTATAAGGCCCAAAAGTCGGAATCCTTAACATTTGCGTTTTTAATAAAAAAAATTTGGACTATAGTCAAATTTCATCAATGAAAACTCTCTAGAGGATGAATTTCTAAGAAACGGGAATATGTGGGCGACTAAATTTTGTTTTATTTTAAAGCTCTTGTGGTCCACTATAAGGCCCAAAAGTCGGAATCCTTAACATTTGCGTTTTTAATAAAAAAAATTTGGACTATAGTCAAATTTCATCAATGAAAACTCTCTAGAGGATGAATTTCTAAGAAACGGGAATATGTGGGCGACTAAATTTTGTTTTATTTTAAAGCTCTTGTAGTCCACTATAAGGCCCAAAAGTCGGAATCCTTAACATTTGCGTTTTTAATAAAAAAAATTTGGACTATAGTCAAATTTCATCAATGAAAACTCTCTAGAGGATGAATTTCTAAGAAACGGGAATATGTGGGCGACTAAATTTTGTTTTATTTTAAAGCTCTTGTGGTCCACTATAAGGCCCAAAAGTCGGAATCCTTAACATTTGCGTTTTTAATAAAAAAAATTTGGACTATAGTCAAATTTCATCAATGAAAACTCTCTAGAGGATGAATTTCTAAGAAACGGGAATATGTGGGCGACTAAATTTTGTTTTATTTTAAAGCTCTTGTAGTCCACTATAAGGCCCAAAAGTCGGAATCCTTAACATTTGCGTTTTTAATAAAAAAAATTTGGACTATAGTCAAATTTCATCAATGAAAACTCTCTAGAGGATGAATTTCTAAGAAACGGGAATATGTGGGCGACTAAATTTTGTTTTATTTTAAAGCTCTTGTGGTCCACTATAAGGCCCAAAAGTCGGAATCCTTAACATTTGCGTTTTTAATAAAAAAAATTTGGACTATAGTCAAATTTCATCAATGAAAACTCTCTAGAGGATGAATTTCTAAGAAACGGGAATATGTGGGCGACTAAATTTTGTTTTATTTTAAAGCTCTTGTAGTCCACTATAAGGCCCAAAAGTCGGAATCCTTAACATTTGCGTTTTTAATAAAAAAAATTTGGACTATAGTCAAATTTCATCAATGAAAACTCTCTAGAGGATGAATTTCTAAGAAACGGGAATATGTGGGCGACTAAATTTTGTTTTATTTTAAAGCTCTTGTGGTCCACTATAAGGCCCAAAAGTCGGAATCCTTAACATTTGCGTTTTTAATAAAAAAAATTTGGACTATAGTCAAATTTCATCAATGAAAACTCTCTAGAGGATGAATTTCTAAGAAACGGGAATATGTGGGCGACTAAATTTTGTTTTATTTTAAAGCTCTTGTGGTCCACTATAAGGCCCAAAAGTCGGAATCCTTAACATTTGCGTTTTTAATAAAAAAAATTTGGACTATAGTCAAATTTCATCAATGAAAACTCTCTAGAGGATGAATTTCTAAGAAACGGGAATATGTGGGCGACTAAATTTTGTTTTATTTTAAAGCTCTTGTAGTCCACTATAAGGCCCAAAAGTCGGAATCCTTAACATTTGCGTTTTTAATAAAAAAAATTTGGACTATAGTCAAATTTCATCAATGAAAACTCTCTAGAGGATGAATTTCTAAGAAACGGGAATATGTGGGCGACTAAATTTTGTTTTATTTTAAAGCTCTTGTAGTCCACTATAAGGCCCAAAAGTCGGAATCCTTAACATTTGCGTTTTTAATAAAAAAAATTTGGACTATAGTCAAATTTCATCAATGAAAACTCTCTAGAGGATGAATTTCTAAAAAACGGGAATATGTGGGCGACTAAATTTCGTTTTATTTTAAAGCTCTTGTGGTCCACTATAAGGCCCAAAAGTCGGAATCCTTAACATTTGCGTTTTTAATAAAAAAAATTTGCACTATAGTCAAATTTCATCAATGAAAACTCTCTAGAGGATGAATTTCTAAAAAACGGGAATATGTGGGCGACTAAATTTTGTTTTATTTTAAAGCTCTTGTGGTCCACTACAAGGCCCAAAAGTCGGAATCCTTAACATTTTCGTTTTTAATAAAAAAAATTTGGACTATAGTAAAATTTCATCAATGAAAACTCTCTAGAGGATGAATTTCTAAAAAACGGGAATATGTGGGCGACTAAATTTTGTTTTATTTTAAGGCTCTTGTGGTCCACTATAAGGCCCAAAAGTCGGAATCCTTAACATTTGCGTTTTTAATAAAAAAAATTTGCACTATAGTCAAATTTCATCAATGAAAACTCTCTAGAGGATGAATTTCTAAAAAACGGGAATATGTGGGCGACTAAATTTTGTTTTATTTTAAAGCTCTTGTGGTCCACTACAAGGCCAAAAAGTCGGAATCCTTAACATTTGCGTTTTTAATAAAAAAAATTTGGACTATAGTCAAATTTCATCAATGAAAACTCTCTAGAGGATGAATTTCTAAAAAACGGGAATATGTGGGCGACTAAATTTTGTTTTATTTTAGAGCTCTTGTGGTCCACATATGCAGTATTAAAACATTTGCCTTATTAGGTTTTTGAACTGGTATCTATTTGAAGCAACCATTGTTTTGAAATCCCCTCTAAGAATCTATTTTTGGAAACTGTAAACGGTCATACTGTTTAAAATTTCTCATAAATTCTTGAGTTAGCAACAACTTGACTAGAGGTATATTTATGTAAAAATTTAACGTCTTTTTAATACTCTCTCTCTCTCTCTCTCTCTGTGTGGTAGGTACACAATCATTAGACAACAATAAGGCACTCTGCAAACATAACATTCCAATGTAAAGTGTTATAACAGTAATGAGCGTGATACAAAGTCCAAATTTCTTTATTAAAAATCTAAATGTTGATATATATGGCTCTTGGACCACAAGATCTTCAAAACAAAACAAAATTTAGTCGCCCACATATTCCCGTTTTTTAGAAATTCATTCTCTAGAGAGTTTTCATTGATGAAATTTGACTATAGTCCAAATTTTTTTATTAAAAACGCAAATGTTAAGGATTCCGACTTTTGGGCCTTATAGTGGACCACAAGAGCTTTAAAATAAAACGAAATTTAGTCGCCCACATATTCCCGTTTCTTAGAAATTCATCCTCTAGAGAGTTTTCATTGATGAAATTTTACTATAGTCCAAATTTTTTTATTAAAAACGCAAATGTTAAGGATTCCGACTTTTGGGCCTTATAGTGGACCACAAGAGCTTTAAAATAAAACAAAATTTAGTCGCCCACATATTCCCGTTTTTTAGAAATTCATCCTCTAGAGAATTTTCATTGATGAAATTTGACTATAGTGCAAATTTTTTTATTAAAAACGCAAATGTTAAGGATTCCGACTTTTGGGCCTTATAGTGGACTACAAGAGCTTTAAAATAAAACAAAGTTTAGTCGCCCACATATTCCCGTTTTTTAGAAATTCATCCTCTAGAGAGTTTTCATTGATGAAATTTGACTATAGTCCAAATTTTTTTTATTAAAAACGCAAATGTTAAGGATTCCGACTTTTGGGACTTATAGTGGACTACAAGAGCTTTAAAATAAAACAAAGTTTAGTCGCCCACATATTCCCGTTTTTTAGAAATTCATCCTCTAGAGAGTTTTCATTGATGAAATTTTACTATAGTCCAAATTTTTTTATTAAAAACGCAAATGTTAAGGATTCCGACTTTTGTGCCTTATAGTGGACCACAAGAGCTTTAAAATAAAACAAAATTTAGTCGCCCACATATTCCCGTTTTTTAGAAATTCATCCTCTAGAGAGTTTTCATTGATGAAATTTGACTATAGTCCAAATTTTTTTTATTAAAAACGCAAATGTTAAGGATTCCGACTTTTGGGCCTTATAGTGGACCACAAGAGCTTTAAAATAAAACAAAATTTAGTCGCCCACATATTCCCGTTTTTTAGAAATTCATCCTCTAGAGAGTTTTCATTGATGAAATTTGACTATAGTCCAAATTTTTTTTATTAAAAACGCAAATGTTAAGGATTCCGACTTTTGGGCCTTATAGTGGACCACAAGAGCTTTAAAATAAAACAAAATTTAGTCGCCCACATATTCCCGTTTTTTAGAAATTCATCCTCTAGAGAGTTTTCATTGATGAAATTTGACTATAGTCCAAATTTTTTTATTAAAAACGCAAATGTTAAGGATTCCGACTTTTGGGCCTTATAGTGGACCACAAGAGCTTTAAAATAAAACAAAATTTAGTCGCCCACATATTCCCGTTTTTTAGAAATTCATCCTCTAGAGAGTTTTCATTGATGAAATTTGACTATAGTCCAAATTTTTTTATTAAAAACGCAAATGTTAAGGATTCCGACTTTTGGGCCTTATAGTGGACTACAAGACCTTTAAAATAAAACAATGTTTAGTCGCCCACATATTCCCGTTTTTTAGAAATTCATCCTCTAGAGAGTTTTCATTGATGAAATTTTACTATAGTCCAAATTTTTTTTATTAAAAACGCAAATGTTAAGGATTCCGACTTTTGGGCCTTATAGTGGACCACAAGAGCTTTAAAATAAAACAAAATTTAGTCGCCCACATATTCCCGTTTTTTAGAAATTCATCCTCTAGAGAGTTTTCATTGATGAAATTTTACTATAGTCCAAATTTTTTTATTAAAAACGCAAATGTTAAGGATTCCGACTTTTGGGCCTTATAGTGGACCACAAGAGCTTTAAAATAAAACAAAATTTAGTCGCCCACATATTCCCGTTTTTTAGAAATTCATCCTCTAGAGAGTTTTCATTGATGAAATTTTACTATAGTCCAATTTTTTTTAATTTAAAACGCAAATGTTGAGGGTTCCGACTTTTGGATGTTATAGTGGACCACAAGAGCTTTAAAACAAAACAAAATTTAGTCGCCCACATGTTCCCGTTTTCTCAGGATCCTGGCTTATCCTCTCTAGAATCTTAAAATTTTTGTACACAAAAAATCACAGGTTATTGGCATAGATATACCAAAGTATTAATTTATTATCAAAGCTAAGGACCTAGTTGGATGTTCTGTTAGTTTTTTCCAAGGTGTGTCCAAAAATGTGGCCATTATTCTATTTGGAACACATACACCCAGATTTTTCATGCTTAACATTTCTCTGTTAACAGGTTAACAGAGGTCTGTAAACGTGCCTGGTTTGTGTCTAGGGTTATAAATTTCGAAATTTAACTTCACACGGGTAATTTATTAAGTAGAAAGAGAGATTTCAAAAATGTGGGGAAGAGAACACTACAAATGTCAGGTCGTCTTAATTGGATTTTTTTTAAATTTGAAAAATCTCTTTCAAATCGATCGATTAAAACTCGGTTACACCAAAATTGGGGTAAACTAGTCGAGCGATTAGAGGAAAACCTCAGAACTGGATCTTGAAATTATTTATTCCGATTAATTTTCCTTTTTGCGACTAAAAGATGAGCAGATTAATTATGGTCGATTAACCAGTTAATAACACGTTTAATCTCCGATTAATTTTTATATATTTATTTGTTCATGAGATTTTAAGCTGACTAAATTCAGTCTATTCGCTGATTAACTAAGCGCTTAAGCGTCTGATTAAGTTTTGTTATTTTTATTTGATTATTTATATATACTTTCTGGTTAAAGACTCCCGATTAATTTCGGTCGATTAATCGATTAACTAAGCGTTTAAAATTCCGATTAATTTTTAGGCATTTTATTATTAATTATAATTATTTTTAATCGTTTTACATATATTTTTTTCTACATATATGCTCGTCAGTGGAGATTTAGTCGATTAACCGATTAACTAAGCGTTCAAATGTCCGATTAATTCGTGTATTTTTTATTAACTTTTTGTGTAATAGTTTTCGTTAGACTAATTATCGTCGATTAAGCAATGTTTGCCATGCACTTTACATATATATATATATATATATATATATATACATATATACTCCTGCATTTGGTTAACAACGTAGGCTCTTGCTAATCAATCACCAGTTTTGATTCTATCACATGAGAAAACACAATATTTGGAAGTATGGAAAAGTGAGGGTCGCAGTTTAAGTGAGATAAAAATGCCCTGTTCCATGGAATTATAAATGGATGCTCCCTTATTCATAATATATAAAATGAGTTTGAAATATATGAAAAATAAAAAAACCTCATAAAAAGTAATAATTCTTAAGATGCGGTTAGACTTATCAAATCTTTGGTCAAAAAATCGTAACCACTAGATTACCAATAAAAAATATTCTTATAAAAATATGTGTTTTTTAAATAAAACAGTTTCACTTATAACTAAAATCGAATATATTTATATATATATATATATATATATATATATAAATATATATATATATATATATATATATATATATATAAATAATCGAATATCATTGGAAACTGTGCAAGTTAATAAACATTTGACTGAGTTGTCGTTCCACTTCTTTTGGCAAATATTTGAAAAGTGTGATCGTACCTTTAGCTTGAAATAAATTTGAAATGCATTCTATATATCAAGTGCAACTATGACTTGAAGGAAAAGTATTTATAGTGGCGTCTATTTTTTGCTGCTGTTAATTTTTCCCGTGTTCGCTTACTTTTTATTTAAATCAAATCAAATTTATTTGCTTTTAAGATTAAAATTTATAAAACAAACGATTACCTAATAAATCGATCTGTAAGATACCGAATTTTAATAACATAATCGGTTTTTGCTCATACTGCGATTTTGTAGGAACAAGCACTTAATGAAGCATTTATTATTGACAGTATATCATGACCCATTTCAGATAATATTTACAAAAAAATTACCTCCATGACGACTTTCAGGTTATTAATGCAGTCTGTATGCGGAACTGCTCCCGGTCTAGATCACATGTTTAATCTCGTAGAGGTAGAGTATTTCCGAATGCAACCACAAATTCGAATAATAGTTTTCAGTACTCCTAAATCTTTTGTAGCAGTAAAAACGGCACAACGACAATAGTTTTTGGCTCCGAAACTAAAATACACACCAAATTACGCATCACAATCTAAATTTAGATAATAAAAAAATTACGTTCATGATATTATTTATTATTCCCTTGAACTCGTAGTATCGTTAAAAAATTTGTGGTGATTCGATGGTCTTGATTCAAGAAGAGTGAAAGTAGTGCGAAACGATTATTCACCGCAGGAGTTGCCTGCTTCTCATGCCCATCATTTTGACCGTAAAATGGGCAAAGTTCTCTATGAACTTTGGGAACGGATTTATATAAATTTCCATAATTCGAAAGGGTTGTTTTGGCATTAAACGAACGATTCATGATTTCTTGCAAAGTCGTCATAAAACAGAAATGTCCAATCGATTCCATGCAATTAAATAACGTTAAATAACGTTAGGAAAAGACGTGATTTTAGAGAAATACTTTATTTTGAAAATCATTTTATTTAAATGTTTATGAAATAATATTTTTAAATTATTCGCAATTTGTTTGTGTTTAAAAAATTATTATCTCTTCGTTTAGTTATAAATTTAATTAGTTTAAAAGTCAACATTCTCATTTTATAGCATTCGTTGTAATTGTGCGTAATTTAATTAAATATATATAAAATTTATTATGACGCAGTAAAAAAACATGTCCACTAGTAGTAGAATATATTTGGGGTATTCGCACCGTGTTCATAAGGTCACAAGTCATAAAATGATAGCACGTTAACACTCTTGGAAAACGAAAGTCCACTTTTCTATTCACACGTATTTCCACTTACCAGCCAAAACAGCTCCAATCGGTGGTAGGAGCTGAAGAAATTACTGGTGGCAAGTGGAAAAGGGTTCCGTGAATTCCACTTTCACTTGCGTAAATTAAGACTTTACGGATTAATTCTTTTTATTTTTATTTTATTATGTATCTGATATTTAATTTAATGTACAGATAAAAGAATGTGAATTGTACTCTTATCTTATTCGTAAATAAAAGTTCGGGAGATTCAAACTGGAGTCACGAAGTCATAAAATAGTAGCTGCTGTCGGTGACATGAGCTGCGGAAATGTTTTACTGGCCTTAATATTTTTATATTTTGCGTATCAATGCACTGTCTTTTATTATCTTTTAAGATATAACATTTAAGTAAACAAACAACTACACAATTAATATTAAATAATCGTACAAATTACGTGTTATTATTAACGTTTGAAGGTTTCAAACGACACTTTGTCGACAATGGAGGCGTCGGTACTAATAGAATTTATAAAATACTTTATTTTAATACAACTGGTAGGACAATGCTGCTGCATTGACAGGTGTGACTTAGAACTTTCCGATCCTAAATGGGTGAACAATTGGAATGTGTATATAGAAGATGTTGGAAATCACCGATTTCAAATTGCTAGAACTCCGTACGTTGCAAAACAAAAACAAATTTTTGGCAGATGTAACAATGACAACCCACCACATTCCCTTACTTGCGATAATAATTTACAGTTAACTAAACATCCTCGAAATCCTGCACCTTGCACAGCAGATAAAGCACTGAGAGCAGTTCGAATTGATGCGACTGTGCGCTACTGCCGGTATACTTTCTTCAGAATCGGGTTTAAATTTAAAATTGGGGACAAAAGACAATTTTTGGAAGTCTATCGAGTGTGCTTTGATCAGAAACATATGAGACCATTATATACCATCAATAAGGCGTATCCCAGAGGTGAGTTATTTGCTGAAATATATTTCATACCAAAGGATTTAACAAAAAATTTCTTTCAAGGTGTTAAGCATCCTGACTTTTTAAAATTTTATCCCGATTCTATTATCGATGATGAGATTTTCCAAAAGTATTCGCATGACTCACAGCTTAAGACATTAAACAAATTACTGGGCCCAAATCCATCATATAGCGAAATACCAAATAACCAGAATTTTGTTAGTCGTGGTCAGTTAACACCAGGGGCTGATTTTTCAATGACCAACCCAAAAAGAGCAACGTATGATATGCTAAATGTTATACCACAATTTGAATCAATTCGCACTGGCAACTGGCGCCGTATAGAAAACTGGGCTCGCCAACTCCCTAATTCACCCTCCAACATATGCACCGGAGTCTTAAATTGTGATTTAGATTCCAAGGACATAAAAGACTTAGACTGCGTTCTCCAGCTAAAAAATACCAAAGGCCAACCGGTGCCCATGTTTTTGGGTGACAACCGTCAAATTCCCATACCCTTGTGGACGTATAAGATTGTGAAAAACGCTAAAATTGCCTTTTTAACTTTAAACAATATTTACCACGTAGGTCCTGTTCCAGTACCCCAGCGTCTGTGTAAGGAAATAAAATGTCCTTCGGATTTGTCAGAGTACTTTGAGAGTGTTAAGTTTGGTTGGACTTTCTGTTGCGAACGTGAACATTTCATAGAAAAAAATGTGAAACATTTGAAACGTGTTTGCTGATTCTTGACTATTTTACAGTCAGAATAACTTCAATGTGAATGTACAAGCAATTAAATAAAGTTTCTATAAGATGATTCAGATGAATAGAAGTGTGTATGTGTGGATTTTTTTTTAAAGTAGGATGGCCAGATTCAATATGGGCAACAACAGGACTTGACATACAGAATTAGAGGGCCTTGGAGACGATGAGATAAATTTGAGTATTTCCTGAAACAATGACGGCACGTAGTGGTTTTTCATTTGACTTCGAGGTTGCTGTTACAACTTTTCTAGTCATTACCGACAGACAACTCGCTTGTGTAGCCGAAGAAATACGACTGCACGCACACAACTTTGTGATTGATGTGTTTTATTTCATCGTCGCGAAAGCTCTTAAATTATTGTTTAAGGGAAATCAACTTTTTGTTTCTTTCACTAACCGTGCCAAAACTGCTTTTCATGTTTTTAATGCAAACGAAATATTCGTCCGAAAGTTTTATGGACAACAAGTCGTTTAACACACTGTCTGCTTATCTCACAAATTTAGCGCACAACACGCCTCTTTATTCATACGATCGTTATTTATTAGGGCCAACAGAAATAAAGGCTCTTTACTAAAAATATGTATGCTGTTGTACCACATTTTACTTGTTGTTTTCGAGCGCGCAGCCAAAGTAGCTAATTTAGACATTTAAGTCATGGCCTGTGAAAATTTTTACAAACTCAATTCAGTTATGCCGACTATTTGGTTTGATAGAATATAGACTAGTAATCAATCCCTATATAGCGGCAATGCAAATCCTTATTCCATGGCACCTGATAAACGGTGGTATTTGAATCGCAACTGCATAGTGCACTAACAGAAATCTACTGCCGATAACAATATTTGTCAAGAAAACCATTCGTTTTTTTAAATTGAAAGTGTTACCAAATGAAAGTGCAAGTTATAATGCCAAGTTGCGACTTTTGGCGAATGGGGTTGCACCAAAATTTTTTAAAAACTTAAATGTTTTTGTATATTTTGATTCAAAACGTCAGCAATAAAATATCAGAGATAAGAAGCAAAATGTTTTCTAAATTTGTTATTAAATATGCCAAAACATGATAAGACTGAATTTTTTCAAAGAAGTCTCAGCGAAAATGAAAAATATATCTATTTTCGTATAAAACTACTGCCAAAATCAGGTACAGTCTACCACAAATTTGGCGTTTCAGTTCTGATTTAATTAAAAACTCTTGATATAATTCAAAATGATTTGTTATCATTTAGCTTTACTCGTCGCATTTTATATATTCGCTTATATTTACGCATGTATATTTTTATCTTATTTCTATTTTGATCTACTCGTGTATTGACGGCTGAGAGTGTAAACGTGCTAAAACCATTGTCGTGTTATATCGGGAGCTTTTAAACCTGTATTGACATTTCTGTTGCAAATAAAGAAAAAAAACCTAGTGAATTTCATAGAGCACTGGGCCATATAAATGGCGCAGTTATCCAGGAACTGGTGCAGCTATTGATCGTTTTCACATGATCAATGAAATTCAAATTTATCTACATCTACCGGTTCAGATTGGTTCGAATTTACAGGTTCAAGAACGCTCTTCTGAACCCCAAAAGTTTGGTTTAATTACGCTCAGCCGTTCAAAAGTTATAAGCGGGCAACAAACTTATAAACACACACACGCACACACACATACAGACAAGTTCTCAGAATTAGTCAGGGAAGCTTCCTAAGACCTTAAAACGTGGATATCTGATGAGAGCTTAATATTTTCAAAACGAGGTAAAACCAAAAACTTCCCGAATTTCGCAAAATATTTTGAAAGCAACACGTCAACAAGCAAAACTGCCGTTGCTGGTCTCCAAAAACTATTACATTGCCCCAGAGTAACCATTTTTTTTTTCGAAAATTCTCGAGGCCAGGCGACGAATGTCAACAGTGAAAGTTACCGACGAATGATTACGGAATTATTTTTGCCAAACATGCGAGCTCATCCATCGTACTCTTCACTCACGTGATTCCAACAGGATGTGGCGACTGCACACCCAGCCAGAGCACATCTGACACCTCTGGATGACATGCTCTTTAAAAAATAAAATCCGCATCTGCTAGCAGACACCCTATAAAATGGATGTATTTTTTAAAGCTGCCCATTCCTTTTGTAAATTTTGAAATCTGTAATCGGCCGATATTTTAAATTTAATATTTTAGCTTTCTTGTACTCTCGAATTCATTCAATTTTATTTATGTTCACCCCTACGACGAAATAGTATTTTATTTTTACATTTCGAATATCTTCAAGTCAAATTGAATTAAATACATTTCCTCACTGCCTCTCCCTGACCTTCTTTTAATATTTTTTTCAAGAATTTTTTTCTTAACAAAAACAAAAAGAGGAAAACAAAGACTGCAAACTATTCAAAATTACTCATCTATTAAAACGTTTTATAATATTTTTGCTATAAAATGCGCGTGTGATTGAGCGTGAAAACGTTCATCTACTCAAAGTGGATGCAAATAACTTGGCAGCTCTTGTTTACTCTCAATAACACTGTGCAACAACTTCAATAATAATTCCAAAATTGCAACGGAGTAACGTACAGAGCAAACGAAATATTCATTTAAAACTTTTTTATTTTTTAACTTTTCATCAGGAAAATTGCACATTTTCAGAAATCGGATAGTTATTAGTTTTAATCCACTTTGAAAAAATCGAAGTCCAGGTTTTGAGATAACTCTTTCTGCATGTATGTGTATATTTGTATATATGCGTCCGCAGGTATGTGTGTGTGTAAGGATCTAACCCGCTTAGATTCTTTTAAACTTAAATATCAAATGAAATTAAACCAATTTGTAGCGACTGGTTTCAAAAATTTCCATCGTTTTTTACGTCGCGGTAGAAAAATTTATAATTTTCAATAATGTGGAAATTTATTGGTTTTACGCCGTTTTGGAAAAATCGAAATCTCCAAAAATTTCCGCATTTTAATGTCCTTTTGTAACTAATTTTAAGAGCACACCACTATATGCGTGTGTGTGTGTGTGTGTGTGTGTGTATCAATATCTGAACTGAATCAAACGAAACTTGTGGGATTCTGAAGAGCATTCCTGAACTTGTGAATTTGAACCGATTCGAGCAGATAATTTTCATGACATCTCAAGAAATTTTTGTTCTAAAAACTTTTAAACGGCTTCACTGATCATTTTAACAAACAAACCAGTTAACAATGACGTCGATCGCTGTAAAGCGGGTCAAAATCGGTTAATCCGTTCGTGAGATATTGTAGAAGCAAAAAATCGCAAAACGGTTTTTAACTTCGAAATTGTATACGAGTATCTGATCAGTTAGTCTTCTCGATTCTTTTACAGAAACCGAACACTTCATCAATCCCCGCTTATTACGAGGGAATCGGTTGATTTGAAAATTAAACCAACAGTTTCGAAGAGCCTTTAGGGTCAACCTTGTCTACATAAACTTGTTTTATGTCTTTGAATCGATAACTGTAAGGATCATGTGAAAACGATCAATAGCTGCACCAGTTCCTGGATAACTGCGCCATTTATATGGACAGTAAAATGGAAAAAGTGGAAATAAATAGTGCTCTCGTTCAGGTTTAAAAACTTCCGATATAACACGACAATGAGTTTAGCAGGTTTACACTCTCAGCCGTCGAGACGCACGTAGACCAAATGCAAATAAGATCAAAATTAACATGCGTAAATATCCATAAGCAACTATATAAAGTGCGATAAGTAAAACTAAATGATAACAAATCGTTTTGAATTATATCAACAGGAACCATGAGTTTTTAATTAAATCAGAACTGAAACGGCAAACTTGTGGAAGACTGTGTCTGATTTTGTTAGTACATTTTCGCTGATAAGTGTGTCTGACAAATCTAGACATCTTTGAAAACATCCAGTCTTATCATGTTTGGCATAGTTAGTAACAGATTAAAGAAAAATATTGGTTTTCATCTTTAATCTATTACAAAATGTGGTATTTGAGGGCGAAAACGATATTTTAAACCCATTGACTCATTGAAGTTTTAAAAAAAAATTGTAGTGCAACCACATTCGCCACTGCACTGATGCCGATCAGAAAGACTCGACACCAAATTCTTGACTGAGTGCGGAGATGATCTCGGGACCGAATGCATCGTAGTTCACTACCTCAGCCAACAGCGCCCTCATAAACAGCAGTCACTACCTCACAATATACCATTAATGTAAAGGTGATGATCAACTACTCTACGCGTAAGATTATCTCACATATAGATTTGGCACAAAACTGTTCGACCAAAAAATGCGATAAGAAGTCTGCCTTCTGAGCCAAATAAAATTGTCTCTATTTCACTCAATAAATTGAAAGTAGCGAATGAAAAGAAACTCACAGAAATATCTCCCCTGATGTAGGCTCTTTACGACGAATTCCACAGCGTTATGATTAATTTAGTATGAAATAACTGCAGAAGTCTAGGGTTAAATTAATTTATTATTAAATAAATTTTAAGTTTTGGGGTGGTGGTTTGCGCCAGACATAATGATTAAATCGTATATTATTACGATACTTTATTTTATTGCCAATGCCCAAGATTTCTTTTAAAGAAATTAACCGAATTTACAATTATTCGTTATTAAAAGAAATTTGTGAAGATCTGTTTTGTTTAGTTGGTTGCTCGATTGGTACGATTAAACCAAATAAAGAGAGGATTATGTCAACTAAAAAAGCAAACACAACGGTAATTATATCGCTAATTTCAAAGGCAAAAACTTTTAGTGCACGCTGTTATCGCGAGAGAAAAGAAAATGCATTAAAAACGAGCTCAGAAAACGGGCGAGACCAAAAAGTGATATTTTAATATGAGATCATCCCCTAATTGAAATACTTTCCAGGTTGGGATGTACTTTTTTATTTCTTCTAAATTCAAATTTAGCTTAAATTATCCTAAAAATAATGTACAACTTTCAAAATCGTTAAATCATTAATTAGAAACGCATTGCAGAGCCGCAAGCTAACATTTTGATTTAAAAAAGCAAATATAACTTGAAAGTAAAAGTTTTTTAAAACTCTCTTAAACTTCGAAATTAGTCCAAGCTGTTTTGCTTGGACCCCCAAAAAATCAAAGTGATATAACCCCAAGTTTAAAAGTTATGCAGTTTTATGTACAAGCACAGTGCTCTGAAAAGCTCTTTTATGTGGAAATAAAAAAATTTATTTTTCTCAACTCTTATTGTTGTCACACATGACAGGCCCATCGCCGATACATGAAGCATAAGCCATTAAATGTGGTATGGTGTTCTGTTGCAAGACTCCGGTAAACAAGTGCTCAAAAGGACCAGAGGCAAAGATGCCAACATCATCACCCGAATGATGGCCATCATTGGATGCGATATAACTTGGATAAGTGAAGCCTACAAAGTCGTAAATTGTTAAAAGAATTCATTTTCAAATCTTTATCATATGAAACACTCACTACCATCTCTCTCCATAAGTTCCAAGTCCAAACGTTTGCCATTCTCATCCAGATACTGCTGCGGGCCAATGGGATAATTTAAGGTTGAATATTTCAAGCCATTGGCATCGGTATCATGTTGATTTAGGCCTAAAATATCAGTACCTCTACCGGGATAACCGGATATAGTCAGAGGATGAGCATGATCCGCCGTTACCACTATGAGTGTATCATTCAAATTGGTCATATCTCTTGCCAGTTGTATGGCCTTTTCAAACTCTAAGCATTCGTCCAGTGAAAGCTTAGCTTTCGTTTCATGATGAGCCACATCGATCAAGCCTCCCTCAACGAAGATAAAGTAGCCCTCCTTGTTACGCTGCAACAGTTTCAAAGCCACCTCCGTCACTTCGCTCAGTGTAGGCTGTTGCACTGGATCAGCCAATAAATGATAGTCCATAAATTTAGACTGGAAAATACCCACGATATTGGAAACTTGCGAAATGTTTAAGTTAAGCAACTCTTGACGATTTTCCACAATGACACCCTGAGGATGCAGACTCTGCCAGGTGCTCAGCAGATTCTCATTATCTCCACGTACACCCAAATTGCCATGCCTATCCTGCATGGTATTGGGTAAAAATTTTGACAAGCCACCACCCATCATGACATCAAAGTTACGAGCCGGCTCTTGCGTTATTAACTGTGTTGCAATATCCGTACATTCTGTGCCGGCGTCAACGAACGCTTGTGTATCGGTGTCACTTTCATATAGACGATTGGCAACATGAGCATATAAACCACTGGGACTAGCATGAGTCAGGCTAGTGGTTGTTATAAAGCCGGAAGATTTACCCGCCTTTTGTGCCCAGTCAGCTATAGAGGAGACCCTATTCCTGGCATCCATGCTGGCGGTGCAGTTGTTGAACTCCACCTGGGCACTAACGCCGATGGTAACGATGTTTGCTTTTACACCACACAAATACGCAGTGGCCGTACACGCGGAATCGGCCACTTGGGCGTTTGTGCAATAGGTCTGGAATGATTAATAAAAAAGAGAAATTGATTTTCACATTTTTAACACGCTCTCAATCTGTTTACTTTACTCAAGCCCGTGTAGGGGAACTTTTCAAAGCTTAGCACTTCCTCTTCACCCAAACGACCCCTTCTTTGGCCCTTATAAATTCTAGTGGCTGCTATTGTGCTCAACGACATGCCATCTCCCAAAAAGAATATGATATTCTTTGCCCGATTGGTGTTCAAGTTTTGTTTTTTGAGATTTTCCAGCAACTCTTTACGGGCTGACGATCGCCAAAACTCGGGATCTTTTTCATATTCCGGAGCAACTTTTCCCCGGCCGACTTCTTCGACATATGCACGTTGTTCACAGCCAAGTCCGCCATTTAATTTAATAACATTGTGAAATCGGTCATCAGAAAATTTATTATTCCCAAAACTAGAGCTGCACGGCACTACTGCAACAGCAATGAAAAGCATTTCCAAAATCATTGTTGTCGATTTCCGATGCTTGCCGCCGATCACTTGGAAATGTTGCACTCAACTGCTGCCACTGAATCTCAAGATTATTATTTTATATTTCATATTCTCATTTATCTATAAATTTTTTTTTTCATTCTTGATATCTAAACAATTTTTATGACGCCGCTGCACTCAATGAGGCTACACCTTTAAGATAATCGTCGTATAAATCTTGATAAGTGGGTGGCATTAACCTCAGACTTGTTGTAGCGACTATTTCCTGACAGTAACATTCAATACAATACGGCCACTTTAAAAAAAGGTACAGCAGATACGCTGCAGTGACTGACTTGAAGGTCAACACTTAATACACTTCGACATCGGTTTTTTTGTTTTCATTAAATGCATCCCCATAGAAGACGTATTTTTTTAGTGCTTCACAACTTTGAGTTGGCATCACTACTTTATTTAAGCACTTATCTAACAGCTGACAGTTGCTTTTTGTTTAATTTGCCTTGAAGTTTCATTACGAATCGGCTTATTCAAAATCATTGTTCTGTTGGTGAAGCGCATCAACTCTAAATTTTATTTTCCGGTGAAACCCATGGGCTCCGATGTTGGATGGGCTCGTAAACAAGTAGAATTGTCGCATTTGGAGTGATTGGGAGTCCAAGAGATTTTGTCGAAACACTTTTACATCTACAGAAAATTACTGTGTGGAGCGCTTTATGGGCTGGCAGAGTCGTTTTCAAAAACGATAATGGCCAGAATGTTACTGTGAATGGTGAACGGTATTGGAAAATTATTCGGAATTTTTTTTCGTACCTCCATTACGTGGCATTAATCCTGCTGATATGTGCTTCCAACACAAAGAAACTTTTGATAAAAAAAATTATTTCACGTAGTGGCTCAATTAAATGTTCGAAGAGTTATCGGGGCGAAATATGGCCGCAAATGCTGCGAAAGGCTGGTTAAAATTAGTGGTCCAAATTGTCAGCCGTTGCGGCCACATGACAGAATTGTTATTTAAACATAAATTTTATAAAAAAATTTTTCGAATGAAGCCCGTTTCATTGATGTTGAAAATATTTTCGCTGTCTTATTATGCTATAAGCTTGTGTCACTCTAAAGAAAACACCCATTATATGGCCGCTTCTGCATTATTCAAAGGCAACATTTTCGAAACATTCTCTGATAGACTTTTTATGTTTTTGGCATTTGCACTCTAAAAGAGCCAAAACATGCAGTTCTTCCAAAAATATACTTTCGAGTTTTATTTATTTTTGGAAATTTTTCAAATCATCCCGTGAATATTTATTAAGTTTTGTGAATTAAAAACTTGCTAAGAGCCATAACCTATAAATTTTAATTGAATTTGGTGAGCATGTTTAGTTATGTTTTCAAGTACTGAACCAAAACGAATATGTTGTTGCTTTTTAAGAAAGAACTACTGCCATTTTTGCACAGGAATTACCTTTCAAATAATACATTTTTTGTTAATGGGAAAGGACGATAAAATAACTTAAAGTGTACCACAAAATAAGTGGCGTATTTACGTAAAGAATTGCCTACATTTCGGACAGTTCAATTTATTTAGTTTGTGTTAAAAAATTGTTTGTTGGGTTAAAGTGAAAAAAAAAACTTTAAAACCTCTTAGCAAAAGTGTACAAAAACCCTATCTTTCCATAGAAAAAAATTTTATATAGAAAGAAATCATGTATAAGAAAGAGCCCGTTATAAGAAACTTTTTGCAAACACCAGCGATAAGAAATGATATGAGACAAGATTTCATTGAATTGAGTCGCATTCAATTTGTTTTACATTTTATAGAACTATAAGTAAATATTTCTTATGTGTGCTCCCCTTATCCACTCTGCCACTAAAATTTAAAACATGGGCAGCAAAAGCTTCCTCGTGTAAACCTGGAAAAACGTCAGCCAAAGTAGAATGAATAGGAAATAAAGTTCATAGGAGTTATTCTTCTGACTTTAATGTTCATTTAAACTTCTGATTCATTTACGCTTGGGTAAAGCTGCCCAGATGATCTGTATCAGCTCGAGTGAAATGCGCAAATGAAATTGTTGGGAAGCCTCTCCATGATCAATATTGAATACAAGATTTTTACAAAAAAAAACATCCGCACACTTAAAGTTGCTAGAAGATGAGCATGTTTCACATTTCTTTTGCAGTTGCTGATAACAAAAAACAAGATATTCTATAATTGACGTTAATTCCAGAAATTTTAACACAAAACAAGCATAAAAATTAAAAATAGTTTCTTATCTCTGATAAAAGTAAAGATAAAATACAAAGTAAAAGCCCCAAATGTATCTCACTTGAGACATAAGCGACACGTTAAATACTTGAAGTTGAACAGTTGGTATAAAACTTCTGAAGTCTTCAAACGTTGCAAAGAAATGTTAGCGAAAATATTCTTGATTACAGTCCTCGTGTCAGTCTATGCTCAGGATAACCGGCATCCTGACTGTGAAAATAATGAATACAAAGCCAAAAATATAATATTTTTTGTGGGTGATGGCATGTCCGCTGATACTTTGAAGGCAGCCAGAATCCTTAAAGGACAAACGAACAAAAAAGTACCGTTAATTTTTAAATATTTTCCGTACAATGGATGGTATAATGTGAGTATATCAATAAAAAAAACCAGCCCCGTTCTGTATTCCATGCGTGCAAAATAATGACATCAAGTTTTGTTGTAAACGGTGCTGGGAATTGTGCATCAGCGTAGCATTTCAAGATGCCCTGTTGCTTTAATATTTGAGAAGCGAATTCGTTTCGCCAATAAATTCAGTAACATTTGCGAATACTTTTATATCACATGGACTATAGAACGGGTCTGAACAAGTTTGTATTGGAACTTTATCGCCATTATTTTTCTATTTCATCTTAAAATACAGTCATCCTGTTTTAACTCTTCAACGACCGACTATGCCTGCTCAGGCACAGCTCTTATGTGTGGAGTAGAAAACAATATGTTTACAGTTGGCGTCAATGCTGATGTTACATACAACAACTGTAGCGCAAGTATGGACCCCAAGAATCATGTCTTTTCGATCGCACAGTTGGCTCAAGAGGCGGGAAAGTCAACCGGCTTTATTACAACCAACAGAATTACAGAAGCTACTGCCAGCGCTTTATATGCTCATGTGGCAAATCGTTACTATGAAAATGACGCCGATGTGCGAAATTTCCTTCAGGATCCCACAAAATGCATGGATATTGCGACCCAGTTAATAACCCAAGCACCAGGTAAAAACTTCGAAGTCATAATGGGCGGCGGCTTTTCAAAGTTTTTGCACAACCGCATAATTGATGTTAATGACAATTTGGGTACACGTGAAGACAATAAATATCTACTCGGTACTTGGCAAGAAATGCATCCTAAAGGAGCGATTGTAACCAGTCGTGAAGGTCTGCTTAATTTAAGTATTTCACAAGTATCGAATATCATGGGCATGTTCGGATCCGACCGTATGGACTATTATTCGGACGCCGATAAGGACAAGCAGCCTACATTGGCCGAAATGACTGGGGCAGCTTTAAAGTTATTGCAGCGTAATAAAAAAGGTTATTTCCTTCTCATTGAGAGTGGTGTGGTAGATGGTGCACATCACGAAACTAAAGCTGCCCAGGCAGTTGAAATTTTGGAAATTGAAAAAGCCGTCCAAGTGGCTGGAGATGCTACCGATCCGGCAGATACACTTATAGTGATCGCTGCAGATCAAGTATATAGAAAAAGTTATGCGGAAGGAGGAGACGGTGGTGAGTATTTGTGTGATTGAAATATTTGCAACTGATGCACAAATAATTTTCAATGCTTTTCTGAAAAGATTCCAGGCGTTATTTCAAGACCATTTATGCTTCAGGACCTCATGGTGATTTATTTAGCGGAGTTATGGAACAGAGTACGATTCCCCATTTAATGGTATATGCCGCATGCATTGGCAGAGCTTGAACTATGTGCACTGAGCGTCCGCCCTTTATTGATTTGGATTTTTAAGCATTCAATACAAATTTTTTTATCAATTAATAAACTCTAACATAAGTGTCCCGCCGAACATACTTCTGCAGACCGCGCACCGATCCCGAACCAACTGAAGCTGAACTTTTTTTCGACTGAACCGTTGTTTCTTTTACTTTTCAACAATTTCTGAAATTACACATTTAATTAAATCATTTAACAACATTTAGCAAAACTTCCAGGTCTTTTGTAAGAAAAACAAATCTTGACTTTAATAAATCTTTTTCCAGACGTTGGAAGCAAATCAATAGTGGAGAACATTTAATTACTTTGTCTTTTTCCTGGTTTCTTTTTTCTTCTAAACATATAAAATCTTCTATTATTCCATTAGGATGTTATTTGAAGATCGGAGTAAATAATTTCACCCGTGTGAAGCACGTTAACAGACCTCTGTTAACCTGTTAACAGAGCACTGTTAAGAATGACATATCACATTTTTAGACATACCTTGGAAAAAATTATCAGAACATCCAACTAGGTCCTTAGCTTTGATAATAAATTAATACTTTGGTGTATCTATGCCGATAAGCTGTGATTTTTTGTATACAAAGATTTTGAGATTGTAGAGAGGATAAGCCAGGATCCTGGGAAAACGTGAATATGCGGGCGATTAAATTTTGTTTGGTTTTGATCCTCTCGTGGTCCACTATAACGTCTAAAAATCGAAACCCTTAACATTTGAGTTTTCAGTAAAACAAAATTTCGGCTCTAACAAAATTTTGCACATGGGAACCCTAAAGGATGAATTTCAAAAAAAACGGGAATATATGGGCGACTTGTATGCTGGTCCAAGACAAGCAAAAAATATATTCATAAATAACATTCAAAATTGTCACGGGTTTTAATCGAATTAAAATCAACTTTGACTATCGTCAAACACTCTGTTGACGACTTTTGGCCAATGTGGTTGCACTAAAATTTTTTAAAAACTTAAATGTTCGTGTATATTTTGATTCAGAACGTCTGCAGTAAAATATCAGAGATAAGAAGTAAAATTATCGCACTTTATGTAGTTGCTTATGGATATTTACGCATGTTAATTTTGATCTTATTTGCATTTGGTCTACGTGCGTCTCGACGGCTGAGAGTGTAAACCTGCTAAACTCATTGTCGTGTTATATCGGAAGTTTTTAAACCTGAACGAGAGCACTATTTATTTCCACTTTTTCCATTTTACTGTCCATATAAATGGCGCAGTTATCCAGGAACTGGTGCAGCTATTGATCGTTTTCACATGATCCTTACAGTTATCGATTCAAAGACATAAAACAAGTTTATGTGGACAAGGTTGACCCTAAACGCTCTTCGAAACTGTTTAGATTCCCTCGTGCACGTTCCGGTTCCTATAAAAGAATTGAGAAGACTAACTGATCAGATATATAATTTCGAAGTTAAAGATAGTTTTGCAATTTTTCTCGTTCTCAATATCTCACGAACGGATTAACCGATTTTCACCTGCTTTACGGTGATTGACGTGGTCGTTAACTGGTGATTTTGTTGAAATGATCAGTGAAGCCGTTTAAAAGTTACTAAAACAAAACACTTGGGAAAATACTTTTTACAGTTTTTTTTGTGAGATGTCGCGAAATGTACCGGTTGAAATTCACAGGCATTGCACCTGCTCAAAGTGATTGCATTATGCGCTGCTCACTTTGAAGAAATCATCGTTTCTCCCATTTATTTTTCGAGGATGCGCTTTATAGATTATGGCTTTTAGAAAGTTTTTAATTCAGAATATATCCAGACTCATTTCCAGAAAGATATAAAAAATCGAGAGTATTTTCTTGGAGGAACTGCAAGTTTTGACTCTTTTAGAGTTAAAATGGCAAAGAGTTTTTCGAAAGTGTTTCCCTTTCAATAATGCAGAAGCGGACATATAATGGGTGTTTTCTTTAGAGTGACACACGTTTATAGCATAATAAAACAAGGAAACATTTTTAACATCAATGAAACGGGTTTCCCTTGAAGGAAAATTTTGTGAAATTCATGTTTAAATATCAATTCTAGAAGGTGCATTTGGGACCACTAATTTTAACCAACCTTTCGCAGAATTTGCGTTCATATTTTGCCCCGATAACTCATCGAATGTTGTTTTCCAGGTGTTAAATTGTTTGTGGGGTTAAATCACAGGATGTTGTTGGCCAATTAGTTGGACCACTACGTGAAATTATTGTTTCATCAAAAGTTTCTTGTCAATTTTACTGCCCGCTGTGTGGTGTGTGGCCACACCCTGTTGGAACCACATATCAGCAGGATTAATGCCACGTAAGTGAGGTACGAAATAACTTCGAATCATTTTTCCCTACCTTTCACAAGTCGCAATAACATTCTGGCCATTATAGTTTTTGAAAACAAATGGACCAGTTACTCTGCCAGCCCCTAAAGCGCAGTAAACTAATATTCTGTGGATGTAATGGCCTTTCGACAACAGCTTGTGGATTCTGTTCACTCCAAATGCGACAATTCAAGCAGAAATGGGCTTGAATAGAAAAGAAAATTTTGAATGGATGCGTTTGACGAATAGAACTATTATTTTGATTTAAAAGCAAATTAAATAAAAGGCAACTATCAGCTGTTAAATGGTTGCTCAGGGTGTTGTCAACTCAAAGTTGTGACACTCCAAAGAAAGAAAAAAAACCCTTTAATTTTATAATAATTTAAACGTCATTTCAATCAGTTGTACGACTCCTTAAAACTATTTTGTTTTCTTTTGTCTTCTTCTCTTAACAGTTTTTAGTGTGATTATTCATGCTCATCGCAGTTAATTTTGACCTCCTCCCGCACTATTAATTCATTGAGGCCACCAGCATTTGCATGAGAATTTTACGTTAGACATTTCCATGTGACACAACTCGTTAGTGCATGTGCCATTCAAATAATTTATTCATCGAACAAAAATCTATAAATTTTAGTGGTCTGTTTCTTAGTGCATTCCTAATTGAATCTAAAATGTTTAGATAAGCATGACATCTGCATTATGGTCTAATTAGGATGCTTTAAGAAATTTCGGTCGAAAACATTATTCAATACATGCAACATTTAATGGGAAACAACTTGCATTATTTGTCTACAAGCTATTTTAAGATGTGTGGGTATGTGTATAGGGTGTTTTTTCAAGCAGCATGAGAACTTAAAATAGTAATTTAGGGCTGAAATATCATTTTTTTAATTTAAATATTTTTCCTGGCATATGTTCTGGTGTGTAAAGGACATAATTGGTTACGTTACAACATGCCTAGCTTAGAAGTTTAATACGTTATGGCGTAACAAGATGAAAACAATAAAATTTGTTGACCAACAAAATCTGTTGTTAAGAATCGTAGAACAAGCAATTCAGAAAAATAGGACTGTCATATATGAAAAGCAAATAATAAAAAAAAAGAATAGCCCATTAATTTGTGGTACGTTTTTAAATATCTAAGCCTTGAATAAAATAATCTTTTTATAATTATTTTAAAAGGCATTTTTGTGTAATAATGCACAGTACAAATATTTTTTAAATGTTGTGATATTTTAACAAAAAAATAAGTAAAACAATAGTAGAGAAATTTTGTGAAAAGCAGAAATAAAATTTTGCTGTAGCGTTTCTAATTGATGAAGAATAATTTTAAGCAAAATGGCTTAAAGATTTGACTTCGTGATAACTTAGGAAATGAATTTTAAGTGTAAATATCAATTGAGAGAATACCGACTACCGGGTGGCTTTAGTAATTTTATTGCCACCAACGGCACAATGCAATTGGATTTAGTTTTGTCGAGCAACTGCAATAAATATAAAAACAAAATTTTTAAATATATATATATATATATATATATATATATATTTTTCAATCATAGAACGATATCGTCTGATGTCGTAGTCCAGACCACATATTTTTATGTTAATAAAACATCAAAATTAAAAAAAAGCAAGAAAAGTTGGAATTATTTCTTCTCGCAAGTTCGGACAAAAACCAAAAAATTATGCCTCAAAATCACCTGATTTTATTTAACTATTTTTTGAGACTCAATTTCGCTTTTCAATTTGAAAAGCAGCATCTTTAAGAATCGCTCTTGTAGTCACGAGCAAAGGTGACTGCCAATATTGTAGTCACGTGCAAAAGGTGACTACAAAAACAAATAAGAACAATTTTCAATTATTACGAAGTATGACTGGTTGGTTAATCGATTAGTCAAGCGAATGAAATTCGTATAATTTTTTATTGGAAATTAACAATTTTTTTTTTATTAATTCAACAGTTAATCGGGTTGGCTATTAAGCGGTCAACCGACTAATTGCTAGCCGAACTATTAAGCGAATCCAATATTTTAGCAACGCTTTTTTTTAAATATTTAGGATGTCCCTTTGAGATCTCATTTAAAATGGGACATAAAGTAAATTAATGCAAACGGCAACACAGAGATTTAATAAAAGTGTGTTACCATCGCACTGTGGGCGAAATGGTCGATCTAGCGTCGTTTAATTCAATTTTCAAAGTGTTTAACTGCTCCAAAACTGTGTATTTATCGATTACTAATATACCACTGAACTTACATATCGATTACATTTTGATTGACATGATCTAGTTGAACAGCTGTGAGCTGTGAAACATAACATATGTTTGAGCCGGTACATCACTAAGCTTTATCACGTGTTTTCTTTGCATTGCTAAATATTCTCTAAAGTTGCGTTTGTCTCAATTAAGTGGAAGAAAATTGGTTTTATTTATAGTGAGAGGTATGTATTAACTAAACACATTTTGTTTGTGACCTGTGTTGAAGTGTTGTAGAAAATATGTGATACATGTTGACTATACAACTAACTGCTTCAAAAAAAAGCCAAAAAATACTTCTGTGGACCGGAACTTCTGATATTCTTGGGTATTCGCGCTAGAATATTTGTTTAAAATTACTATGTTGCCCTGTGATTGTAAAATGTGCAAATTTATCTGCAGCCATCTGCAACTTTATATGATATTGCATTTTTTAGGAACAATGTCGGCGCTCAGACGAGAAGTTTATTTACTATGGCGCAACGAGCCCGTGTCCACTAATAAATGTTCTGACCGTTGAAAGTCATATATTTAATAATATAATTAATATTAACACGTATAAAAGTAATGAAGTTAATTTAATAAGCAAAAAAATTAGAAACTTTGTAGTAAAATTGGTTGAGAAATGGGAATTGAACCATAGAAGTAGCAACAAATTTGAAGGAAACAACAAGGAGTGGTTACACGGACAACTTTTATTAGTTGATCCACTGACTAGTCGTGGAAGACTCGATAAGATGTTCGAAGAATGTTCCAATAAAACGAAATTAAGTAAAGTCTCCCAAATTGTTAAGGAAATACCCAACAGTGAGCTCGTAGTAGCTACAACGTGCAGTTTACACAAAGCTGGAAAACGAAGTGCGTCGGAGCTTGTTTCAATGGCTAATGACGAAGGTACTGCAAAAAAAATTAAATCTTTTTTGGGATCTAATGCAAGCCATCCGATTCCATATACACCAGACGATCCAACGTACGACACTTTGCGTATTACAAAAAATTGCTTGCGGACAACAAATCGATGTTGAATCTTTTGGGCTATATGCTTTACAGACCGCAGAACTTTTTATTACACAATATCCTTGGTTTCATATGCCGTGTTCCATACATGAAATCTTAATACATGGAGCCGATATAATTAAAATGGTACCACTTCCAATAGGAAAAATGTCGGAAGAGGCGTTAGAAGCCCGGAACAAAGATTATCGCAATTTCCGCGAGCACCATGCGCGAAAGACATCCCGATTAAATACAATGGAGGACTTAATGCATGCGCTTTTGTGTTCATCAGATCCCTTGATTTCAAATTGTGTACCACCTTCCACCTTAGATTCATCTAGTAGTTCTGAATGGGAATAAAAAAAAAAACTGTTGATAATATTGTTATTTTTTGGTATTATAATTAAATTTTTGCTACGAAAGCAACTGAACTATATGAAGACCTAATAAGGTCAAAAATAATTATTTCAAGAGAAAAAAATTAAAAAAAATGAACAGAAATTTTTTTAAAAAAATGTTTTTTTTTTTAATATTGAAGTTTAATATATTTTTAGACCAAAGGAATGTGAAACATTAAATGTATTAACTTTATTCTGTTTTCCTGAATGAAACAAACAATGTTTAATATAAGAAAAAAATATTTCAACTTTCACAAAAAAAAGATATATATATTAAAAAAAATATTTTTTTTGTTTAAAATTGTAGCTTAATCTATTTTTAACTAAAAAAAATATAAGAGAAACAAAAAAAAAAAATTCCCTAAACGCTATTAATTAAACGCCGCTAGATGAGCCTTTTCGCCCACTGTGCATCGGTTGGATACAATTCTCGTTTCCTTTTGCACATTAAAATTAGTACAAATAGAAACTGTCATCACATTGAGTTACGCTACCTAAAAATAAATTTAAAAAAAAATCGCATGTCTACTGATGATGCAAGTGCAGCGGCTTTCGAAAACTGCTATTCTGCTCTGCTGTGTAAGTGGAATATTTAAAACTGAAGTTGACTTTCCCTTATGCTTTGCAATACCTATTGTGTCTTAAAAAAAAATGGTACAGATGATCGCCAAGTTATTTATGATTTGATTCTTTAATGTGGGCTGGTATTTAAATGAGTCTGTTTTATTCAAACTGATTGAATTCATGTTTTTTCATCGATAATTGTCTATTTGTAAGAGGCTCTTGCCCTTTAAAAATAGTCTGAGGCCGTTGGCAATACTCAATTGCTAACCAAAACATGTCCTATTTTGATATTTAAGGATATTTTGTTTTATATTTTTATTACTAAATAATTTTCTTAAATAATATTGTTACGTTTCTTTCAAAAACTTTAAGATAAACAAAAAACATTTCATTCGTCACACAAACATATTTTGAATTTTATTTAACTAATAAATTTAAGAAAAACTAAATGAGGACCTTTAAGTCGCCCAAATGTTTAACGACGACGACATCTCTGTTCGCAGGCAGCACGGGTACACCAACGATTGTTGTTGCCAGCACAACCCAAGTAAATCACATGACGGCATTGTCTAGAGCGGGCATCATAATACCACATGGTGCGCGGGGTACAACCACTGCCGCGACGACCAACATTTTGAGGACCAGAACAAGAAGGGTTACCTGAGAAATGGATTAACAATAACAATTATTTTATATCCCGATGCTCTTTTTCTCCAAATAAAACTTACGTGGCCTGCCCACACATCTGTGGGCCGAGGTATAGGCCACTAGGGCCACCAACAACAAACTGAAAATGCGTAAAAATTTCATTTTTAAGATTTAATGAATAATCAAATAAAACAATTGACCATCAAGTTGTTCGTGACATAATTCTTGAATGTGGGCTGGTATTTATATGAGAATTCCATAAAGTCTGTTTTATTCAAACTGATTGAGTTGTTGCAGTAAAATCTCTTTATACTAAATTTTATTATAAATTAAATAATTTATTGTCTGTACAGTGCACAGCTGTGGGGAAATGAAATATTTTTATTTCTTGCTAATTTTTATGAAAGAAACATTAAGATTGACAAAAATTGAAAGAAATTTTTTACATCTGTTGAGGAATTATCGTACAATGAACTTTTGAAGTTATTTTTTTTTTTTTGATAATAAAAACTTTCATTTTCTATTAAGAGATTTAATTATTTTAAATATCAAATCCAATAATTTAGGCTTGACTACGTTAATTTGATAATTTAATCAAAAAATTTCTAATTGGCTTTTAATTTGCGTTGCACAACAATTAATCCATCGTGGGTAAATATAATTCAAGATATTCCCCCTCTTAAGAATGACGGCATCGATTCAACGGCAAAAAGTTACCTCTTATCTGGAAGTTGTCGATAATAATTTATTAGTTAATAGAGAATCAGTGAAGGCTTCTGGGTTTTTGCACAAATATCGATATATTCTTTCAAGCAAAATATTATGTCTTTTTCTCAAAGGAAAGCACTTCTCATCAAGCCGGAATATTTCAACACCATTTCGGAATTAGGCAACACCAAAAACTTTCCGATTTTCTATAATTTTTCAATATTTCTTTTTTGAAGAAAAATTAAAGAAACGACATTTTATAACGAGCCCCGAAATTGGTATTATTTTGTATATATAGGGCGTTTTTTATAGAGTGATACAACTTTGAGTTAGCATCACTGCTTTATTTGACCACCCATTTAACAGCTGATCGTTGCGTTTTGTTTAGTTTACTTTAACATTTCATTATAAATTGACTTACACCAGAGCGAAGCGTGCAAATTGTGGAAATTTTTAATCAAAATATTGGTTCTGTTCGTCAAACTTATCGTGCTGTCCGTCCATTCAAAATTTTATTTTCCGATAAAGCCCATTTTTGGTTGAGTGGTTACGCAAATAAACAGAATTGTCGCATTTGGAGTGAGGAGAGTCGACAAGCTTTTGTCGAAGCACTTTTACATTCACAGAAAATGATTCAATGGTGCGCTTTATGGGCTGGCGGAGTCATTGGCCCATATGTCTTCAAAAACGATGATGGTCAAAATGTTACGGTTTGCGAAAATTGGTGTACCAAATTGCGCCTTGTACGCGCCAGCCGTGGCAGCCACATGGCCGAAATCATATTTAAACATTAATGTCATAAAATTGTCTATCCAATAGAAACCGTTTCATTGATATCAAGAATATATTACTGTATTTTATTATGACTTAAACTTGTATCACTCTGTAGAAAACACCCTATATTCCAAATGAACATTTAGAAATCACGAAAGTATTTAAAGAAATTGAATTAAGGAAATTGTAACAAAAAATGCAGACGTCGTATATTTCTCTTGACATTCATCAGATGTTTACAATATGTATGCAACTTGGCAGCACTGAACTTAGCATCAAAAAGTAATATCATAAAATTTACTTAAAATTCAAATATAGTTTTAACTTCATTTTAACAAATTCATTTTGTATGGTTAAACGGGGTAGTCACTGTTGGTTTTAGTGTTAAGGCCATTTTTTTTTTATTAAAACCATGTCGTTGGGAAAATACCGTTATTGTGAATAATAAAATTGTATTTTCAATTACAATAGGGCAACTGGTTAATCCATGCTGGAAATGATGTGGCAAAAATGCTGAACTTCGTACCTTTTTTTATTTATTTATTTTTCTTTTTACTGGGTCTCGGGTGACGTTCCCCTTTTATATTCGTTGCATGGTATAGGAACTATAAAAGAGGAGTGTCAGTGTTAAGAAGGGCCGTTGAAGAAAGACGGGAAGACAGAGAATTTTATTCTTTAATTTTCGGCTGAATTTGCTCCTAAGCCACTTTTATTTGCTTAATTAGAACCTTTTCAAAAGTTGTTTGGTACCAAAACAAGGTACTCTTTGCAGGTTCTGACAACTCTGTGCTGTGCCAGAGTCCAGTATTTAACCTCAACGTGGCACTCACCAACACTGAATGCACATCAATTCTATTGGAAATAAAGGGTGGTGTGAAAAGTTTTTGCTAAAAAGTTTCCTCTGTGAAAACAACAGGAGTATGTAAATACTAGATTTGTAAATGGTAAAAAGAAATATATTTTCCGAAGAAAAAAAAACAATAAAACATTTAAATAAATTACAAAATTTAATTGGTTCTAAGTATTTAGCATTCTCTGTTTATTCTTTTCCAACATAAACACCAGATTAACGACCAGCGTTTCCTCAGTTCCAAAACACACAAAATCAATTTGTTTTCTTGCTGTTTGAGTTGTCTAAATTGTGTTTGTTGGCTGGTCGGTCGGTCGGTCGGTCGGTCGGTCGGTCGGCTGCCATAAACAACAAAATTTGCAACACTCAATTCAACTCAAAATAGCTGCATTTCGAATGTTTTCAATTTACAGTGATAATTATTGTGTTTTGAGGGGGGAGAAAACAAATCACTTCCGGTCGCTAATGAAGGATCGAAATGTTTTTTGTTTATTCGTTTATGGGGTTTTCCGTCGCTGGTTGGTTTGATGGCTTGACAATGTTGTTTTCGCTTTCTGTTTTTCTGCGGTTTTTTCGCTTCTGGCCACAAAATTGCAAGTATTAAAAGAGTGGCAACAATAACTGTACTCTTCTATTGGCTATTACAAAAGCTTCAATGCAACCGCATAGAAAATAGTGCAACAGAATAAATTTTTGTATGTTCTGCCACACAAAAATTCTTATTAACTAAATTAGAATACTATGAAACCCTTCAGTTTAAGAGAATTTTTTAGATACAATTTTTTGAAAAATTTTTATAATTCATAAAATAAACAAAATGTATGCTTTATAACGCTGATCTTGCATATAATCTTGGACGGATTTTGGCCAAAGTGAACGGCTCATTGGACTATATTCTAACAAACAAATCAGTTGGATTTCATCTACAAATTTCATGTCCATGTGTTTTCACCAACAGTTTTCTTTTGTTTTTCAATATCAACAATTTAAATATGATAATTGATCAACGATAAAGATCGGCAGCCATAAATTAATGAAATATTTTTCCACTATAAATACCAGACGAATTGAAAAATAGTTCAGATTTTTAATTATGAAATTCTTACATATTTTCACTTTATTGCTGGGGTGGCATATACCTCAGCCCAAAGCTGTGTGGGCAGACCACATGAGTTTTGCTGGCAACAATAACACTGCTCAGCAGCCAAAAGTCCTCCTTTGAATAAAACTATGTGCACTATATGGATTTTGATGCGCTAAACTCGAATCCGTTTTCGGTTATTTCCATCAGGTCGAGTTTTTTTTTTATGGGCGCACAGTGAACGGTCCCCATAGTAAAAGTGGAAAAAATCGAAGGAGTTATGGTAGCTTAATGGAATTTTCGGCACATATCTCTCTTGGTCTACTATTTGCTAAAATTAATTAAAATTCTTAGAAATCTTTTTATTTTTCCGGTGCGGGGACAATGAAATACCACAAATTCCCCCATTTCAGTAATTATTTTTTTTTTTAAATTTTAATCTGTCATTTCACATACAAAATGATATAACGTGATACTTTTCTTATGATAAAACCAATCTCTAATTATTTAGGGTTGCCGTATAAATTTTTTCAATATAACATTATGTTAAACTTTTAAGTATTTTTTTTGTTTACAGTTTTGAAAACCCCCATTGGCATTCAAATAACATTATATGAATAGGGTTGCCAAATTGACAACACTAAATATTTCAAAATTAAATTATTATTTAAGAAACAGAACATATTTATATAAAGATCAGTAATAAAGTCACAAACAAATTCATATAACACAACAATTGTAAACAATTTCTTAATCACTAAAATAAGTTTTTGAGTCTGAATCAGTGTTAAAAGATACATCTGCCATTATGTAATCACTAATTTCTTGATTATTGTAGAAAGAGCTGCTTGTATTTATTTTATTTCTATTAGATGAAATTAATGGATCGGAAGATAATGCCATCACTACTAGTGCCAAAATTAGACTTCACTTTATTAACTGTTAATCCCGTCTCAGATCGAAATTTATCTTACATTCGTTTTTTTCTCTTGTTATACAGTGTTTTCTTATCATTCCTAACTTGCTGATTGCCTTAAAAGGCAATCGACACGCAGTGTGTAACATGCTCTCTAGGCATCTGAGCCAACAATGTAAAGGCGGAATTCCATATCTATAATGGGTCTTCGTTGGGAGCATAACTAATGCGAAGTATGTGTGTGAAGATAAATATGCCGATTTAAATATGTTTGACGTAAGAGCTTACGTCGTGACATATTTAACTCAAAACTGAATATGTTTTTAAGTGCCATCACTGACATATTTACCTATACGACATATGTTTTTTAGATAATATTACATTAACGAGCCTACGCTACCCGAAAATACAAGTGCTATGTCTCAATTGTATTTGTGAAATTTTTTATTAAACTATCAAAATTGACTTAAGTGATTTTTTTGGCTCATCTTGGATAGATTTTGGCCATTTTTGGCCAAACCCTACCTTGTCACTCACATTCAACTTTTTTCGTTTTTAGCCATGGACCTACGCTACCCAAAAACACAAGTGCTATGTCTCAATTGTATTTGTGAAATTTTTTATAAAACTATCAAACTATCACTTAAGTCAATTCTTGCAGAGCTTCGGTCCCGAGTGCCCACCAACTGCTAGAAATGTGCCAATGACAGAGTCAAGGAAGAATACAATCTTACATGAGCTCAATGTCCTTCGAAACTTCGTTGCAGGCGGTGGACATTCTACATATTTCCTTTTGGATTAGGAGTATAATATTCAGAATGTCTTTTATAATATTTATACCAGCAAGAGGAGGCTGCTAAATATTTCACTCCTTTAATCACCACAACATTTCATAAATTTGCAATAAATGTTACAACCGAATATACAACTTTTGCCAAGTGCTTTAGCAAAATGAGCAGCTCGATAAGTTAGAATACGCAACGATACTTTACTATTAAGGCTATCAACAAGTGGACTGAGAAACAAGAGCATTTGCAACACGATGTTGTGGTACGAACACCATTTTAGAATGTCAACGTTACAAATAAATGCAACCATCTGAATGAGAATAATCCCTGAGGATCGTTAGCATCTCATGTCATCGATCGATCGAAGCATTTGCAAATTCTTATGCGTTTGAGGGCCATTTCAATTGTATATCATCAACCACATCGCAATTTCACAAGTTCATAGTGAAAGAAAAATATTAAATCACTACCATTTAGCTCGCGGCGATACAACAATGATAATCGCGTTAAGCATATTTGCCTTTTTCAAATTAGATGGAAAATAACCACTCATGATAACATCTAAAAAAATAAGGCAATAAAAAATTTTTAAAATATGCTAATAAAAGCTTCATACATTTTGGGTTTAAACTGTTTGGATTATAATTGTTTTTCTGTTTTCAACTGCTAATAAAGTTTATGATGTACATATTTCATCATCTCACATAAACCCCACTCTTAATTATATTTACTCGCTCGTGTATAGAATTTCCATTATCAACTCTTATCTCTCGCCTGTTTAGAAAACTTTACCAACACCTACAATTTTTTTGGGTATAAAAGATCAGCAAATAGTTGGTTCTTCATAAGGGTTCAGTAGCTTGAATTAAATACGGTTGAAACTTTAGTAAAATGAAAAAGAACTTGATATCCTGTTATATTTTGGCAGCCGTTATAACGGTATCTGCCACCGACTACTGTGATGTGAAGTGTGTTTTCAATGGAACGGAAACAACACATATTCGTTGTGGCGACGATGGGGTAAGTAAAATGAATTAATTAATATCTCTCCTATACAATAAAGTCATGGTCTTCTTGCAGAGCTTCGGTCCCGAGTGCCCACCAACTGCTAGAAATGTGCCAATGACAGAGTCAAGGAAGAATACAATCTTACATGAACTCAATGTCCTTCGAAACTTCGTTGCAGGCGGTGGAAATTCTACATACAGCTTCCGACCTGCCTGTCGTATGGGCAGACTACAATGGAATGATGGGTTAGCCGAAAATGCTGTTCCCAATACTAACAAGTGTAAGATATGGTTCGACGGTTGCCACACTACAGACACTTTTAAAAGTTCTGGCCAGGCCTTATATGACGTGTACGGGCCTCGGAATCATGATGATGATAAATTTATAAATAGTGTATTAGTCGGATGGACGAAAACTTTTCTGTGAGTTTAAAAACTTTTTGTTTTATTAATATGTGAATTATAATTATTGTTTTTGAATTTCAGTGTTAAGAAATTCGCTGACTTTGCTTGTGATCGCAATACTCATGTAGGTTGTGCTGTTACGACCGCGCTTTCTACAGTGACATTTAAAGGAGTAAAGACGAAGGTATACTGGGCTGCCTGTAATTCCGCAACCGACATTCAGGAAGGTGATTCGATGTATGAAGTATGCGAATCGCCTGCTGAAAAATGTAAAAACAAGCCAGTCGATCCTTATCCCAATTTGTGTGGAGTGGGTGAAACCTACGAGGAGGAATCCTAAACTCTAGTGCATAAATTATTTGATTTCTTGTGAATTAAATATTTTATGAAACCATTCACTCATTTGGATGGGATTTCATAACAAATGTTAGACACTTTGTGCTAAAAATAAAAGTTAGAGTCGTTTAAAAGAACTGGTATTGTGATTGTTTATATTTTGAGTGAACAGGGGGAAGAAGAATATATTCAATGTCTGATAACATATTCGAAAATTCTATATAATTTTACATTTTAGCTCAAAAGAATTAATTTCATCAAATATGTCTTAAACACCTTTAATTGCATTAATTTGGGGGCTCGCAGATCCGTTGGAAGATGATATCCAAAACTTCAATTTACTCTGCACAAAATGGCCAAAATCTATCCAAGATGAGCGAAAAAATCACTTAAGTCAATTTTGATAGTTTAATAAAAAATTTCACAAATACAAATGAGATATAGCACTTGTATTTTCGGGTAGCGTAGGTCCATGGCTAAAAACGAAAAAAGTTGAATGTGAGTGACAAGGTAGGGTTTGGCCAAAAATGGCCAAAATCTATCCAAGATGAGCGAAAAAATCACTTAAGTCAATTTTGATAGTTTAATAAAAAATTTCACAAATACAATTGAGACATAGCACTTGTATTTTCGGGTAGCGTAGGCTTGTTAATGTAATATGATCTAAAAAACGTATGTCGCATAGGTAAATATGTCAGTGATGGCACTTAAAAACATATTCAACTTTGAGTTAAATATGTCACGACGTAAGGTCTTACGTCAAACATATTTAAATCGGCATATTTATCTTCACACACATATGCGAAGTTTCTTCATATCTTTAGGTTTAGCTTGTCATATAAAGCACTTCGACCCCGACTTTTTGACGGTTCTCGCTTAAGTACGTATTGGTATCAATAAAGGGTTGGTTTCACATGGTGTCCAAATATGTGAGAATAAATTTTATATATGTTGGAGTCATCCTACTTGGTATTCTTTGGTTTAAAGCCTTAATATATTATCAAACATTAAACATATCAAGTGATAATTTTAACAAAAACATAAAATATGCATGATTTTTAAAATCATTATATCTCAAAAGTTGGCATAGAAAACACTTAAACTTTCTTATACATATTTTAGTATATATATATATATATATATATATATATATATATCAGAAAATAAGATTATTGATTCATAAAAGTCGTTTTGTGATGTGCTTAGTTTTTCGGGTCCAATGAAGCCGACAATTTTTTTTTGTTTGTTTAAGTACATATTTTGGCTAATTTCTTCATATTTTTTCTTACAGTGTTGCTATAAATATTTGAATTTTCTGCTACATTCCTGAATAAAACAAATATAATTGCAAGCATTTTTATTGAAAAATTAACTTATTTTATGCATTTTTCCAACCCCATTTTTTGTTACTTAAAAGTTATGAAAAAATTATGGAAATAGTTCGACTTTAAGGCCGTATAACTTTTTATATGTGTAACGCACATGAAAAACCCAACCACCTCTGGAATCGTGGGAGTGTCAGCTTTCACCTCATACGTATTTTATTGATAAAAAATTTTAGATTTTTTTCCACTACACAACATACTGTGGGGCGTGGCAATTACCCCCGCCCCCCCTTAAATTAGTAGGATGTCATAAAAACGCAACAATCAACCATGTCACAGAGTGCAGTTCCGTTCGAAAAAGGATTTCACTTCACAGTTTGACTCTTCAGGAAATGAATTTCGAAAATTGTTTTGCAGAATAAAATAATTTTTATTATGACGAATTTCTTGTCTAACAGTGCAAATACATATTTGAAACTGCTTGCTTTCAGTCAATCGACATGTTTTCAATAAATTTTTATTTAATTTAAATATATTAGCAATTAATTTCATTTTTATATACATTTGGAATAAGCGAATTGTTTGGAGAATGCTTTTTGTTCAGAAGTATATGATAAACATTCCAAGGCACGAGGGAAAGTTAATATCAAGTTTATATATTCAATTTACACAGCAGAGCAGGACAGCTGTTTTCGAAAGCCGCTACACTTTCATCATCAGCAATCATGAGTATTATTATTTATTATCACTTGAAAGGTGGCCTAATTCAATGCGTTAACAGTTTCCATTTGTTTTAATCGTATTATAAATAAGCGTACGAAAAGCGTATCGAACTCATGATAACGCATTATTATTAAGTCTCTGTGTTGCCGTTGGACTATTATTATGTTTTTCAAGTCCTATTTTCCTGAATTTTTTTTGTTCCTTGTTTCCTAAGCCGAACTTTTTTGCTGTTTAAATTTGGAAGTGTTTAAGTTTGGAAGTGGGTTAGCAGCAGCCCTAGATCTTTAAATATATTTTGTTCTAAGTAATCTTTCATTAAATTAAATTTTTTTATAGGCTAATTGTTTGCAAAATTTAACTATTGAATAACATTGAAAATAAAATATTTACAGTGCTTTTGGTACTGACAGGGAATCGTGGTATAATGCTCTCTCATAATATGATCCTCTCGCATAATATGATTCTCTTTTACAATATAATCCTCTCGCATAATATGATCCTCTCTCATACAACGAATTATGGCGTTTCTATAATTTGATAAAATAACTCCATTAAAATTGTAAAAAACGTTTTTCGGATTAATAAAAACGATCGGAATCTGAAGCACTACAAAGAAATTCATACGAAATAGAAAAACGGAATCAAACCCATTCCGAACGAAAGTCGTGACTTGACTGAATATTTGGAGACTAAAATTTCTCATGAGCCGACTTAATTTTTTAAGCATAAAGAACGAATCCAAGGAACTATGAAGTCTTGCGTAAGTGAAAATGCATGTCTTTCAACTTCGGTGAATAAAAAAAAGTAATAATAATAATAATAATAATAATAATAATAATAATAATAATAATAAATATATAAAAATTAATTAAATTAAATAATAATTTATCTCTTCTTCTATTGAAACCAGCGGGTTTCATTAGCATCACTTGAGTAGTTCTAAAGTTCCGCTTTTTTTTACCACTTTTTCTCTAATTTCATCCCACTGTGAAATGGTACTTTAAGCAGCTGCTTAAAGCCGTTAAACTTCATCGTACTTCAAGCACAAGTATTTCAGTGATAAGCCACGAACGTGCTTCTTAAAATGGCAAAATAAATTTTGCGGCGCTTTTGTAAATAATTTTCTCAAAAAAGAACTGCACGACTGTGACGAGGCGTCACATATCGAAATGCTTTTTAGGATATTTCAAAACTCATTTGATTTCTTTTCATGTGTTAAACCTCATACGGAGCGAGCAGAAACAAAAACTTTTAACATTTTAGAAATGAGTTTTAAACAAAAATATTTTATATTCCTCATGTACTGAAAATAACAACAACAAAAACCACGGCAGTACGTGCAGTTGTGTGGGGCAAAAGTGTGTATTAAAAGTCTTAAAAAAGAATTATTGTTTAACAATTCAAATTTGCTCGCATTTCTTGTACTTTTTTTTCTTATTTCATTTAAATTTTTTCTTTCATTTTTCAATTATAATTTTATTGTGCAGACTATTTAAAAGTTGGAAACTTGGAAATTAGCTACACTTGCATTTAAATGGTATTCTAAATGTTGTCTACATTTCCCTTTTCTAAAGTAGAGAACAGTTTTTTTATTTTTTTTTATTTATCATAAAGTGGCAGCAGCTTTTGTTAAAATGGTACGAGCACTGAGTTTTCTTTAGTTTCTGTTGGTGTACTTTGTTCTAGCAAAACATTTTCTTGTGTTTAGCTACGAAATAAATACAAAAACAAAATCGTTTTTAAATGTGCCAGTTTTGTGAAATGTGCTCGTTTATATGGTGGTAGAAAATCAGTAGCAAAAGAAAAAAAAAAATGAAATAAGAAATTGCCCTGATAATGCGTACCAGACAGAAGAAAAAAAATATTAAAAAAAATATCTACAACCACTGCCAATGCTACACTAATTCCGATGGTAATATGTGTTTGTCCATCTGTAGGATTTGTGGAAAAACGCCATACATATTTTTGTGGTACATTTTTAAGGATATTATTGTCCACGAATAGTCTTGAAACAACTTTTAATGAGAAAGTATTTACCTTCAGATGAGCACAATATAATTAAATTATTACTCAAAAGTGTCTTAAAATTAACTGATACGCAACACTACGATGTCTCAGATCGAGAACTCTACTCTGCACTCAGTCAAGAATATGGGTGTTGATTTCTTGTGATCTATGAAATATTACCTGGCGAACAGGGCCTAAAACCGTCATGTACTAAAAAAGATCCCCATCTTCGTCATTAGAAGAAGCAAAATATTCGAAAAATATCTACAAGAAATTCTCTATCTTCTAATCTCTTCTCTCAATACTATCTCTTTCTCTCTTATTCCGGTACAATGCTGTCCATATGTAAGGTCGCCCCGGGGGGCACAATAGGCAACTTGGTGAGTCATAACACCTTGTTGCAGTGTTTTTTGGGGGAAAGATAAGAAATAAAAGGCGGAAGGATACCCGGGTCCAGCCATTACAAAGGATCAAAAATCAATAGTAGGTTACAAAACTATATTGGTATGACCTGCGAGGTGTAACCAGTTTCCTTACACTGGAGCCACGGGATCTGGTCGAGTCCCACGGATGATGTTTGCTAGGGGGTGAGGCGACGATGTTGCCATACACGTAAACTCTTGGCTGGGCGTGTTTAAGAGGTCTGCGGCGGACTTCGTTCTTCCTCTTTGCCTAATTGATTTTGTTGCCAAATGTTGGATGAGGTCTCTTCAGTGAGTCCATGTGGTGGCTTTGGTTTTATACCAAGAGTCGCTGATAGAGATGTCAGATAAGGGTTGATGTTCTGGCATATTCATACTATGCTGGGATCTCGACCCAGCAGTCTCTATGGGCTGCTGCGAATCAGCAGACGTTATGAAAGTGATGGTGTGTTGTTGGTGCTGGGAGTGTCAGGAGGTATAAGACTTATGACTTTGGCCTTTGGCTCCTCTTGATGCTGACGCCATGCTTTCCTCGGAAGTAACAAGGGTTTAAGCTGGGCCCAAGCACTTTTAACAAGGGCTTAAGATAGGCCTGACTACCTGACAATGAATATGGTTTTATGGCGGAACCATATGAGTGAAGTTGTAACCTGTATAAGCCCTAACGGCTGCACTGGTCTGGCCCCTGGGGTTGACAGGGGTGGTGGTGGACACTAATTTCACTCGAGTGCTTGGGGTCACCAGGTAGGGCCGGAAAGCAGGTGCTGACATTAACTTGCGCATTCTCTGGTCATATGTATGGGCAAAGCCTTATTTAATTTTGAACGATTTTGATTAAGCTTCTTCACCAGGCAAACTACGCCATTCGATATCGAGCGGAATTTTTTTTTAAATTAATTAAATTAAAATTTCGATGGGTGTCGAATGCACCTTAAAGTTGTTCTCAAATTCCAATTTCGGTATTTTTATGGTTAAAGTGGTACGGTGTCGCACATAAGAAATTTTTTATTTCGATAGTTTTTAAAAGTCATCTCAACCCGAGAAAATTTGGATTTTTTTTAAAAGAATATTTCTACGAACTGGAAGCATTTACGGGCGCAATTAACTTCTGTGTTCGGGCTGGCTTAGCCGTGCAAATAAGCCGACTACCATTAACATCAAACTAAATTTTTAAGGTACATCAGAGTCGTCACATTTTAAAAAAGGACTCTCTATTAAATTTGCTACATTAATTACCTTTATCTCCCTCTCTCTCTCTCTCTCTTTTCTTTTTAAAAACATTTGCTACTATTTTCTGCACTTTCAATGTTACCTGCCACCTTAAATAAAGCAACTTACCCAACTACTTCAGCTTATAAGTATGAAAATGCCTTGAGGTAACTGCAAGAAAATTTATTTATACTCGTACACACTTTTAGAAGGATGAATATTTTCAAACTGTAGAAAAAAATAGAAACACAAAAGATCTTTGCAATTACCAGCCCCAACCACATGCCGCCACCCACAAGCACGCGAACTACTTGAGCGGAAATAAAAGTCTGCTTGCAAGTAACGCGATGATGTGAAGAACACACCGATAGTTTAGACAGACGTTGATGTGATATTTTAAAATAACGACGAAATCTTGCACTGAAGTCTTTGTAATCACTCTTTTGCAGCGTCCTTCAGAAGAAGAGAAATAGGATTCTGTGGAAAATCATACTTGAGATGTATTTTTATTTCTTTTTTTTGTTTTGTTTTTGGTCCTCAAAAGTAGTTTTTAATTTATTACTGCGAATATATTATTTTTTATGCTTCAAGCAGATACACAACACCGGCCGCACAACTGCAAATGATGGTGGCTGCAGTCGGTGTCATGTCATGATAATATTTCAGTTTCAGCCCAGGCCATAATGTAAAAAATGCGGTGGCATTTAATTCACCGTCTCTAGATTGGTGGTAGCATTCGCTTATTTTATGTTAGTTTGAGATCACTTTTTCGCTCTTTCCTGGTGGAGTGTCTGGGCGATAAATTTGCGAAAGCTGCTTCCCCCGAAATCCAACGTTAGGAGACTGTCTGCTTATTATATATTTTTCATCAAACGCACTAATATATTTTGTCTTCATATTTAAGAGCCCTATTTTAGGCCTTAGAGGATCGTGAAAATGTCTTCACTGGCAGCTTTTGGATTTAATAAAACACACCTTAAACTTAATATTAGCGATTACGCTATTTTGAAACACTCTTCCTTCGATAACGAAAATTTATGCATCAAATTTTTAACATTTTTTGCAACATTTCTTATATCTATCACCTCTTAAATAATTGCACCATCTTGCAGTTAATTGAGCAACAAATTTTTGTAATTACAAAGTAGTAAGGAGAGGAGAGTGCTCTCCCACAGAGGAGATAAGCTAGACTTCTTTAAAAAAAATTTTGATTTAAACTTTTTTTTAAACTTTGTCTTGGCAAAGATTTTTTTTTTTTTCATAAAAAGCTTAGAAATATATAATTTTACTTTAACTATTTTTAAAAATTCAGTTAAAATTTTCAGGTTATAAATAAGAATATCCAATTCAGCAGTAGGGAGCACAAGACCACGATGCCTTAGATCCCGAGATCAACTCCGGTCATGAATAAATAGTCGAATTTTTCTGATCTGCATTAGCGCAGGATTGTGTTAATTGTTGGGGGCTTATCTAAATGACGTAGGCATAGCAAAGAGCAGAATACAGCACGCGTAGTCAGGTACCTAAAAAAAAAAAAAAAAAAAAATTTATAAAATTATCGTCGCCCAAGTAAAAGAGCTAAAGGAAAATTCTATATCCTCATTAGCCTTCTTAACACTACCCGTATTGTTGTATTTCTTTCACGACAAACTCTAAACCCAAGGGATCATTCCCTGAGTACTAGTCCAAGACTAAACAAAAAAAAAATAATAATTTATGAAAGCTAAAAGAAAATTCTATATCCTCCAAACTGTCTTCATTAGCCTTCTTATCACTACCCCTATTGTTGTAGCTTTTTCACGATGCACTACACATGTAGGGACCATTCCCTGAATAACTAGTCCAAGACAAAAAAAATATAAAAAAAATGTAGACCTAATCAAGAGCATCTAATATTAAGGAAACATAAACAACAATTTAATCTTCAACTTAAACATGAAAGCTTGAAAGCTCTGTTTTCGAAGGCCGCTATCTTTCCTCTATTCAGTGCTTTTGCGTATTATTGCTTATCATTAACTGAACGGCAACTTAATTCAGTTTGATAACAGTTTCTTATTGTAACCTCCCATTAGGAAATTTTAAAGAATCGGGAAGTTCTTGGTTTCATCACCTTTTTGAAAAAATCGAGCTCTCATCAGATCTCCACGTCTTGAGGTTTTAGGAAGCTTCCATTACTAATTTTGAGAACCAGGCCAATATATCTGTGTGTGCGTGTGTGCAAATATGTGACCCTCCTAAAACTTTGGAACAGCTGAAGCAAATCAATCTGATAGGGTCCTGAAGAGTGTTCCCAAACTTAAATTTCCTGTGACTTTAAACCAACTCAATATGGCGGATTTCAAGATATCGAAAAAAAAAAAATTGAAAAGGAGCAATTTTCGAAGTGGTCTTTCTCAGAATAATTTTCAAACAACATCATCGATCAGTTCCAAGAAATTATTCAGCTCTAAACATTGAAAAATCACCTTTAAGCAGTTAAGCCGTTCATGTGACTCGAGTTAGACAAATTTCGAAAAAACGTTATTTATTTTGGAAAACTCCGAAATTATATATACTGATCAGTTTAGTGGTCTCGATCATTTTATAGTAAACGAAAACTAGAAATCGCTTGATTTAAAAATTAAAAATAAAATTTGTTTTAGCTGGAAGAGCTGGAAAGCATAGAATTGCACAAGTAGCAGGTTGCGATAATTGATGGGCTTTAGAGTTAAACCTTTTATATATCATATATTTTCTTTAGTTAACAAAATAATTCCATTTTATAATGACTCAAATAAACAACATCTTTAATAGAAATCAAAGCAAAAAGCGTTCAAATATTTCGTGTCCATATTGAGATTTAAATCTCGATAACCAAGTTAAGTTCAACAATCTTTCTTTTTCGACACAATCGTGCATGAATGATAAACATGCAATTAAGGAATACCCATTAGGCGGCAAACACCCTATAAAACATTTGCTGGCAGTAGCAAGATGAGGGAATGCTGACGTGGCCATGGATAGCACGCCACTATTTATATTTTCACTTCTTTCTTTCTTTTGAATTTCTGTTACAATTTATTTATTTCGCTTTAAGAGAAAGAAGGTCATGCCCTTGAAGACTTAAGTTAACTTGCACACAAACATACTCGTACCAATACAACAGCAGATACATGTTTGTTTTTGTAAAACATGTACACGTAATGATGTGATGTGATGCGATGATATATTTGCTGGCACAAAAAAGAAATCTAAAAACTTACACGTGCAAAGTGACACGAAAGCACAGCGCTAATACTCATGCCTCCCCCAATACAAACATATTTAATGCTGCTATTTAGTTTACAAAAAAAAAAATAAAAAATAAAAAATGGAGGTGGAAAATATGTTGACACTTTAACGTGCATTCATGCAGATTTACAAGAATATGAATGGCATAGGCATTTGCAAAAGAGGGCGGAGAGGCACGAACAGCCGCAAGGCAGCTCTCAATCAGTCGACTACAAGCCTCGTCGGCAATTATTTTTTAAGTGTAGCCAGACCACTGATCACTTAATCTCTATCGAGAGTCTTGTGACTCACTCGCTTCAGTCAAAAACTACTCCTCAGATAACTGCAAAGGATTTTAGAGAAATTTGCCATGGCTAACGACGTTTCCACTCCTAATGTGGAGCCGAAAGTCGCGTACAATCATTCACAGTAACGAATGAAATTCGGGTTGACAACATCGTCGAAAGTATATATTTTGGGGGTTTTTTTAAACACTTTAATTTTAATTATGTGCTATTCATTTTTACCCGAAATCTTATTTAAAAAATTCAAATTGATCAGTCGAGGGGTTTTAGCTAGTTCCTACGCGCATTTCACTGGGGCTAATGCAGATCATCAGGGAACCTTTACCCAACATATCTAAGAATAACTAAAGACATTTATTTCACACTTCCACTGTACTAAATGAGAAGCTTTGAAACCGTATATCAAAGTCACAACAAGAACTTACTGATCACTTTTCCTTTTTTATTTTCTTACGTTTTATTCTACAACTGGTTGATTTTTGGAGAATTCAAATTGTAGGTGTAAGAGAAATAAAGAACAACAACCAATAATTGTTTTAATATTTTCAAGTCGCCCAGCCGTTATCTGTGCACGGATACTTTGCAAATTTATTTTACTACGCATTGATGCTCCATGACAGTCCTTAATTTGACATGCACATGCATGCAAATCTGTAAAGGCGAACGCTAAATAGTCCTCAGACGAGAAGTCTCTACTCTGAAGATGCACAATTTTAGCTCAAAGTGTTGTTGGTGTTTATAAAACAACCTTTATGATTGAAGCGAACATTTAAGCAGAAATATTGGATCGGTTGGGACTACGAAAAGGGATCGATAAAATATGTTTATTTCGACAAAAGCTTGTGGATTCTCCGCACTCCAAAGGCGACAATTCTGTTTATCTACGTACTCATTCAAAAAAAAAAAAAAAAAAAAAACTGGGCTTCATCGAAAAATAAAATTTTTAATGCACAAAATGCACGATAAATTTGACGAACAGACCCATTATTTTGATTAAAAATTTCCGCAATTTGCACCCGTTGCTCTGGTGTAAGTCGATCCATAATAAAATGTCAAAGCAAACTAAACAAAAACAACTATCAGCTGTTAAATGGGTGGTCAAATAAAGCAGTGATGCCAAAACAAAGTTGTATCACTCTATAAAAAACACCCTATAAATAACGAAGCCATACAGCAGGTCAGTAGTCTGATAGAATAGAATTGTTCCAGATTATCATCTGTTCCTGCCATTAGACAGTTGTCTTAACACCGGTTGAAGTTTAGTGGCCCCCACCACCGCTCACGAACACCAAAGTTTTCGAAAGTCCTTGTGGGCCCATCATCAGTACTTGTCTATCACCGCGTTTTTGTACTTGGCCGCTTATTTATTATGAATTTTAAACAAATTTTAATAGGAAATCGAAACGATTTTCTCAAATCAAACGTGACCTGTAAAAGCGACGTTTTATGGTACTCGGGTCTATCTGATAGCAGTACTTGTTTCTACAAATTTACTAAAAATTTTTTTCGAGTTTAATTTTGAATTGTAGACTTAAAGCCAAAAACTGATTTCAAAAACCCACCGAGCACCAGCTAATTTTTTCTTGTTGCCATGAATCGAAAAAGTACCCAAAATTATGCGAAAAGCAGCGAATTGACATCGCTGGTCTCTAAATAACGAATTCGGCAAAGTCATGAAAAATAAAATTTTAAACTTCCCTGTCTATTATTTACTCCATCTGTCCTCCCAAAACTATCCCCTATTTTATGTAGTTCGGGCACATCTACTGAGCGCCTCAAAAAAAAAATTTTTGTTGATAAGGAAAATTAATTCTCAAGAATTAATCATTAAACACAATAACGACGGCAGACTACAGACTACAACTTGTCAAAAATAGATACATGTGCGTATATGAGAATGATTATTTTTACTATTACAGACAACACTGCTACGGGTTGTTGTCCATGCTGATTTTGTGGTTGTAGTCAAATTAAACTATTTTCTATTTTGGTGAGCGACAATGAGCAGATGCAATGTTGCCAGCATAATATAAATAAATTCAATTATTGTGACTACAAACTATATTTCCAAGCTAATGAAGTGATTTCTTGTGATATACTGTGGACTTTGAATATATTTTATTGGAATAACACTATTCCAGGGTATTACATACATGAAAGCGGCTACACAGGCATATGAAGAGAATTCTACTACAAACAACAATACATGGTTATTGATTTGATGACGTTGTTCTAAAAATAATTAAGTAGCTGGCTACGAGGCGACGATTATAGCCAACGGCTTTTGTAGTCGGTGTTTGTGTAGCCTGCTGTCGTTATTGTGTTTAATGAATTATTTGTTGGCATATTAAATCCAATTTTTATAGGTAAATTGTTCAAAAAGCTTTTTAATTCACAAAGACACTTTAAATATTTTAAAGTGCGCTTAAATGTCGACATCAATTTCAACTTGCGCTGCAGAGCAGAACAGCTGTTTTCGAAATACGCTGCACCTTCTTCATCAGTAATCATGTGCATATTTATTTATTATCATTTGTCAGGTCGTCTTATTGGATGTGGCTGCAGTTTCTATTTTTACCAATTTGATTATGAAAAAGGATACGAGAATTACATAAACAAAAACGATGTCAACACACATCTGTTGAGTCCCTGCGTAGCCGTTCACATGTTTATTATAATATTCCAATTGTGACGACGAAATAAGTCGGTGCCACGAGGTCATCTTCCGCTACAATCGCTTCACTTTAAAGGCCATCCCGGTGATCCTTTTTGGCGTTATCACATGAGAAGTTTCGTAAACTCGTAGTTTTACGTTAAGACGACATGAATTGGCCACTAAGAGCATTCGAATTGACGCCCTGATTTTGAAGTACTTGAAAACAGACCTTTGTCAAGTTGACTCCGAAAGACTCGCTGAAATGTTCACAAAATTTATTGCAAAATGGCAGCAGCTGTCATATCAAGGATATTTTGTAATTTGTGCAAAATAACGGGGTAGAAGCATCATATTTAAACGGTTTATTGAAAACAACAGCTTCAAGTGTGTATGCGTCTTTTTTTAACTTCCCGCTAAGGAAATTTAAAAAAAAATCGTGAAGTTATTGGTTTTACCCCGTTTTGAAAAAATCAAGTTCTCATCAGATCTGCACGTTTTGAGGCACTGGAAAGCTTTTCTGACTAATTCTGAGAATACGTCACTATGTCTGTATGTATCGCTGTGTGTGATCCACTTGATCACTTTTAAACCGATGAACTGGCATTCTAAAAAGCATTCTTCAACTTAGATTTCCTGTGAATTTAAACCGATTCGAAACGGTAGAGTTCTAATAAAAACTATAAAAGGAACCCATTTTCAAGTAGTTTCTTTTTGAATTATTTTTCAACTGCTTCATCGATCGATTCCACAAATAAATGCACTCTTAAAATGTAAAAATCAGGTCGATCACCGCAAAGCGGTTTGAAGTCGGTTTATCCGTTCGCAAGATATCGTAAACGAAAAACCCAATAAAAGTATTTGTAAACTCCGAAATTATATATCTGCCGATCAGGGGCCAATTTACCACATCCGATATCGATATAATTTTAAATGCAATTTTTATAGAAATTTCGATCGATACCGAGTGCCGTAATCTGCCCCCAGTTAGTCCCCTCAATTATTTTATAGTCACCGAAAACAACACCAATCCCCGGTTATCACGTGGCAATCAAAATTCCAATTTAAAAGAAAATAGTTTTGGTTCGAAGAGCTCAGAAGTATGGAATAGCAAGTAAGCCAGTTTGCGATAGATTTGCAATTAAAATTAGTGGACAATTACAGGGATGGTCCTTCAGGTGAATCGTTTTAAATTTATTCTTAATTGTTGTATCAACACGTATTTTTGTGGTACAATTTTGAGAGTACTATCGTTCACCGATTGCGAGGAAATTTATATGGTTTGATAGGTTGTGTAACGTAGATATGCACTCTATAAGAGGGTTTTAAAAAATAATTGGCATAAAACTGATTACAAACTGGTGAAGATTTGGTTTAACAACAATAATAAAATCGTTTACTTTACTGTAAAAAACTGTCTGAACATTGAAGAGACTTTTTAAAATTTTTATTTGCTGGTAGAAAAAAAAAACAGCTGTTGAAACTTCGACAACTATTATATTTTTTCCGATGTACTCAAATTAATCTTAAGTGTAAAACGGAAAGTGTTTCAATTTTGAGCACCGCGCCAGCCTAATAAAATTTCTCATATGAGAAGCACAAAAAAGTTAATAAAACCTCTCACAAGAAACCAAAAAAATCTTAGCCCTGACGCAAATACGCTTCAGCCACAATTTTCTAATGTGCCTCATTCAATGGGTTGATACGACAATAATTTGAAAAAAAAAAAATAAAACCCAAACACTTGCCTGCATACACCCGCCGCCACCCTCAAAAATTTACTTTGTTAACAACCAGCAAAAACTCAAAACCAACTGCAATTCGGTATGACTTTTCAACTTAACAAGTTTGTAAAGTGTTTAAATATCCATCTTGACCATTATTGACGTTTTTGTTTTGATAGGAATTTCTCTAGTTTGGGATCAGCACATTTCTTTGGTCTTGTGCATGAAGTTCAACACAGATTTTGCTTTTGTAAAATGTCACACAAACAATTTTTTTTTTTTTTTCAAATATCTTTTTATGGGTCAACTTTTTAAATAGTCATGCTACGACGTGCTTTGTAAACATCAAGAAATCTTGACTGCAAAAATACATGGACATTTGCCTGCAGATACTCGTGTACGAATTTAGAAGAGATTTACAAAAACACACATCTGAACTTTGTGACCAGCATAAGTGGAAAATGACGTCTGCATCTGCAGTGGTAGGAACCAGCAGCCATTAACTATGAATGCCCTTTTGAATATCAGCTTAGATTTTGTTAATATACGATTTTGCATTTAAGCCGCTTTCAATGGAAGGGACAGATGAACTATGACGGAACTGTGAAGGGAGGGAGTGGTGTAATTTAAATGGGTTTGATTAGAGGTTCTTGCCCAAAACGAGCGTTTGAGAGCGTTTGATTCAGTTCGGCACAGCTCTAGTTGAGAGAACTGTAGAAGAGAGTTACGATAGTAGAGAAAAAATTGTAGGCATTTTATCTACTCTATCTTATTCGTCGAATAATTCTTGCTACAGTAGCGACCCAAAGAGGGCGCTGCTACTCTGCTCTCGTTAATCGTTGTCGATAATTTTCAACGACCACCAGAATGCCTTCGTTATTGCAACAGGTCGACAATAGTTGACACCGCCATAAGCTAGCGCAGGACCATATTATAACTTAGTGCGGCCTCGAAACAGGGTTCGTGGGTCTTAGTGGTAGAACCAAATATTTTTTATTTGAATACGTTATAAAGAAATTAATAATAAATGGTTTTCACATTTCAACAGAGGAGCAAATAAAGACTATATAAAAGCTTTTGAATGTCGAGACAGTTTTTACACAACAGAAATAACGTAAAAGATTTTATTGTTGTTCTTTTAAACAAAATTTTCACCAGTTTGTAATCAGTTTTATGCCAATTATTTTTTTAAATTCTCTTATAGAGTGCATATCTACGTAACTGAACCTATCAAACCATATAAATTTCCTCGCAATCGGTGAACGATTTCACTCTTAAAATTGTACCACGAAAATATGTGTTGATATAAAACGATTCACCTGTAATTGTCCACTAATTTTAACCGCAAATCTATCGCAAACTGGCTTACGTGCTATTCCATACTTCTGAGCTCTTCGAAATAAAACTATTTTATTTTAAATTGGAATTTTGATTGCCACGTGATAACCGGGGATTGGTGTTGTTTTCGGTGACTATAAAATAATTGAGGGGACTAACTGGGGGCAGATTACGGCACTCGGTATCGATCGAAGTTTCTATATAAATTGCATTAGAAATTATATCGATATAGGATGTGGTAATTTGGTCCCAGATCATCAGTTATAAAATTTCGGAGTTAAAAAACCAGTCTTTTGAATTTTTTTTCGTTCGCGGTATCTTACGAACGGATAAACCGATTTTAGCTCGATTTGGAGTTATCTACTTGGTTTTACACTTTGAGAGCTGATTAATTTGTGGAAGCAATCGAAGAAGCATTTGAAAAGTTATTAAAAAAAGGAACACTTTAAAATTGTTTCTCCTAAGTTGGTTTGAGAAATCTTGAAGCAAAACAGTTCGAATTGGTTTAAATTCACACGAATTCTAAGCTTAAGAACGCTCTTCAGAACCATCCAAATGTTAGAAGCGGGTCCAGAGCAATCGGGCGCCATATTGTTGGAGGAAAAAATCGATGGAGTACCAAAACCAGACAACAGAAAGCGATCTAGCGCTGTAGCTACAAGACGACAGAGCGACAGAGCTCTGTGACATATGCTTACGGACACAGTTGCGTTCTCAGAATTATTTTTTTATTTTATGTTATACAATAAGAATTTAAGTACTCAGAATTATTCAAGGCAGTTTTCTACAACCTCAAAACGTGGAGACTTGATGAGAACTCGTTTCTTTCAAAACTGGGCACGATTTTTTAAAATTTTCAATTTTCATAGCGGGAAGTTAAAACTGAAGCACTAATTTTTTTTCTCGTTATGGAAGCACAAATTATTAGCAGTTTTCTGAATGGCCACTAATTTATAAAGGAGTGAAGCAAATTTAAAATGATGTAAAACATATTGTTTAAACGGTTGTAGAACAAAAGTTTTAAAGGGGCTGGAAAAAGCTTGTCTTACACATCTCTATAGCCAGCCAACAGCTACGTCCGCATAGCACACAATAAAATTGCTTCTATAGATCTCTGATCTCTGTTTGTTTAGTAAAAATTATTTTGTCAAAAGGAGTGAATAGCGATTGTTTGTTTTAGCTCCACTGTAAACTTAAAAGAATAACAGAACGTTAATGAAACAGCTTTCGACAGCGGGTTCGCTTTGAATTGCACAAAATTGGGACTTTTTATTTCCATTGTTAAAGCCACATGGCGTTACTTGCACACAAATAATTTTATGACATAAAAATTCAATTGATTCGCTATACCAACCTCTGAAATATTGCGCTCCGTAACAGACTACTTCAGTTCCATTCAAGCAGCCATGCAGTTGTTACGTGTTTTATCGGTAATTTTAGTTGCTGCTGTCGCCTACAGTTCTGCCCAAAATTGTAGAGGGCGACCACGTAAGTAGGGTGTTTTTTTAATTGATGTTGTAGCATTTGAAATTTTTCTTAAATGGCCAAACCCTGCAGGCACACCATCCTGTAGAGGCGAGCGTAATGTTGGCCGTATATGTCGAGGCTGCCTGCCTAGTATGATGTGGTATTATGATGTACGTTCTAGACAATGCCGTGAAATGCGCTACTGGGGTGTTGGGGGTAATAATAATCGTTGGTGTACGAGGGCAAGTTGTGAACAGAGTTGCCGGCGTTAACTGGCCTAAAGGAGGTCGTTTAACTGAGCAGCTGAGGCAGAAAGAAAGGCAAATAAAAAATATCGTTTTGAAAATATTGTGAAATATTTATGTTTTAATTTTAAAAACTTACAACAATAAAAAATATTAAAATTATATTGAGGAAAAAAAATTATTGCAATAAAGCGAGACCCGTTCTCTTACGATTTTAAAAATGTAGTTGCGACACATGCCACCGACAGGCAACTGCCTCCTTCATTTTGTGGCTACTCAAATGACAAACACACGCACACGCACACAGACCCAAACTGAAGATGATGATAAATTTGCAAAAAATACGGAGCTGTTGGGGAACAAAATGTTTCAAGTGGTTATAAAAACAAAAAAATTGCTGGCAAAAGAAAAAGGACATGAAACTCATCTACGCCGACCGACCACCAACCAGATTTCAGTATTCACAAGAAGTAACTGTTTTGTGAAAGAAATTTTAACAACAACAAAAACTTGAAAATGAAAATGTTTTTCTTTCTTGCGTGTATCGCATTTGTCTGCCATGTCGGCACGTTAAAGTTCAAGCACGAGAAAAACTTGGAGAGTTTTTGAGGGCAAAAACAAAAAATTAAAACACGCATCTTCAAAATACTTGAAAATTTTTTTCAGTAGAAAACAAACAAAAAAAAATTTCAAAGTTTTCACTTTTAAAAGGAAATGAAAAAAGTTTTTTGTACGAATTTTTTTTTTGCAGCATAAGAAGTGAACAAAGAAGAGCATAAGAAGCGATGAATTTAAATAATGCGATGCTGCTGATTACGACAACTATAATGAGCTCTAGACTAAAAAAAAATAAAAAAAACTTGAGTGAAGAAGAACCCTTACAAAATTTTCCCCACACTGAAGTTGATTAATTAAGTTTTTGTCAATTTATATATTAATTTTATGAATAAGGATTTTAATAGCAGACAGACACTTTCAGAAGATTTCCTTATGCAAATTTCGTGAGGAGAAGCAAAGCATTGAATAATTAATTTCAAAATTCAAAAAAATTGAATAAAAAATCGTCGCTTGATTTCTTGTTTGCTCTGTCGCTCTGTCGTCTTGTAGCTACAGCTCTAGATCGCTTTCTGTTGTCGGGTTTTGGTACTCCATAGATTTTTTCCTCCAATAATATGGCGCCCGATTGCTCTGTGACTTTTTCCGCTCTATCGATGTCATCTAGATTTTTTTTCCTGTCGATCGCTTCATTATTCTATCGCTCTAATTTCGTTACTTTATCGTTTTGTTGATGTAGTTTTTGATAATTATTCAAGAATCGAGAACATTAACCGATCGGTTATATAATTTTGAGAGGTTTAAAAAAAAATCACTTGTTTCCCAATTTTTTCCTTCACGAGATCTCATGAACAGACAAACGATTTTCACGGACAAGGCGTCGCATATGTTGGGGTCATCTTCTGATTGCTAGTCCAAGATAAAAAAAAAAAAAATTTTAAGCGGATCACTTACTACCACACACCTGCAGACATAGTGTCGGGTTGGCAGAATTATTCAGGAGATTTCTAGGACCTCAAAGCGTGCAGATCTCCACGATGAGAATTCGTTTCTTTCCAAAAGGGGTGAATCAATAACTTTCCGATCTTTGAAATTTTTGAATTTTTCTAGCGGAAAGTTAAAAATTATAATCAATAAGTTTGGAATTTTAACAGTCTGTGGAGCAGAGATGTGGGACGTATTTAATTCAGAGCCCTCAAAAATGCTTTCACTTTCGAAATAATTAAATACTTGGATGCAGGCAAATGAAATTCCAATTTATAGTGGAAACAAAAAAGTTTTTAAGAAACTATAAAATTGTTTGTCACAATTAAATGCTTTCAAAATGTGTCCCAATTTTCCTTTTTGTGACATTCGCACTTCAGTGTGGGTGTGTGTGCGTGTCTGCTAAATGTTTTGGGTTTTCTGCTTCAATTTTTTTTTAATTTCAAAAGTTAAAAACTCCTTCAAATGTGGGCGGGTGTGTGTGTTTTTGGTCCAGTAGCATTCCCTTTGTTTGCTCACGATTTTTTTTGTTTTGTTTTTTTCTTGCTTCATGGCAAACGATTTCAAAGTTTACAAGTGCAAAAAATATGTTGGAGTTTTGAAGAGATGAAAGAACAAGAAAAAAAAAGGAAATTATTCCATCAATTAAGAAAATTAATTACTTTTTAAGCAAATTAAATTGTTAAATAAGACAAAATAAATTGAAAAGTTTAAATCGGGTGAAAAAAACAACAGCACATTTAAAGTAAACAAAAATGTTTTAGTTAATAAGATTTTTCTTAGTATTAAATACGACGGCAGCTCTGCAAGTCGAATTTAGCAGAAAATACTATTTTATGTTTCGTTAGACGATGGAAAGAAGGGTGCATGTAAAGTAAACAAAAAGGGTTTGAGTTAATAATATTTTTCTTAGTATTTCATACGAGGGCAGCTCTACAAGTCTACGTTTGTATGCAGTGACAAGTGAAAACATGATTTCTTGTTTCGTTAGAAGACGGAAACAGAAAGAAAACGGGAAATAAGTGAATAAAAGACTGTGCCATATGTCCCATAGATGAGCATTGATCCAAAAGCAGGCAACTGACATCTAAATTGAGAACTGGCGGGAGTTTTATATGTTTGGGTGTTTCAAATACGCCAGTTAGAGCATTTTAAATACCCCGCAGTTCTTTGGAAACAATTGGAAAATATTAATTCTGTACAACAAATATAAAAACTTAGTTTAATTTTGAAGCTGCCCTCGTACATTCACAACTAGGCCAACATATTTCTTTAAACAAGTGGCCACAACGTGTATACCAACTACAAGGTTGTGTAGTTTACATGCTTCTAAAAAGAAAAAGTACCATTTAAAAGTTCTTCCGACTGGATGATCAAAAGGCAATCGAACAACAACAAAAAAAATTTATAAAAATCGCCGGCATTAACTGTTCTTGTTTGCGGCCTTAAGCAAATAAATAGAGAGAAATACAAAAAGAGTATTTCAAGTCGTGCCATTAAATGATCAACATCCATTAAAAAAAAGCAGAAGTAAAATACAGCCGATTTGTGTATGCGATCGAGTGTCTAATTGTTTATTCAATTGTTTTTCAATTTTATTTTTAGAGAAATTTTAATTAAATTGTTCAACTCAATTACGTGTTGCGTACAGTTGAAAATATCAAAAAATACATATATAAAATTATTAAAATGTTACCCGCTCTCGGGTGAGTAAATTTTAGGTAAAAAGCTTAACCCAACGCAAATAAGAGGATCTCTTAAGAGACTTGACTTGAATATTTTCCGTTCCGATTAAATTGCCCATTTGATCTCCATAATTGCACAATATTTTCTTACTTTCAGACATAAAAAAGGACCCGTTGCAAAAAGTACCTTCCCAAAAACGATATTTGAGATAAGTACTTTTTGTTGAAAGTATCTTTTGCGATAAAAATGTCTTCATTAAATTGAAGTACTTTTAAAAAGTACTTTTTAAAAAGTACTTGCGACTTCTGGCAACACCTTAATGCTGCCGTGTTTGTTGTTGTTGTATGTGTGCTTACATTTTATGGAAGATATATCAATGGCGTGATTTGCCATACGTGAGCTAATTGTGAGTCACGCGTGACTGCTTTTAAATCGTGTTGGTTAATTAATCAATAATTAAATACTTGGCAATAGAAAGTGACCATCTCTCCTTTTCCCTCTACCTCCAGCCTATTTTTGTACTGCTGCAGATTTCAGCGGCAACAGTTAATTTGTATGGGGGATACTTCTCACCCCTTCCTATTTTATTGGTGGAGAAGTTGCAGAGAAGTTTTCGTTTGAACTTTGAGTTTATTAAATGGCTTATCCAGTTTATTTAACCTTAACATGGTAGTTGTGAAAATATGATTTGACCCGCTAAAAAAAGGACGTCTTAACCCCCTGTGGGTTGCATAGACATATCTTGATATGAAATAAAAATCGTTACAAAGTTATTAAGTGCATATTAAATTGTCTTTTTCACGGCTCCACCCACTTTCGCCTTGACATTTATCGCTTCTATTTCACACTCTTCACTGACAGCCTCTTAAATAATTTATTTTAATATTAACAATAAATAATAATTCATTTTATCCTCTTAACACTTTTTTTAATGTGATTATTGATGCTTAAAGACTCAATTTACTGTGCTGTTGCAACTCCATTATAGATGAGCGTGAAAGGAGAATAATCGAAAATAAATAAAAACAAATTAAAAAGGAAATTGTGGAAAGTCAAATTCACTTTTACTTTCTACAAACAAAATTAAAATAAAATCTAATTGAAATGAATTTGTTTATCCAGCAAATAAAACTTCAGCTCAAATCTGAGCTGCAGGCAAACTGCCCCATTCGATATCGATGAAAATTTATATATCAATTGTACTGAAATTTCAATCGATATCGATTGCGTTAATTTGATCCCTGTTAACTTTTGATTTGAAACAAGTTTAATTAAAAAGGAAATAAGTAAAAAATATTTTTCCTTTCACAATCGCCCATATTATGAGTGACGACGTACGTCGATGTCTCATCAACACAACAGTAAAAACTTTTCATTTGTCATTTGATATTCCACAATAATTAATTATTATTAACAGCCTTTTGGTATTCTCTAAGGCGTTTAATATTAATAGAACATGTTACCAGAAGTCAATTTCTGTCGACAAAGGCTAGACAAGTGATAACTTTTTTCTGTCGTGTTGATGCGACGTCGACATCGTCAGTTATTACACGGGCGAATATTCGCCCATATTATGAATGACGGCATCGACGTCACATGAACACGACAGCGACAAATTTTCACTTGTCATTTAATTGTCGTCAGTAATTAATTATTGTTAACAGTCTCTTGTTATTCTCTAAGGCGTGTAATATACATGCTGCCAGAAGTCAATTTTTGTTGACAAAAGCTAAACAGGTGACAACTTTTTTCGGTCATGTAGATGTGATGTCGACAACGTCATTCACAATACGGGTGAATATTAATCTGGACGGAAATTCATTTTTAAAGAGGGACATTTTCTTAGGCCCACCACACACGGTTGCGGTCAAAATATTCCACCTGAGGAACAAAAACGACATCTTATATCTACAGCAATTTTTATTTAACTACGCGTCAAATATATTTTGAATGAGACACCGTTTCCCACATCCATTCATTCATACTTTTTCTTTAAATTTTTGTGAATATTTTCTTAAGCTTTTTTTTTAATTTTATTTTTTATATTTTTAAATATTCATTTCTATTTGTACACAATAATTTTCCGTTTGCTACAAAACCATAAAATAGAACAAATTCATTACGAACAATAATATTATTATTGTGTGTCCCACAGACACCCACTGTGAGGCAAATATGTTGTCGGCAGGAATAAAAATATTTATGAACGTACTAAAATTTGTATATTTTTATGTGGGTATTTTTGTAAAAAAAGCAACGTAAACATTTTGGGTGAAGTATTTATTAGCGCTGTTTTCTTTGACTGTCTGCAACTAGACAGTGATTTAATTAAGTTCAATGGAAAAGGCGAGGAAAATATTTAAAAAAAATTTAAATTGTTTGAGGTCCTATTCTTCTTGTAGGAACACCAGAAAACCGACTGATTACTAAGAAGACTTGACTAGAACCTGCTACTTTGTTGGTGGCTTAAATCGATTTGCTTTTATAAATTAATAGGGGTTAATATCTGCAATAAATTACAATTACTTTTATATTAAAGATAAATATTAGTTTTCGCTTGTATTGTTTGCCGACGTAACGGAAAAAATGTAACACTTTTTCATTTCTTTGCTAAAAAGTGGCAGTTTGGAGGAATTTTAGAACAGAAAATATTTGTCGCAAAGAATGCAGGATTAATTTCTAATAAATTCTTTATTTTCAAATGACAGAATGTTGCAATTTTCTTGAAAAAAGTGTAAAAATTGTTACATTATTTTCTAGAAAAGAAATCAACATTATTTTGTAAAGTTTGAAAATTAAAATATTCTGAAAACTAAAAGGTTTTTTATGTGTATTCTTTTATAATTCTCAAAAGGTTGCATACGATTTATTATGATCAGATTGATGAACTTTGTCTTGATAAGTTTTGTTAGCAAAATGCTTGAGGGAAGTGGTAAATGGAGGAAGAAAAAGGACATCCATCAAATTTTGCAAAATGAGTCAACTCTTTATGTCCTTGTTATAATTAAATAGAAGCACCACAATACGGTTGCGTATGGTGGACCCAGACGTGGGTGTAGGTCTTCCTGTTTCTGGGCCTTCACGAAGAAATGCCGAAAGTGTTTCCGTGAAGGCAAAAACCATAAAAGCAGGGAGGCATTGTTTTAGTGGAAACACTACACGACGCAGCTGGCGACGCCCGCTGTAAGTGCGAAGGCATTTTAAAACCTCACACGCAAAAAACTAAGTAATAATAATATAAAATAATCTATATATATAAAAATAAGTTGCATTGTGTTAGTAATTGGTGTTCTCTGGAATGCGGGAACCGATTTTGTTTCTGAAAAATTTATATGACAGGTAACGTCAATACCAAGGTTTTTATGTAAGTTGGTTTATGGGTGGTATGTGTATTGGTTTATGAGTTATAGCCATTTTAGTGAACACTGCAATCATTTCGAAATATTTGAGTTAATATTTTCAAAAACTGAAATACAACTCGTTTTTTAATTCTTTACAATTAAATTTTGGTGAAACCATGAATGTAATTTATTGACTTAGCTTTTCTAAATCACAACTTCGGAGATCTATGAAATAAAATACATACAAATAAATCACTAAAAACTTAAATATTTAAATACATTATGCACAGCCCACGTCATATGCATAAGCACGCGAATAAAAAATCTGTTGAAGCTTTGGAAAGATCAATGAAAGATCTCCGAGATAGCTCAGAGTTGTTTGGTGGTGCGCTGATTTTATTGTCAGGCGATTTTAGGCAAACATTGCCCGGACATTCCTAGATCGACAGCTGCCGATGAAATTAACGCTGGCTTAAAGTCTTTCCCCCTAATTCACAAACGATTGTTAAGCTTAATGAATGTTTTAAGAGATCTATAACCATACAAAATCCATACTTTAAGGCCACTTTAATTTTAGTAATCGTTTATCAATTAGGGGGTTTATATATTAATGGAATGATCCATCTGCTGATAAGTTCTCTAAGCAATTGCTTAAAATTGGGAGTGGTGCAATGCCTGTTGATGACACTGGATTGATAACATTGTCAAATGATTTTTGCCGTTTCGCACAGTCAAAAGAGGAATTGATTGAATGTGCTTCACTAACATAGCGCAACAATATGCATGCCATGGCATGGCTGAGTGCCAGAGCAATTTTAGCGTCAAAGAACAAAGATGTTACTGAATTAAACATGACTATACAATTAAAGATTCCTGGCGAAGTGGTGTTGAACAAGTCTGTCGATACTGTTGCCAATGAAGAAGATGTTGTGAATTATCCAACAGAATTCGTTAGACCTACCAGGATTGCCTCCGCATAATCTCCAATAGAAAGTTGAAGCCACAAATGTTGTTTACCACAGAGCATTACAAGAAAAGCAGTTTATCACTGATTAAAATGAATTCGAATTAATTTTTCTATTTTCTTTTTTGCACTACGAACTGTGCATGGGGTTCGCTAGTAGGAAAATAAAAATATTATGTTAATAGTAATTATTATTATTTTTTTAAATAAAAATAATAATAATAAAATATATTTTTGTGGGCTTATTGTATGAAGAGTGTTTTCATAACAGAAAGACATGAAAAAGCACCAGGGAGAGTCAGATTATATTCAACTCACACAACACAGCAGAATAGCTGTTACGGCTTAAAAAATAAAATAATAATAATAATAATACGAAAATAGAAAATGATAATAATAAAAATAATAATAAGAATGGGTAAAAATCGAGCTTGTCTTCTGGTAAACGCATAGAACAACATCATACTTGGTAGTATTTTTGCTTCTTTAAGCTTAACGATCCATTATTTGTTTGTAAATAGATCGTGCATGATCGAGCTTGTCTTTTGGTAAACCCATAGGGTAACATCATACTCCCTAATCTCTTATGATGAATAAAAATATTTAATTTTCCATTTTAAATTATAAAAAATAAAACAAAAAATTTAAAGTTTGAAATAGTGTCTCTCTTTAGGGTTGGGGAATTTCCTACCATCAAGAAGTGAGTGAAACTAAAAGTGAATGTAAAACACATTAAAACTCATATTCCTTTCCGTTAAAAATTTGGGTGAAATAAATAGTTGATACTTCTTCAGCAAAAGTAACAAGACTGAACAGAGATCACTGATAGAATGGTGTAGAGATTCAACCTCGTTGATTCATTCCTCTAGTATCACATCCCGAACGAGAACATTCTGAAACAAAACCATTGAACCTTTCATGTCACCTTAAAGCTGCGCTAGAGAACGAAGTTTTAGCCATCTTTTATGATGTCAAGTGCAATTGATATACTTCAATGGCATCGCTTATTAAATAAATAAAAATGTATTTCAAATAGAACAAAAATGTATCTACCATCCTCTCTCAGTCAGCAAATGAAATTAACTTTGTTTGTTCAATTAATGTTTTTATAAAACCGCATTTAAATTAAACAAAACTAAAATTATTATAATAAAACTATTTATTGTTATTCTCTATCTCGTATGTGCAGCTCTCAGTGGGATGAAACAGCTGGATAAATATGACTAATTAATATGTGTTATAGAGTTCAATAAAGCAATAATAAAACAAATTAAAATAAAAAACGAAATGAAAAAATACAACCACAAACTTCGTGGGAGAACAGAAACACCTGTTTCAAAAATTAAAAGGGTTAGCAGAAGTAGAATAGAACATAAAACGACAGATAAAATTACAGCATTTAAATGGTTAAGCACTTAATATTTCTTGGCATAAATCGTTTGAATTTATGCATTTTTTTATAAAAAATAAAAGGAACTGTTTATGTTTATGTTTCGAAATGTGGGTACAGCTGAGTCACTCAATATGCCGAAAACTAGACCCGTTTATGTAGGGTGTTTTTTATAGCTTGATACAACTTTGAGTTGGCAACACTGCTTTATTTGGCCACCCATTTAACAGTTGATAGCTGCTTTTTACTTAGTTCGCTTTGACATCATATTATGGATCGACTTACACCAGAGCAACGCGTGCAAATTGTGAAAATTTTTAATCAAAATAATGGTTCTGTTCGCCAAACTTATCGTGCACTTCGTCCATTCAAAATTTTATTTTCCGATGAAGCCCATTTTTTTTGTTGAATGGGTTCGTAAATAAGCAGAATTGTCGCATTTGCAGTGAGGAGAATCCACAAGCTTTTGTCCAAACACCATCACATCCGCAGAAAATTACTGTTCGGTGCGCTTTATAGGCTGGCGGAGTCATTGGCCCGTACGTCTTCAAAAACAATGATGGTCAATGTGTGTGAAGATAAATATGCCGATTTAAATATGTTTGACGTAAGAGCTTACGTCGTGACATATTTAACTCAAAACTGAATATGTTTTTAAGTGCCATCACTGACATATTTACCTATACGACATATGTTTTTTAGATAATATTACATTAACGAGCCTACGCTACCCGAAAATACAAGTGCTATGGCTCAATTGTATTTGTGAAATTTTTTATTAAACTATCAAACTATCACTTAAGTCAATTCTTGCAGAGCTTCGGTCCCGAGTGCCCACCAACTGCTAGAAATGTGCCAATGACAGAGTCAAGGAAGAATACAATCTTTCATGAGCTCAATGTCCTTCGAAACTTCGTTGCAGGCGGTGGAAATTCTACATACAGCTTCCGACCTGCCTGTCGTATGGGCAGACTACAATGGAATGATGGGTTAGCCGAAAATGCTGTTCCCAATACTAACAAGTGTAAGACATGGTTCGACGGTTGCCATACTACAGACACTTTTAAAAGTTCTGGCCAGGCCATATATGACGTGTACGGGCCTCGGAATTATGATGATGATAAATTTATAAATAGTGTATTAGTCGGATGGACAAAAACTTTTCTGTAAGTTTAAAAACTTTTTGTTGTATTAATTTGTGAATTATAATTATTGTTTTTAAATTCCAGTGTTAAGAAATTCGCTGACTTTGTTTGTGATCGCAATACTCATGTAGGTTGTGCTGTTACGACCGCGCTTTCTACAGTGACAGTTAAAGGAGTAAAGACGAAGGTATACTGGGCTGTCTGTAATTTCGCAACCGACATTCAGGAAGGTGATTCGATGTATGAAGTATGCGAATCGCCTGCTGAAAAATGTAAAAACAAGCCAGTCGATCCTTATCCCAATTTGTGTGGAGTGGGTGAAACCTACGAGGAGGAATCCTAAACTCTAGTGCATAAATTATTTGATTTCTTGTGAATTAAATATTTTATGAAACCATTCACTCATTTGGATGGGATTTCATAACAAATTTTAGATACTTTGTGCTAAAAATAAAAGTTAGAGTCGTTTAAAAGAACTGGTATTGTGATTGTTTATATTTTGAGTGAACAGGGGGAAGAAGAATATATTCAATGTCTGATAACATATTCGAAAATTCTATATAATTTTACATTTTAACTTAAAAGAATTAATTTCATCAAATATGTCTTAAACACCTTTAATTGCATTAATTTGGGGGCTCGCAGATCCGTTGGAAGATGATATCCAAAACGTCAATTTACTCTGCACAAAATGGCCAAAATCTATCCAAGATGAGCGAAAAAATCACTTAAGTCAATGTTGATAGTTTAATAAAAAACTTCACAAATACAATTGAGACATAGCACTTGTATTTTCGGGTAGCGTAGGTCCATGGCTAAAAACGAAAAAAGTTGAATGTGAGTGACAAGGTAGGGTTTGGCCAAAAATGGCCAAAATCTATCCAAGATGAGCGAAAAAATCACTTAAGTCAATTTTGATAGTTTAATAAAAAATTGCACAAATACAATTGAGACATAGCACTTGTATTTTCGGGTAGCGTAGGTCCATGGCTAAAAACGAAAAAAGTTGAATGTGAGTGACAAGGTAGGGTTTGGCCAAAAATGGCCAAAATCTATCCGAGATGAGCGAAAAAATCACTTAAGCCAATTTTGATAGTTTAATAAAAAATTGCACAAATACAATTGAGACATAGCACTTGTATTTTCGGGTAGCGTAGGTCCATGGCTAAAAACGAAAAAAGTTGAATGTGAGTGACAAGGTAGGGTTTGGCCAAAAATGGCCAAAATCTATCCAAGATGAGCCAAAAAATCACTTAAGTCAATTTTGATAGTTTAATAAAAAATTTCACAAATACAATTGAGACATAGCACTTGTATTTTCGGGTAGCGTAGGCTCGTTAATGTAATATTATCTAAAAAACATATGTCGTATAGGTAAATATGTCAGTGATGGCACTTAAAAACATATTCAACTTTGAGTTAAATATGCCACGACTAAGCTCTTACGTCAAACATATTTAAATCGGCGTATTTATCTTCACACACATTGATGGTCAATGGTGAACGGTGTAGGAACATGATTCGTAGCTTTTTCGTACCTCAATTAGCTGGCATTAGTCGTGCTGATATGTGGTTCCAACAGGACGGAGCCACATGCCTCACAGCGGCCGCTACAATTGATTTGCTCAAGGACACTTTTGACGAAAAAATAATTTCACGAATTGTCTCTATAAATTCGCCCCCATGATCGTGTGATTTAAACCCATTGGATTATTTTCTTTGGGGTTATTTAAAGTCACTTGTGTACGTCGAGAAACCACAAACAATTGAAGATCTGGAAATCAACATTCGAAGAGTTATCGGCGAGATACGGACGCAAATGCTGCGATAAATTAGTGAAAATTGATGTTCCAGATTACGCCTTGTACGCGCCTGCCGTGGCGGCCACATGGCAAAAATCATATTTAAACCTTAATGTCATAAAATTTTTTATCTAATAAAGGGCGCTTCAGTGATATAAAAAATATATTACTATGTTTTACTATGATTTAAACTTGTATCACTCTACAAAAAACACCGTTTATGTCACAATTAATTAGTTATACAGGCAAATTGTCAGTGAATCAAACGCTTGAATTAATCCTCTAATAGGTGAACAATTTATATGATTTGGATCATATGATTCATTTAAATAAATTGAATCCAAGGAGTCATTTATATGAACGCCATTTTGAATCAAATGTAACATTTGAATCAAATAAGTAATTATAATCAAATGAATCATGAAACTCAAATGAGTCATTTTATTAATTTGATTTATTATTTGGTATAGTTGAATCAGTTCAATTATATGAATCATATCAAACAAGAGAATCATTTTAATCAAATCAAATGAATCTTTAAATCGAAGGAACCATTTAAATTAAATGAACCATTTTGATCAAATGAATTATTGAATAAAACTGATGCATTAAATCAAATAATTTAAATGAAATAAACCATTTCAATTCAATTTTATAATTGAAATTATTTCATTTCATTGAATCATTTAAATAAAATGAATCACATGAGTCAAATGAATAAATTGATTACCATGAATAGTTTTAATAATTTATTTTATTCATTATATCAAATGAATCTTTTAAATGAAATGAACTGATTAAGTTTATTGAATCATTTAAATAAAGAGAATCATATGAACTAAATATAATGATTAAAATAATTTAAATTAAATAAAACCTTTGATTGATATGAATCATTTCAAGGAAATAAATTCACTATTTCAAATGAATCATTGAAATGAAGTGAATTTATTAAATCAATTGCAACATTTAAATAAAGAGAAACATTTGAATTAAATATTATTATTGAAATGATTTCAGTCAAATAAATCATTTGAATAAAATAAATCATATGAAAAATATGATTGAAATGAAGCATTTGGGTCACATGAATAATTTGAGTCATATTATGCATTTGCAATTATTAAATACTGTTAATGAAATAAACTTAAGAATCATATTAATTCGTTGAATTAAACCATAAGAATGAAATGCTTCATTGAATTAAATGAATCAAATTCATAAAAATGATTCATCTAATTCAAATGATTCAAATAATTCGACCTCATATTAAATTTCAATGATTTATTTGATAAGATGACTAAATTTGTTAGTTTGATTTGAGTGGTGCACTTGATTTAAATGATTGATATCAGTCAAATGATATAAGTCATTCAAAAGGATCCATTTTATTCAAATTGTTCATTCTATTGAATTGTTTGAAATGAGTCGTTTAAGTCAAATGAATCATTAAGAGCTGAATTAATAATAATGATTAAAGTGTTTTAAATTTAATGAATCTCAATTTAGTGAAATTGATTGATATGAATCATTTGAATCAGATAAATCATTTGAATCAAATAAATCATGTTTCAATAATCCACATGAATTAAAGGGTTTATTTCAATCAAACAAATAATTTCTTTCATACAAGTAAGTAAATTTTGATTCGAATCATATATTTCATTTTAATGATTCGTTTGATTTAAATAAAACGAGAATTATTTATTTGATTTGAAAGATTCGTTTGAATCAAATAAAAATATATTTTTTTTATATTAGAAAGATTTTTACCTAAAAATATTTTTTATAGACATTGAAAAATGATATGAAAATGTAGTTTAACCATAAAAAATATCTATCTGCTGCACATTTACATGGGTGTAGGGTATGTATGATTCGGTTCAAATGAACGCAGCACTCTAATTTGTTTTTATGCTGGGGATTATAGTCTGTTTACTTGCAGTTCCACGTTTTAAGTGATATTCCATTTGCTGTTTTGTTTTCTATCGCAGCAAATATTGAATGGAAATGTTTCAATAAATATTTCATTATGCGATGGGTTAATTACGAAAGTGGTTTTGCATTAACATTTGCGCCACGTTGATATACAAAAATCCACAAACAGTTTGTGTACAATCCACAGAGATGAAAACATATTCATTAATTGTGTGAACTTTAATAATAAATTAATTGCACAATGGCAGGATTGAAATAGGTTATAAAAGTTTATTTGTAAATATTTTTATTTTTATATATAAAGTGTTCAGCGACTGGCAACAAATGCGGTGTAATTTCCATGTGATATTTCTGGCTCTTTCGTTTAATATATATGGAAGCAGGAATATATATTTCTTTTTAATAATTAAATATGTATTTTAATATAATTTTATAGATATATTTGCTGATTAAGTTCAAAGGAGTGATGGAATAATATTTTGATTGAGTTTAACATTCTTTCAGTCTAGTGTATTAATTTTAAAATAAAAATAAATACAGTAAAATTAAGTCAATATAAAATGGAGTAGAGTGCCGGGTGAGACGAATTTTTTTAACTGTTTTAGTTTCACTTTTTTAAATCAGTTTTATTTTTCCAGTTGTACTTCTCATAAATCCATATATGGCGAGTTTCTTTATAAACAAAAAGTGATACAATTCGAGTGAATAAAAATAGTTTAACCATAATTAATTGAAGGCATTGTACTGTCAAGGTTAAATTCCGCTCGGGTGGCACAATAGGCAACTTGGTGAGTCGTAACATCTTGTTGCAGTGCTTTCTGGGGAAAAGATAAGAAAGACAGGTGGAAAGATACCTGGGCCCCGCCATTACAAAGGATCAAAAATCCATAAGCAGGTAACAAACCTACTTTGGTTTTGACCCGCGAGGCGTAACTAGTTTCCTTACACTGGAGCCACGGGATCTGGTTGAGCCCCACAGATGATATTTGATCAGGGGGGGTGAAACGACGATGTTGCCATATACGTAAACATTTGGTTGGGCGTGCGTGGAACATCTGATTTACAGGCGAAGCTCTGTTTAACCCACGTTCATCCGAATGATGGCGTGTGGCGGACCTCGTTCTTCCCCTATGTCTTATTGATTCTGTGGCCAGATGTTGGTTTAGGTCTCTTCAATGAGTCCACGTGGTGGATGTGGTTTAATACCAATAGTCGCTGGTAGAGATGTCAGATAAGGGTTGATGTTCTGGCATATTCATACTATGCTGGGATTTCGACCCAGCAGTCTATATGGGCTGCTGCGAATCAGCAGACGTTATGGATGGGTTGGTGTGTTGTTGGTGCTGGGAGTGCCAGGAGGGATAAGTCTTATGACTTTGATATTTAATTCCTCTTGGTGCTGGCGACATGCTTTCCTCGGAAGTAACAGGGGTTTAAGATAGGCCCCATACAAGTGAAGTTCCAACCTGTGTAAGCCCTAAGAGGCTGCACTGGTGTGTCCCCTGAGGGTCACAAGGGTGGTGGTGGACACCTAATTTTATTCGAGTGCTTGGGAGCACCGTCAGGTAGGGCCTAAAGGCAGGCGCTGACATAAACTTGAGCATTCTCTGTCAAGGTTAAATACAAGGAGGCCCAAAATTAGCGGAGAGGTTTGAATTAATCGGCAATTTTTTTAAAGACAAGAAATACGGATCTACGAACAAATTTAAACATTTTATGAATATTGTCACTGTGCAAGTTGTTGATAAAAACTGGATTTTACCTATTATATTTATACTTATATGTGGGCGGTGGGCGTGGCTATTGCTAATAAATATTTGCATGCATATCTTTATAATTTCAGAAAGTATTTCTGCAAGAAATCTTTTGCTTTCATCGGAAAAATTTTATGCCTTACAATATACAAACAAAATATAAGAGGTGGGCGTGGCTGATGTGAATAAAACTTTACCTGCATCTTTTGTTTAATGTAGAAAGTGTGTTTAACAAATTCTGAGACGTTTGTTTGAATATAAATAATTTAATTGTTTTATTATTTGGATTTAATAAGAGGTAGCCAATGGGCGTGGCACATGTTTGTTAAATTTTGTATGCATTATTTGTTTGTTCTGGAAAATAAATGCACGTAAAAGACTTTCGCTGTGACAGGAAAAATATGTATGAAAAAAGTAGTCTTGGTTTTTATGGGCGGTGTGGGCGTCACTGATGTTGAAGAAACTTTGCACGTTAATTTTTGCCGAAACAAGAAAGTTTATGGTGTTTGTTGTGAGAGGACATTTTTTTATTTTTTGCCATAAAGCTTATGTGAATTCTGTAGGAGGTGGGCGCGGCTGATATTGTGGGATGGTTGCATGCATCGGTTGTTTATGTGTCAAAATTGTCGGCTCTGGTCTTGATAGGAGAAATAATAGTTATAAAAATAAATCCATTTAAATTGTATGGGCGGAGGGCGTGGTCGTTTTCGATTACAGGATTATCTATTTTCAATTTAGGCAACAGTGTTCTCAAGCAACTCCTGATATATTTTGGACAAACGCAGAATGCCCGGTCGTCCGTCACGAGCAGCGCAAACAGTATGGACCTCTCAGATGCTTCTGATTTTCAAGACAGCCTCCTGGGAAGTGGTGTGATAGGCGCAGACATAGTATCGAGTGTAGTGGCATTCCAAAACAGGGTTATTCAGATCTTTTATGTTCGTGAAAACTAAAAATATTTTTAATAACTTTCCTTGGCTTTTTTTTTCAATATTAATTAGGTCGAAAGAAAGGACATTTGCTCGAACAATGGCCACAATAAACTGAATTATCACATCAATTATTAAAACTGTAGAGTCTGTTAATTTTAATGTGACAGTTAAATCCAAATACTTTAAAATTTTATGTAAAATTGAAAATTATTTTATTATATCTCTTAATGAATAAAATGAATAAATAATTAATTAATTCAATTGCCAAGTTAATTGCAGCCAACTTGACTGTTTGATGAAATCTTTACATTGAAATTTTTCATGCTCCAATTTTAGTTTGTTTCAGCATTAATTTCGTTGGCTATTTCGAATCGTTTGGAAAATTTAATAGAAGATAATAAATAAAAAAAATTATTGCATATTAATTATTTTCAATTAAATCTACATCTTGTATGCGATTTGCCGTGAAATGGTGCAGCGCATTTTACCTTTTATTTGTTCCACATGATACAAAATCGTCTTTGTAAACAAATAAAATTTTGTATTATTTTTGGGGCGAATTCTTTTTTCTTTAATCTTGTAACAACATTATTTTTATTAGAAATCAAACTACGCAGCACAACGTTCACAGAAATGTTTCCAATAAAATTAAACCAAAAACGAAAACAACTCGAACTGTAGAAAGAAAACTTGTGGACTTTTCACAATTTATTTGCAGACTCATACCAAAACAAATAAATCAGCTCAAATAAAACCTAAAAAAAATTCTTTTAAAGCAACAAAAGTAAAAAAATATATTAAAGAAATTTGTTTGTTTAAGGAAAAAAAAATGCTGGAAATATTTTATTTCATTTCTTTTCACACGACTGCGAATGAAGTTGAACAGAACATTTTATCTTGTAAAATGTGTGGAGCACAAATTGCCTGCTTCAGTTTTTGTAGGCACAATAAATTTCTTTTGCAAAATTTGTGAATGTGATTGTGTTTTCTTTTATCGTTCATATCAGCCGAATGTTTTTACTTGTGAAAATGTATTTCGGCACAAAATTCGTAACTGTCGCCAGTGAAGATATAAAAAATGTCCTTTACAAATCCTCACACTTTCTCTCAGCAACTCTGTTTTCTTTTGAGGTCGTTCGGAAAAAAAAAATAAATTATTTAATGATTTTTACTTTATCTTCATCCAAAAGCTGAATCATTCTTAAAAACTAGTCTGTTTTCATGGCTGATATTTGAGCATAAAATTAAGTGTGTGAAATATTTTGCCAGCAGTTCTAAAATGGATGGTATCAAAATCGCCCGAGCCGTGATGGGGAATAATAACTATTTTTTTTTTTACTTGGAAAGGCTTTCAGGGTGTGAGACCTGATGGAGTTTTTAAAGGAAGGAATATTATTCGGAGGACAAATGTCGAACATATAAATTTCTTTAAGGACTCATTTACCGTCCTTTTAACGCGGCAGGATTCAAATTGTGATTTATGTATTAAATCACAATATATTATCGTTGTCTAAATCAAACAAAAAATTAATTAAAACAACAAATCAGAACCTGCTTGACTTGACTAAGTACGGTACAGAACCAGCGACCATTGGCGTAGGCATAGACATGATCTGTGAGCAGTAGCGTCAGCGGTTGTCACTAAAAGCAAATAGTCTTCAAAAACATGTCTGTCTCTTTCAAACTTTTCTGTATAAAAATTAAAAATTCAAAAAAAAAAATAGAGGGAGTTATTGGTTTTACCCCGTTTTTAAAAAATCGAGATATGATCAGATCTCCACATTTTGAGATCCTAAAAAGCTGGCAGGACTAATTCTGAGAGAAGGTCACTATGTGTGACCTTATGTGATGTGTGTAAAACTGTGTGTGTATTTGTATGTGTGTGTGTGTAAAGGCGGGGGTATATTTATGTATATGTGTGTGTGTAATGCTTATAACTTTTGAATACTGGAATAAAATCAGACCAGATCTTTGATTTTGTGTGAATATGAACCGATTCGAATCGGTAGATTTCAAGATATAAAAAAAAAAACTTGGAAAAAGAAACACTTTCCAGCACGACTTTTTTTTTATATCTCTTAGCATTTAAAAACCATGTCGATCTTCGTAAACCGTGTAAAAATCGTTTAATCCGTTCGTGAGTAAAAATTTTAAAGGAATATTTTTTTAAACTCTGAAAATGTATATCTTATGATCAGGGCCTCAATTAACCCAGTCTATAACGAACTAATTTTCCATATAATTCATATAAAAATTTCGATCCATATCCAGCGTCGTAATTGATTTTTTTATAGCGTCAGTAGCGGTTTATTTTGAAATGAAGACAAGTTTATGAAGTTTCTAGAAGACAAGTTTATGAAAAACACAAAATCGGGGTTAAATGGCTTTGCGGTTAAAATTTGCGGGAAGTTGCAGGAATGACCATCAGGGTCAACCGTTTTCGGTATATATTTTTTCATAGTAGCAATTAAATGTATTGCTTTGGTGAAGGTTATCCCCAGTGTGCAGGCTAATGGTGAAAATATTTCTTTTTATATTAATTTTAATAAAAAGAATATGGTCATTTATTTCATTCACAATAGATTGGGCGAAGGAGCGTTTCGTTATTTTTCCTTTAAGTTTAACTTTAAATTAAGTAATTTTTACTTTTACAAGGTTGCAGTCGTTATTTATTTATAAATAATTTCTCTTTTTTCTTATTCTCTTTGCAGGTACGTACTCATACAAATTGCTGTATGAAACAAACAAACAAAAATGCATGCACAATCATGTTATGCTTTTTTTTTATAAAAGTCAACGAAATTAAATATAGAAAAAGAAAAACAGCAACAACAACATACAAGTGTCCACATGTCAGGTCAAGTAAATATTGTCAAAAAGACACATGGAAAATAAGGTAAATAAAAAAGAAAAAAACGAGCACAGGACATTCAAGTGGGAAAGAGGGTCGACACTTGTTAGTTGGCAGAAATAAATGTCAGGGTGGTTAAACAATTTTTAAAAATAAGTTAATTTAATAAGAATTTGTTGCTGTTTGTGACCCGTCATATATGGATATTTTTACAGAGTTTCTTATGGGGTATTCTTTTTTGACTAGAATTTAGAGATATAAATTATAAAATTATAAAAATTTTTTTTAAATTTCATTTCGTTAAAGTGAAATAATTTTGTTTTACAAAAAAAATTTTTTTCTACTAAAATATGGACACAATTATAACTAATACTTTAGGCCACTTCGTGTATGCTCTGGGCTTATTAAACTAACGATATTTCGAAATGTTGTTGTACAATTTCAGTTGAATGTTATCCCTAATCCGTTTAGTAGGAAAAATAGCCCAGCAATTGTACGACAATTACATTTAAGACGATGATAATACATTTTGCTAATAACATAAAACTGCTGTTATTAAACTATTCTCATACCGATATAAACTTACCGACACTCACACACACAGACATATATATGACCCAGTGATTTCCCACAGCCGAATTTCATTACCCAAAGCCAAATGTAATCCCTTAAATTTTTGTATCTGCAGCTTTTAAGTTACTTTGGCCAACACTTCTCAAACGAGCTCATATTTTATTTCATTTTATTTTTATTTTTAACAAAAAACAAAAGCATGTCAAGGATAATTGTTCGTAAGGACAACACCAAAAACACAACAACAAATAAATAAAAAGTCCATATTAACTACGTCCATATTATTATAGTTTTCTATTCTTCTTTTTCTGCCGCATTAAAAAAAATATATATAAACTTTTTGTTTTGTTTTTGTAAATAAACAGTTGAATGAATGAAATTTTAAATTAGTCAACATACACTAACAGACTTTTAAATTTTGGTGTCCATGACAAAAGGCATACCAAAGAGAAAAGAAAAAACTCTTTTCTATAGAAAAATAGCATTTTAAAAAATTTGGAGCGTGCGTCACAAAAATATGTGAGTTTTGCCAGGCCTATTCTTTATGTTTTTGAAACCATATTTTATGTTCTTTATTATTCTAAGAACCAAGAAATCACAAGTCAATTTTTAAAAGCATTTCAAAGTCTTTGTAGCGTGCGTCACAAATATATGTGAGTTTTGCCAGGCCTATTCTTTATGTTTTTGAAACCATATTTTATGTTCTTTATTATTCTAAGAACCAAGAAATCACAAGTCAATTTTTAAAAGCATTTCAAAGTCTTTGTAGCGTGCGTCACAAAAATACTTGAGTTTTGCCAGGCCTATTCTTTATGTTTTTGAAACCATATTTTATGTTCTTTATTATTCTAAGAACCAAGAAATCACAAGTCAATTTTTAAAAGCATTTCAAAGTCTTTGTAGCGTGCGTCACAAAAAATATGTGAGTTTTGCCAGGCCTATTCGTTATGCTTTTGAAACCATATTTTATGTTCTTTATTATTCTAAGAACAAAGAAATCACAAGTCAACTTTTAAAGGCATTTCAAAGTCTTTGTAGCGTGCGTCACAAAAAATATGTGAGTTTTGCCAGGCCTATTCGTTATGTTTTTGAGACCATATTTTATGTTCTTTATTATTCTAAGAACCAAAAAATCACAAGTCAATTTTTAAAAGCATTTCAAAGTCTTTGCAGCGTGCGTCACAAAAATATGTGAGTTTTGCCAGGCCTATTCTTTATGTTTTTGAAACCATATTTTATGTTCTTTATTATTCTAAGAACCAAGAAATCACAAGTCAATTTTCAAAAGCATTTCAAAGTCTTTGTAGCGTGCGTCACAAAAAATATGTTAGTTTTGCCAGGCCTATTCGTTATGTTTTTGAGAACATATTTTATGTTCTTTATTATTCTAAGAACCAAGAAATCACAAGTCAACTTTTTAAGCTACTTCAAAGCTTTTGTAGCGTGCGTAACACAATTTTGTGATAAAATTTTATGCTTTATGCCACTTTAAAGTGCACCTAAAATGCATTTAACAACATGTACAGTTTAAAAGAACAAAAATTGTATATATACATATATAAAACTGCAAACAGATACAAATGAAGCGTGCGTCACACAAGATTTGCATATATAATATATATATATATATATATATATATATATATATATATATATAATATATATATAGAATATGTTGCGAAAATTTTCCAGAAGCTAAAATATATAAATTGACTTATTGTAGCTCCTTCTTTGCAAGTGATTGAGTTTCATTCATGTTACCTTAAAATCTGGTCACCCTGACAGGAACTTAGTTTGATAACGCAACTACAAAAGTGTTGCTGATTTGGAAGCATTTTGTCCATTCAACGAAGTGTAATTTTAATGCATAAAAATGATGAGTAACCATTCAGGGTTAAATATAATTAAACTCATTTTAGCTTCTTCTTTACAAGTGATTTAGTTTCATAATATTTTAAAGCCTGGTCACACTGACAAAAACTTTCTTTGATGCCAAACGTATCGCTTATTTGGAAGCATTTAGAAAATATTCCTTCCAATTTGTTTCCCTAAAAGCTTACAATTCTTATTTAAAAAACCTTAATGTGACCAACTATTTTGTAGATATTTGGTAAAAACTATTTTAAACATTTTACTGTTTATCAAAGAAAATTAACATGTTTTATTTCTCCATTTTTAACAATTAAAACATTGACTGCATTATTCTTGTTCCCTGCCTTTCATCCTCGAATAGCCTATTCAACAAATATGCTTCTCCAGGCAGTGCAAGTCTACTGAGTGGGAAATGGTTGTTTCTACTAGAACAATCTGACATTTGTTTAGTGTACAGCACACTCGCACACAAGTATGAGTACCTGCACGAGTGAGTGTATAAGTATGCGATTGTGTTTTTCCATCTGCTTCTGTTTATGTGTGTGTGTGTGATAGTTTAGTAAACTGCTCCGTTTCAAATTTAAATGCTGCCAAACCGGGAACGAGAGTGTCATTTTCTTTAAATTGTTTTGTTTTGCACATCAGCAAACAATTTAAAATGCTTTTATTTTAGCGTATCCATTTATCTCTTATGTATTTCCTCATTTTATTCTCTCTTGCACTCTGCTACACTAAATAATTTATGCAAATTTGTGTGCAGTTTGTTGTCAAAAAAAAAAAAAAAAAGCAATGAGACAAAAATTTACACGCGAGTGCGCAAATATGTGAGTTTGGGTGTGCACACCAACACACACACACACACACACTAATACACTCACACTCATCTCTGTGCCAAGTTAATGTAATTTAAATTAACAAATTAGATGCCCGCACAAGTGGTATTCTAAATGTATGAGAATATGTTAGTAGTGTGTGTGTGTGTGTCAGTGTGTTTGTTTTTAAGTGACTGCACAGGCTGTCTACGAATTGAAAACTTTTTCAACATGTTGCAAGTTTGCAACTGGTGTGTGTAGTTTCAAACTGACAAAGCGATAATGTCAGGAAACGGAAATGCCAGTACTTACCATGCCTGGCATGAAATTGTGTTTTGCGAGTATTTGCATAAATAGCTGCACAATGGAGCTGCTTAAAACAAATGATACAAATAAAAATTTTATTGCATAATAAACGAAAGCATTTTGTATGCACACATACATGCGCCCCATTTGCACGCTATTTTAATATTAAATGTAAACGCTTTGATGTGTTCTTCGCTTTGCAAACTTTTAAATAATTAAATTTTGCAAAATATGACGTCTTCTATAGAAAAAAAACCATTATTAACGTTAATTTTCGGTATTGAACGTTGTGCATCGTCCCTTTTTCCTAGATGAACGTCAATATGAACGAAAATGTTTACTATATATTAAAATTTTATTAAGGCATATATTACGTATTGAATGTTACCCGTTGTGCCCAGCTACTCTCTGTTTCTCTTGATAAATTTCTTATCAAAATCCGTAATCAAGGGATTATCTTTCATTTTGGTTATTACTACATCTAAAAATATTAATGAAAGCAAATAATGTGTATTGAACGTTACCCATCATTTCCACCCACTCTTCGTTTTCTTTGATAAACTCTGTGAAAAATTTAATTCATGAATTTCGCTTCATTCCGGTCCACTTGTAAAAAGTAATACTAATGCTATGTGTGTGTATTGAACGTTACCTATATTTTCCAATAGTCCTTCGTTTTTCTTAACAAATTTTATTAACAAAAGTGTTAATTCACAGAGTTCACTTCATTGCTGTCATCTTGAAAAATTACTATTGTTGCTTAGATTTTGTATTGAATGTTACCCATTAATCTCAGCTACTCTCTGTTGTTCTTGATAAATTATTATCAAAATCTGTAATCAATGGATTTTTTTTCAATTTGGTTATTATTACATCTAAAAACATTAATGAAAGCAAATAATGTGTATTGAACGTTACCCATAATTTTTCAGCTATTCTTCGTTTTCTTTGATAGATTCTGTGAAAAATGTTTTCGATGGATTTTGCTTCATTTCGGTCCACTTATAAAAAGTAATACAAATGCTATTTGTGTGTATTGAACGTTACCTATATATTCCAATAGTCCCTCTTTTTTCTTAACAAATTTTACTAACAAAAGCGTTAATTCGCAGAGTTCACTGCATTGCTGTCATCTTGAAAAACTACTAATTTTGTCTATATTTTGTATTGAACGTTACCCATCAATCCCAGGTACCGTTTGATTTGCTTGAAGTTTTTTAAGAACAGCGTTAAACAATGTAGCTCTATAATTGTTAATAATATCCAACATTATTTTTATAATGCTAAAATTGTGTATTGAACGTTACCTTTTCTTCTTCGTTTTTCATGGCCAAGTTTATAATCCAGTGTTTAGTACAACAAAATAAATTTCATTTTCATACTGTAAAAGTTAATATAAATAAATGCCAACTGTGTGTACTGAACGTTACTCACCATCCTCAGCATCTACTCGTTTTCCATGTTAAACTACTATATCCACAAAATGGAGTACACTTCACTGATATCATATTGTGGAAATTATAGTTATTGCTTGTATTATGTATTGAACGTTACCCATTTTGCTAAGCTAATCTTTATTTTTAATTTTATTAATGGAACTCGTTAACTGTTGCAATCCACTTCTTATAAATAATCTAGTAAAAATAATGTTAATGCTAAATTTATATATTGAACGTTACCCATTATTCCGATCTGCCTCTTGCTTTCTGCCACCGGTCAGCGTAATTCGCAGCGGCTATTCGCTTTCCTTGATTAACTTCATGACTGAAAGCATTGAGCGAATGAATTCTTTTATTTTCAATTATCTCTAAAACTTGTTGTTAGTCCTAATTTTGTGTGTTGAACGTTACCAATTGTTCCCAGCTGCTATTCGTTTCATTCTTTTCTTCGTTTTTTCTTAATTAAAGTTATAACCCAAAGCGTCAACCAATGATATACACTTCATTTTAATCATCTAGTCAAAATTTATATTAATGCTAGTTTTGTGTACTGAACGTTACTCACCAACCGCACCTGTTGTACGTTTTCTTTGTTTAAGTTTGTTAAGGAATCAAATTATACAATTTACTCCATGGTAATGACCTTGTAAGAATTATTACTATTGATTTTATTGTGTATTGAACGTTACTCATTAAGATAAGCTAACCTTTATTTTTTTTTATAAATATTATTAACGAATACGAATTTTTTCAAATTATTTGTACACTTCAATACTGTACTGTCTTTAGTATTGTGTATTGAACGTTACTTTTCGTTCCTAGTTGTTCTATGCTTTCCATGATGAGTTTTATGAACTTAAAGTTAATCTGCGGAGCTCATTTTCATCTTCTTTGGTTTTCGTAAACTGAAATTAAAATTAAAATGGAAAATATATTATTTTCCATTTAAAATTTCTGAAGTCAGTTATACCGTTTTTAAATTCCCTGCATTTAAAGACTTGCTTCAAGTTTGAGCCCATCAAGCTCAAGGACACACTTGCAAGCAAAGTAACGTTCAATACATAGTTGTAGGACTCATATAAATGTTACCTGGAATAGATGGGTAACGTTCAATACATGAAATTATTATTATAAATAATTATTGTTTCTATTGTTAACGATTGCTTAAAGAAATAAAATGCTTTCGATAATTTTTTTATAAGGTCTTGTTTTGACCGTTAATAATCGTCAATGATGGTGAGACTGCCATGAATTTTTTACCATAGACTTTATTGCTGTTTCATTGTTGTTGTAATATATTAAACTGTTGCATTAAAAAAAGTCGTGAGCGATTTGTTATATTTATGACTTCAAACACTTTTGGAAACACTTTTTAACGCCCTGCATGCAATTACGATTTAAAGCGCCACATCACAAATTATAATATTTTTTTTTATTTCTTTTCTAATTGAAAGCGTTCTTTAACGCCATAATTGACTACTTTATTTTGGCAACTCTCGATATCAAAGTACCCATTAAGGACGTCAATAAAATTTTCACAAATCATAAATTTTCCTTTCCCCATATTTTACTCATCATCATCATCGTCATCGTCATTAGATCTTCCACTCCTTCGTTATCCTTTCATCAATTAAACTTTTTTTTAATGTCGAAAAACTTTCTATGAGTCTCAAAAATTTATACTTGACTGTTGGATACAACGAATTGAGCAAACAAGACGAAATAAAAATATTTATAATTTAACTTTTATTACTCTGGGGAAAATATGTGGTGATACATTTGCATGCATGCATAAGTAAAAAAATAAAAAAAAAAAATAAATAACATGAAAGGAATAGGAGCTGAAACAAATTATGAAGAATGACTGGCGTTTGTGTGCAAAGTTCTCGCCGTCTTTTGATTGTTTGCTTTCGTTGTTTGCTCAGCAAAACCAAAAAGTGTAGGTGTCTGAGGGGAGTTCGTACAAAAGGATATCAGAAGCACAATGAAAGCGAGTAAAATTTTAAGTATTTTCGAAAGAATATTAAATCATAAAAGTGGGTGCTCATAAAACAATATGATGAGCTGCTGCAATCAATTATGATTATGTTTTTAAAGTTTTCTGAAATAAAGTTTTTGTCTTTAACTGCAGAAGTACTAAAAATTGTAAGAGAAGACGGAATTATAGTTGAAATAAATTTGGTTTTCATGATTTGGGGTTAATTTTACATAATTCTCGGTGTTTAAGATTAACATGGTCCATCCGTTCTGTACTAATTTTGTAAGCCAGATGTTTTACTATTTCCTAATAATAATAATTATTAGAATTATTGATGGAAGGCTACCGATAATTCTCTTGGATAACATATTTTGCAGCAGCTTAAAATTTATTATTATGGTAAAAGTGAACATATTTTAAGGATTAACACTTAATTTAAATACTTCAACGACTCTTCGTTTAAGATGATTTTTTTTTTCTCAAGTGAATGGAAGCGCTTTGAAATCTTTCCAAACTAATAAATAAAAATATTTTATATTCATTAAGCGATATATTTTTTATGAATACGAGCAGGACACAACTAATTATCTTCTATGAACTACGCTGGATAGGATTTGAGAGGGCGAAAGGAGAGTAGTCTTAGGGCAATCGATTTAAACCTTCTCAAATTAAAAGAAGGCGTGGAAGAGCTCGGCAGAGAGTTTTTTTTTAATCTTGGATTGCACTCAGTGAATCCATTGTGTCAGAACTAGGAAAATAGGTTGTGGGAAAGGGGAAAGATGGGAGTAGTTCTTGTGGACGTTCGACTTGAACGTCTTCAAGTTAATCGTGGCAGGAATGACAGCTGTGGGACGTTTATTCCACTTACGAAATGCTCGATCAAAGAAATAATTATCTCCGCAATGAAGGAAGCGGTTGACTGGCAACTCCATTACAAAAGGATGCGTCCTGTACGAATAGAGTGTAGCTCGTGAAAAGAAATATTTTTTGGGCACAAGTTCCTTGATTCCATTAGAGCACATCCCGTTTTAGTAACGATAAAACAACGAAACACTCCCTACATTCTGACGATGATCAAAAGAGTCAACAGAGTTGGTTACCCTACAGTCTTCAATGAGCTTATTCACCTTCTCTTGTACACGGTCGAGTAACTTTAAAATGGACTGGGAAGCACCGGCCTACACATTAGGGTTGTGTTCCATTTTCGGTCGGTGGTATGTGGTGTAAATATTAAGGAGATCAGATGGGCTGAAGTATTTCTTACACAGTCTTAAGTAGCCGAGACACTTCTCGAATGCTTCTTTTAGACTTGAAAAATGTGATCCTTCCATCTGACATCCCAGTCATCTAGAGCATCTGATTCCTTAACTTCTACCACTCTTAGAAAAAGATGAACCAGGATGCTTGTGTTTACGTCTGTAGGTGAAGGTACAATACTGAGTCTTACGGACATTGAAATCAAGCCTGTTCGCTTACACCCATTCACAAATTTTTACGAAGCCTTAATTGAATATGTCATTCATATTCTGTCTCTTTGAGGGGATCTCAGATACTTTACTTGTAGTTAAATGAATGTAAATATGAAATTCGACCATCATCTGCAAAAGAGTTGAGTAGAGGAGTGCCAGTTTCCAATGGAAGATTTCGTTAAGGGAAGTACGGAAGAGAGTAGAACGAGGGCCTGCGGTATCCTTAAGTTAATCTTGAATCTCATTAGATGACATCCAGTCTATAAACCGAGAGAAGACATCGCCAACACCAGAGCAGATGGGTAAAGTATCTTTTGAGAAGCCGAGGCTTTTGAATGCCTTCGACTTGAAAAATGCGATCCTTCTATCTGACATTACTGTGAACTTTCATGTCCAGATTATCATCGAATCCCTAAAGGCTTATACCACCCATAGGATTAGAAGTCACAGATGAAAGATCATTAAGGAAAATTGAAAAAGGGATGGAGCATTGCGATGATGAGATCCCATCTACAGGACAGGATATCATCCACATCAAATGAAACAAGTTTAGACAGGAGTGTCCCTCTGTATCAAACGCCTTAGAAATATCCAACAAACTGGGTGTGCGTATTCGCTTCCCACAGTATATTCGCCGGCAAAATAATTAAAAACTAATATCTTGCATAGTTCGCGGCATATACGAAATTAGAATGTGTAACGCCCTTTTGACGACGAATAGGTGCTACCAAAAATTCATCGTTGGTTCCAATTATGCTGCCAGCAGTAGCAAATTTTGAGAAAACTTTTTTAAAAATAGTTTTATGAATATTGCGTGACGTGACGCTGGCAATAGTTACAGAATAAGAGTGAATATCAATATCACATTTATCGTTCTACGATAAATAGCATGCCAATAATAATTCTTAATTTGTTGTTTATAAGAAAACTTTTGACAAGTTTCAGAAACCTGCAACAGATCAGATATTCTATAAAGGAAAATCTTTATAAATTCGAGAAAAGTGCAAGTTGACATCACTTTTCTCTCATTGGCGTTAACAAAATAATATAAAAACTTTATTCTTTGTAATGATGAATATTTCTATCAGCAGTGACCTTTATTTTATTAGATTAAATAATGGCAGCATTTCTTAGTTCAGTTCAGTGGCACACATGTCAAGTGGTTAGACGCTGAAGCAAATTATTCGCCGCTTTAAAGGACCACACTTTGTCTTTAACTATTTAGCAGGGTTCAATAGTGTATCTGCCCTGAAATTGGCCTGCTTAACTAACGGAGTTAATGAGTTTAATAAAATGAGCTGAGCAATAAGCAGTTCTCACTTCAATGGGCTGAAAAGTACAGCTCTAATCTACTCAACTGTTGATACAAAAAAAAAATTTTTTTTTTTGTGAAATCCTTTCACCGCGTAAGACTTTTTTTTTTGCCATTAAAACCTTAACGTGAGATTATTAAAAGACTATTAAAAGAACTTATTGTTCCATTAGGGCCAAGTTGCCTTTCAATTCCTTCTCCTCTTTAACACCAGATGAGTTTGAAATCCCTTTCCAGAGCTTTGCCTTTATTTATTTATTCTTTCCGTTAAGTCTGCCTTATTTATGCATCTGCCTTTAATTGCTTTTTGAAATTTTTTACAATACTTTTGCAACTGCAAGTGCTCATTCGTAATGGCACACATTTTGCACATTTTCCCATTCAGCCACAATTATAAATGCATAAATAGACCACTACGATAGTTCGGTTATAGTTTGTTGCAACTTTTTTTTGTTGCTCTTTTTCCCATTTTCTGCCAACTTTTATGAGAAACTTTTATTACAGATGTTTCACAACTACACAAATGACTACAATGAGCGCACTGAAAATGGTTTTGTTTTCATGTTGCGGTTTTCTCGTTTTATATACTTCTACTACTATTCTGTTCATTATGAATTATAAATAGTGTTAATTATAAACGCCTGCATGTTTGTGTTATTAAATTTATTTCGTGTCTTTATCAGTTGTGTGAAGCTGCTGGCTTGTATTGGATTTGTTATTGAGGTCCTGTCGACGCAAGTGTGCTGAAAAACTTATTGATAACTAAATAAAGGATTAATGCGAGTGTTTGAGATTAAATGTTGAGCAGTTTTAATGTTCACATATTTTTCGTGTAACTTTTCATATTATTTGACTTTAAAAGTTATAATCAGAGTGATTCAAAAAGAATATGGCGGCTTAACGACCAAGTCTCTGGGGAGTCAACTTTGTGTTCTTTAATCAAATTCCATGAACTTCTGGGAATTTAATGAGCCTGCCAAAACTATCTCTTATGAGAATCAAGAGTCTTAAAATTATTTGGAGCTGTAGAAGATAACAAGTCAACAAAATTGGCACGTTTGGAAATGAGTAAAGGCGTGGGTACGCTACTGTCTCCAAGGAGTTCCTTCTTCTTCGCCTGCACTTGCTCGAGTAACTTGAATATATACTTGAATATGATCCCTGAGCATTGTGTCACAACGTAAAAGGAGAAGGGATAGTGTTGAAAGGACATATGAAGATCGATAAGAAGATAAACAATTTGTTGGAGCCGGTGAATTTCTTGCTACAGGTACAAAAGAGGGCACTTTATTCCGCTCTTTTAGTACGTGACATTGTTAATAACTGTCGTTATTGTTCAGTGACCAGTGCTATGCCTACGTCAATGAGAGAAGCCCCACAACAATTCAGACAATCCTGCGCTAATGCAAATAAAAAAAAATAAAATAAAAATTCCACACTAATTCATGACTGAGTGCGGAGGCGAAGTCGGTATCTAATGGCGTTTTATTTTCTGGGAAAAGTGCAACATTTTTTCACTTCTTTTCTAAAACTCAGCAGCTTAGAGAAGTTTTATAATGAAAACTATTTTTCCTAACGACGAATGTTGTATTAATTTCGAATACATTATTTATTTTCAAATGGCATAAAGTTGCGTTCTTCTATTAAAAAGTGCAAGAAATATAACATTCTTTTTTAGAAAGGAAAACAGCATAAGTGTGCTTTAATTTGCACCTACAGGTGCTAACGTTTGTCTTAATGGTTGGGCGATCCATCGAATGTTCGACTATACAGTCAGTTCCCGCCGGGGTCCGCAATAGGCAACTTGGTGAGTCGTAAAAACTTGTTGCAGAGCTTTCTGGGGAAAAGATAAGAAAGACAGGTGGAAGGATACCTGGGTCCCGCCATTACAAAGTATCGAAAATCAATAGTAGGTTACAAACCTACATTGGTTCGACCTACGAGGCGTAACCCGTTTCCTTACACTGGTGCCGAGGGATCTGGTTGAGCCCCGCAGATGATATTAGATCAGGGGGTGAAGCGACGATGTTGCCATACACGTAAACATTTCGCTGGGCGTGCGTGGAACATCTGATTTACAGGCGAAGCTCTGGTTAACCCACGTTCATCCGAATGATGGCGTGTGGCGGACCTCGTTCTTCCCCCATGACTAGTTGATTCTGTGGCCAGATGTTGGATGAGGTCTCTTTTGTGAGTCCACGTGGTGGCTGTGGTTTGATACCAAGAGTCGCTGGTAGAGGTGTCGGAGAAGGGTTGATGTTCTGGCATATTCATACTATGCTGGGACTTCGACCCAGCTGATAGCAGTCTCTGCGGGATGCTGCGCCGTTACGAAAGGGGTGGTGTGTTGTTGGTGCTGAGAGTGTCAGGAGGGACAAGTCTTATGTCTTTGATATTTAATTCCTCTTGGTGGTGATGGCATGATTTCCTCAGAAGTAACTCGGGTTTAAGATAGGCCCGACAACTTTAACACGGTGTATGAATATGGTTTTGTGGCGGAACCATATAAGTGAAATTGCACTAGTGTGACCCCTGGGGGTGACAGGGGTGGTGGTCGACACCTAACTTCACTCGAGTGCTTGAGAGTACAGTGAGGTAAGGCAGGTAGTAACGTTAAGTTGAGCATTCTCTGTACAGTCAGATCAATATTTAAATGGCAAAAGGCAGACTTAAAAATTGTGATCCGATTCGTTATATCCTCAACATACAACTGAGTCAAGTGTCTGGAATCACCCTTCATTTCTTTGCTCTTGCGGAAGCGGCCTAACAAGCGGTAAGAAATAAGTACTGATGCTGGGACCGTAGTGACTTCTGAGAACTTCGTTTTTCTGCTGTTATTAATTTTATCTTGTTCGTTGGCTTGCAGCTCCTTTTTACTTATTTGTCACTGCCATTTTACAAAACAACCTGGCAACCACTTTGAATTTAAAAGCGAAAAATATTTTTTTTAGTATCTAAAAGAATATGTATTTTCTTTATAAAAATTTCAGATCAATCATTTTTATACGTGTGTATTATTTCATATTTATAAGTTATAAATCTTAAAATCAGTGCTTTCTTAGTTTTAGTGCTTTTTAAAATTCAAAAGTTTGCAATACTTACTTTACATTATATAAAGAGGATGTTAAATAATTTTTTAACTTATAAAAATCTATCGAATATGATAATCCTTTTAATTTCTCTAAGATAATAGTCATCAAAATCTTCTGCATTTGAATTAAACTAGAAACAGTTGCAAGTAAAAGTCACTCAACGCTAATATATTTTCCAAGTAAATAATTCAAGTCAACAGTTTTCGTAGCAACTCATTCAAATTAATTTGATTTTGTAGCTGAAATTTAATATGCGGCTACTTTCAGTTTTAAATTTCAGATCCTTTTCATTTACTAACTTCATTTTTGTTGCTGGCATGTGAGTGTGTGTGAGCAGATATTAAAATTAAATAAAATAATAATAATTGGCATTATTTCTGTTCATGTAGAATTTAACACCTGCAGTGCGCAACAAACTGGTTCAGCAGTGAAACCAATGAAACACAGTCATTCTGCCAAACCGAACCGAACCAAACCAAATTAACCAACCTCCAGCTACCACTACCATCGCAATTATTTATTTAAAACAGAGACACGCTCATGCATGCACACATAAGCACATTAAAATAATTATTAAAAAGAGAAAAGAACCCGTTATCATGTCAATTAGTTGTATGCTTTTGTTGTTTTTATTGTTTTGGTTGCTTCGTTGGTTGCAAAGGGAAAGTATTTTTGTAATTTATATATCCGTTTTTCAATATAAAAGAAAAAAAAAAGGACTAGTGGAATAAAAGCGGCAAGAATTTGTGGCATTTTCAGCAGAGAATTTTATATGCTGGTGCGGTATTGCCAACTCAGTGCTTTTCTCAACGCTTTTAGTGCTTTTTCGATTGTTCGGTGCAAACAATGTTTAAGTTGTGTGTTCGGCGTTATTTAAAATAAATATTTGGTACTTTTTGTTGGTACCAAATCGGTACCAATTTTCTACTGTTAATCTTGAAGTTATTGGGAATTTTGTTTTCCTTGGGAATTCTGGCGTTTTTCGTATATATAGAAAATTGCAGCGATTTAGAAAATTTTGGCGATTTGAAAAGTTTTGTACTGATTTAAGGAATTTTGCCGTTTTTAAGAATTTTGGCGATTTTCAAATATATGGAAAATTTCGGCGATTTTGGCGACTTGAACAACTTTGTGCTGTTAATATTGACGTTATTGGAAATTTTGTTTTTGGCGTTCTTGAGAATTTTGGCGATTTTCAAATATATGGAAAATATCGGCGATTTGAAAAATTTTGTACTGTCAATATTGGCGATATTGGAAATTTTTTGGCGTTTTTGAGAGTTTTTAGCGATATTCGAATATATTAAATATATCGGCGATTTGTACAGTTTCGGCGGTTTTAAAAATTTTGTACTGTTAATATTGGCGTTATTGGAAATTTTTTGGCATTTTTGAGAATTTCGGCGATTTTCAAATATATGGAAAATATCGGCGATTTAAACAATTTTGTGCTGTTAGTATTGGCGTTGTTGGGAATTTTGCCGTTTTTAAGAATTTTGGCGATTTTGAAATATATGGAAAATTTCGGCGACTTGGACGATTTTGGCGATTCGAACAATTTTGTGCTGTTAGTATTGACGTTATTGGATTTTTTTTTTGTGGATTTTTAAGAATTTTTTGGCGATATTCGAATATATTATATATATCGGCGATTTGAACAATTTTGTGCTGTTAATATTGGGGTTCTTGGGAATTTTGCCGTTATTAAGAAGTTTGCCGATTTTCAAATATATGAAAAATTTCTATACTATTAATACAGGCGTTATTGGGAGTCTTTTCGATTTTCGTAATAATGCAAATTTTCCGAATTTTCTTAAGCATTTTCATACTGCTAATATTGGCGTTTTTGGAATTACTGGCGATTTTCGGATATTGAAGATCTCAATAATTTTTTTTAATTATTTGTGAAAAATTTTTAGACTTTTGGCATCTCTGTATCTCATCAATAACCACTAAACTCTTTTTAAAGAAATTCGTTGTTTAAATATAAAAATATTGAATTTATTTTCTTACAAAATCTTTATAAATTCAAATTATTTTTAACCCGTTTTCGTTCAATAAAAATTTGTAAGACTTCTTAAAACAGTAATTATTTGCTTTAATTATAATGTTGTGCTGATTCTTATTTTTTTTTAAATATGAAATTGTAGAATCAGTAGAAAATATTAAGTAAATACTTTCAAAATTACTTTCAAATATCTGTCAATTGAATTCATTTTATATCTTTTTTAATAACAACTCAAAACATTTTCATTTCAATGAGACACTCCAGCGAACATTAAAAATAGTTTCCCGTAAATGTAACCAACATTTTGTCAAATCCAAACTGTAAAAAAAATTTCTTTGAATACCTGCAGTCTCTTTATAAAACTCTGTGTGTTCGTTTGTGTGCTGGATATAATAAAAATGCAAGCTGTTGCTTTTTAGCCACCGCGTTTCACTTCTGTCGCATTGCAACAACAATTGATTTTAACGGTTTACTTATTACCCCATTTATAGCCCACATATATTTACTGCTGGTTGTTGTTGCTCTTCTTTTATTTACTGCCATAAACATTTCCTATTTGGCCGCAATTGAACAGATGAGAAATATCACCTTGAGAAATCGTATAAGAGCGGCAGATACTCGAGAGAGCAACAAGCGCAGATGTTAATAAAATGTTACTCAACAGAAACTGCAGACAATGGGAATAGAGGAAGACAGAGAGAGAGAGAGAGAGCGAGAGAAACCATGTTAAAGTAACAGAAATCTGTTGCTTTCATTATTGGGGAATTGTGCGGTTGATGGAACGGAAATGAAACGCAGCATCAACTGCCAAGAATTGCAACACAATCACAATATTCTTTCTCTGAGATAAATTCCATTGAATTCCTTAAAATCTGCCAGCGGATGGAATTCCTATAAAAATCAAAATTCAATAAATTAAGAAACACACTGATTCAAGGACGGAAGTAGCACTCGTTACAACGCTGTGCCATTTTCCCAAAACTATTTCAGATTGTGGCACTAAAATAATTATTGTTTTGATCTGCTCTAAAAATCGGTAAATTCATGGTGTCTTTTAGCGTTACAAATTTTCACTAGGCCCCGATGCTTTTCACCATGTCAGTATGTCATCTGATCCCTTAAAATACCCTAAGTTTCCATGAATAATTTCAGATTTCTAAAAGAAATTTTTAGATGTCTCGGCAGCTACACTCGACCAGGCTACTTTGAGCATCTCAAAGCCTGCGAAATTTCAATATTTTTTGTGAAAACTCTTCAAGAGAAAGTCCAAATTTTAGAAGTGGAATTTATTTCAGAACGATGACTCAACGTAGTTGGGTCTTAAAAGCTGGAATAATTCCTTTAACTCATGGTTTTATGAAGGAGGTCCCAGTGGCAGGCTAAAACAGAATATTTTTAGAACTTCTAATAACGAACCATCAGATATTTTATTAACACACAACGTTGCCGGCCCATAATAAAAATTTTTCCAGCTCCTGCAGTTTATTATGAATTAAATGATTCGTAGTTTGTTGCTACGCGCTACTGGTTTTAAAGAAAATAACGCTATTCCAAGAGAAATATTTTTTAACTCAATTTAAGTGGGTTAATTGTCCTAAAAGTGTTTTAAATTCATAATGAAATTAGAAATGTTCCAGAGCGAAAGGGGAAAGCCAAGACAGCAGTACACATGTTTTTGAAAGCCGCCACACTTTCATCATCAGTTCTCGTACCCTTTTTATAATAAAATTTAAACGAAGTAAAACTGTTATCACATTCATCTGGGTCAATTAATAAGAGGTACGAAGCAAAATATATAAAAGACTACTGATGATGAAAATGTAGGGGCTTCCGAAAACAGCTGTTCTTCTCCACTTTGTAAATTGAATACACAGAACAGACGACGACGTTCCCTTGTGATTCGTTATATCTGTCACCTCTTTCTGAATGAAATCAGTTTTCGAACATTAAAATTGAATTTAAAATATCAACAGAATCAAACGATAGAAATATTTACAAATAAAATATATTTTGAATTAATATTTTAAAAAACTTGCTTAAATTTTGAGGTTATTTTTATTTTAATTTCGCCAATTATCGGTTAACTTTCTTAGGAAATTACTTGTACTTGTCAAAATTAAAAATAAAGTCCTGAAGAAGCTAATCGAATGTCAGTAATTAAAACAAAAATAACTCACACCAATTTAATAATTATTAAAACGAAAAGATCTTGAAAACTCATACAAATTCAATATTATTTAAAACCAAAACTTTGAATAATTAAATAACACAATCATATTTAAAATAAAAATATATTTCAGTTGCATGTACTGAAATTTTTACTGAAACGGGTTTCCAGTTAAACAGGTTATCTTTGAATCGTTTGAAAGTTCTTTTAAATCAATCCAAACTAATAAAAAATATTTAATAAAAATTGAATTTTATATGAAACAATTTGCTTTCCGTTTGGCGAATTTAGTTTATATTAAATAGGGTGCGCTCGCCCTGATTCCGCAGAATTTCAGTTTAAATGTCATCGATTTTTTCTGGCGTTGAAGATCTTGAAATCCAAATTTTTCTTGCAACAAATTTATAAACCACGTCAACTGTAAGTCAACTGCTGGGAAAACTTAATAAAAAATATGCTCATGAGCTAATACCGCCCATTGTCACGCCCACAACAGCTGCACTCGGAGAACATATTCCCTGAATTAATTTAATATTAATTTTAAATTCATAAATAATGTATTTTTTTGCGCTAGATTTATCAATAAATTTTATTTCTCTTTAGATTTTCAATACAAACTCCAAAAACATTTTTAACCAGTGCGACGTACGCAGGCGCGTTCGCAATAGACACGGGAACAAAAACGATTAGCATTTCCTCCGCAACCCAAGTATGGCATTGCCAAGCAACTGCGTGTGGCAGGATTGAAATACCACATTTGACGTGGCGGATTTGCAGGACATCTGTTGCCTACATTACGGGGACCAACGCATCTGGCAGGACCTTCAAGTATAAAATCAAATATTTGGTGAGTGGCCATTTCAAAAGGCAGCATTTATAAATCGAATACTTACGAGCTCCTTGAGGACATCTGCGTTGGGCTGAGGTTCCGACCACAAAAGCGACCACCAGAAGTGCGAATAGAATCATGAATTTCATGTTGATTTTTGTTTGTGGAAGTTTTTAGTCGTTCACTTGTAGATACTCCGTTGGACTGTGATGAGTTTCAATTATTCGAGTTTTATTTATATGAAAAAGTTGTAACACATTTTTAAAGGAAATTCAATTTGTTTGCAGGCATTTTTATTTTTCTTTCTTTTAATTGTTTTCAATTTCGAAGTTTTAAATCGTTTATTTGCATTAATTTTGTGCTAATTTTTATATTTTTCTTATAATTTCTTTTGTTAAATAATTGATATATTTGTTAAGTTTAAAGCTCTTTTTGTTTAAGGAACAGCTGCTGTTTTTATTTTCAGACACTCGTTGTGTTCATTAAATTGCATAATTATTGTTCAATTTACTTGTATGCGTGTGTGCAAACTGTCATATCCGTGTTACTTTTTTTATTTTTTATCAGCAGTCAATTGTCTCTTCGTTTAATTCGAATTGTTAGTGGCTGACGAATGTTCGTTTAATGACATCAATTAAGATTTAGTTAAGGCCACAAATAATTTGGGCAACATTAATCTGCAGGATATTTAACAGCCACCAAATAAATTGTTTGTAGGGCAGGTTTATTAAAATTAACATAAAATTTAAAACTGATTGATGATGTGGAATGCAACTGCAGCCATAAATCCAAATTATTTTATTTCAAGGTCATAAGGGCAAACACTTTAAATATTTTACCTTGAAAATTTTATGTTTGCGTTCATTAAAAAGTTTTTCTGCCCAAAAAACAACGAAAGTAGTCAACACATTAAATTATTAATTTCACACTAACACAATTGCCAGCTGCTGTTATTTTCTTATCAGACAATCTAGAATAATAAATTAAGAATATGAACAGGAAAAGACTTTGATTTTTGTTCAAAATTCTATGAAATGGGAAAAACGAATAAGCAGGATTAAAATAAAAAATATTTAACAAACAGCCATTAACAATCCGAATTAAATACCACAAAATATGTCTCACGAGCATGACACTTTGCAGCACACAAATAAATTGAACAATAATTGTGCAATTTAATGAACACAACGAGTGTCTGAAAATAAAAACAGCAGCTGTTCTTTAAACAAAAAGAGCTTTAAACTTAACAAAAATGTCAATTATTTAACAGATGAAATTATAAGAAAAAGATAAAAATGAGCACAAAATTAATGCAAACAAACGAGAATTTTAAATGTTTAAATTGAAAACAATTTAAAGAAAGAAAAATAAAAACAAACAAAATTAACTTCCTTTAAAAATTTGTTACAACTTTTTCATATAAATAAAACTCGAATAATTGAAACTCATCACAGTCAAACGGAGTATCTACAAGTGAACGACTAAAAACTTCCACAAACAAAAATCAACGATGAAATTCATGATTCTATTCGCACTTCTGGTGGTCGCTTTTGTGGTCGGAACCTCAGCCCAACGCAGATGTCCTCAAGGAGCTCGTAAGTATTCGATTTATAAATGCTGCCTTTTGAAATGGCCACTCACTAAATATTTGATTTTATACTTGAAGGTCCTGCCAGATGCGTTGGTCCCCGTAATGTAGGCAACAGATGTCCTGCAAATCCGCCACGTCAAATGTGGTATTTCAATCCTGCCACACGCAGTTGCTTGGCAATGCCATACTTGGGTTGCGGAGGAAATGCTAATCGTTTTTGTTCCCGTGTCTATTGCGAACGCGCCTGCGTACGTCGCACTGGTTAAAAATGTTTTTGGAGTTTGTATTGAAAATCTAAAGAGAAATAAAATTTATTGATAAGTCTTTTGCGCAAGAATATAAATTATTTATGAATTTAAAATTAATTTTAAATGAATTCAGGGAATATGTTCTCCGAGTGCAGCTGTTGTGGGCGTGACAATGGGCGGTATTAGCTCATGAGCATATTTTTTATTAAGTTTTCCCAGCAGTTGACTTACAGTTGAGGTGGTTTATAAATTTGTTGTAAAAAAAATTTGGATTTCAATATCTTCAACGCCTGAAAAAATCGATGACATTTAAACTGAAATTCTGCGGAATCAGGGCGAGCGCACGCTATTTAATATAAACAAAATTCGCCAAACGGAAAGCAAATTATTTCATATAAAATTTAATTTTTATTAAATATTTTTTATTAGTTTGGATTGATTTACAAGAACTTTCAATCGATTAAAAGATAACCCGTTTAATTGGAAACCCGTTTCAGTAAAGACTTCAGTACGTGCAACTGAAATATATTTTAATTTTAAATATGATTGTTTTATTTAATTATTCAACTTTTTTCTTTTAATAGTTATTAAATTTATTGAGTTTTGAGGTTATTTTTATTTTAGTTATCGCGTTTCGATTTTTCTGCCACCAGCGGTTAGTTTTTGCAGGAAATTAGTTTTTAGTTTTGAAAACTAGAAATAATTTTGTGACGAATTCAAACGATAATTGGCAAAATACCGAATGTTAGTAATTAAAATAAAAATAACCTCAAATATTAAATTTTTCTGAAATATTTTAATTGGAAGTATTTTTGTCGTTTGTGTTTGTTGATATTTTAAATTCAATTTGGAAAAGTGTTTTTGATTTAGAAGGACCTGATAAATATTCCGAATTAGAAGGGAAAGTCCTCATCATTTTTATATATTCAATTTACACTGTAGAGCAAAACGGCGGTTTTCAAAATCCGCTACATTTTCATCTTCACTTATCATGTGAATTTTTGTTTACATCTGCATTTCCTTTTCACGTAACAAAAATCATTTTTACCCCTCTACGAGAACTGTTTCAATACAAAATTTGCCGTTTTATTATTATGTCTCCTATTCAACGAAGTTTTGTTCCAGTTTTACTTAACCCAAAGTTGGATAGTTTAATCTGATGTTGATTTTTCCTTGTTCCTTGAAATACCATGTCTTTTTGACTGAAACGCGTTAAAAACGGCTGTTTGAAATGGAATTTTTCTTACCGTTTGTGTGAGAGTGTCCACTTAAAATATTTAAAAATTAAAACATACAATTGAATTTAATTTTTGTAGTCAAAAATAATTTATATTTATTTTACAAGTAAAAGAATATATACGAGGTCAGTTCAAAAATTATGGTGTGTTAATATATTTGCTAAAAATATTTCTCTATTTATTAATTTTAATTTTGTCTCGCTCAAAGTAGTTCCGCAGCGTTCTGTTCAGTCATCGAAGCAGTTCGTATAGGCGGTTTTTATTATGATTTTAATCTTTCTTAGAGCGATTTTGTTTTGCATATCCTCAATCAGGGAAGAATGCCAACTTTTTATTCGGTGTCATCAGCCTGGGGAAAAGGAAAAATTCGCCGGGGTAAAAATGTCCGAAATTTCAAAAAAACAAAAAAAAAAAACAACAAAAAAATGACAAAAATTACATGAGCCAACCGACAGGCCGACATCTCCAACAACTTCTCAAATAGTGATTCTCCATTTCAATTTTCTTAATTTTATCAACATTTTCATCGGTTGTGATATGCGCTATGGCGTCCAGGACGACTATCATCGTCTGCGTCAAAGTGCGATCATCCTTAACTTTTCAAATACCTAAAAGAATAATCAGTCTTGATATCAAAAAATATTTATTAAAAAATATTTTTATCTAAAGCGAGCGAATGAAGTCTAGCGAAAGTTTAAAAAACTCTCCTGTTTTTTGTTTCCTTTTGTTCTGGCAGCACTGTTAAGAGGACGAGAGCCGTAAAAGGAGAACACAAAAATCCCACCATGAAATTAAGTTAAAATATGGCAACAATGTAAGAGAACTAGAGTCGTAAAGGGAAAACACAAATAATCCTCCCAAAAATAAAATAGACTTTAAGCCGCTACTGTTTTCCCGGTAAACTAGTACGTCAAGTGCAGCCAAATTTTTTATAAAAACACTCGATTTAGACACTGAAACTAATACCCTTCAGTTGCCAGTGGCCATTTGTAATCTTCATTTAGCTGCCGGCAACGGCAGATGCCGCTACTCGTCCATTAATAATCGCCCATATTATGAATGACGACGTCGACGTCACATCAATACGACAGCAAAAACTTGTCTTTTTTCATTTAATTGTCGACAATAAAAAGTTATAATTAACAGCGTTTTCATATTCTATAAGGCGTGTAATATTAATAGAACTTGTTACCAGAAGTCAATTTCTGTCCTGAAAATATTTTGCTCTCGTATTGAAGTGACGTCGACGTCGTCTTTCGCAATGCGGGCTAATATTTTTTTACTACTCCTTAAAATTTTGTAGGATTTTTGTCAGGAATTTAAATGTGTGATAATTTTTTTATTTAAAAAAATTTTTTTTTATAAATTTTACATGCATCCTTAAAGGGGAATGGTTGGTCGTGCACACCTGCGCTGACAGGCACGAAGAGAGCACCACCGATTAGAGTTACCACCGCATCCCAAATATTGCATTGATATGCAGGTACGGTTAGCCTGATTGTAATACCACATGGGGCGTGGCGGTGCTGTGTCACAAGCAGTGCCGACATTACGCGGTCCAACACAAGTAGGAGGACCTTAAATTATAAAAAAAATTATTTAAAGAAATTAAAGTTTTTAAAATTAAAAATAAATACTTACGAGCTCTTTGAGGACAACGGCGCCGTTGGGCTGTAGTACCAGCCACCAGGATCACTACGAAAATGGTTAATAACGTTGCGAATTTCATTTCGACTTAATCCGTCTGCTTGTCAAGTCCAAAAGGAAGTTCAGTGTACTGAATGTGTGTTGCCCACTCCAGTATTTATACGAAAAGCCGTTTGTTATGAACATGTTTCTTAATAAATATTAAAAGAAGCTTTTGTTAAATTATAAAACAAGGGATATTGTATTGTTGTGAACAATAAATTATAATAAATTTAGTATAAAATAACACTGTGCAACAAAATAAGTTTTTTTTTGTAAAAAAAACATCAAACGATTGCATCAAAATGGTGCAAAAAGATAACAATTTAACAGCAACATTTTCAAATATGTTTTAACATCAGTTTGATATCGATGCAATTCTCGTATTCTAGTTTGTGGCAAAATTTTCATAAATAAAAAGAATATGTCATCATCTTCAATTAGCGTCACCTAAAAAGTGGTGAAAATTTACAATATTAATAAGTAGTGATGATAAAAGTGTAGCGGCCTTTGAAAACAGCTGAACTTCGCTCTGCTGTTTAAGTTGGACCACTAAATTGACGTTGTATATTAAACCTGATTCTTATAGGCTATTTTTTCTCGAAAATTTCGATATATATTTGAAAGCTTTGAGGAAGGTCAACACCTGTTTTATATATTCAACTTGTACAGTAGAGCAGAACAGCTGTTTTAGAAAGCCGCTACACTTTCAGCATCACTAATCATGAGTATTTTGGCGTATTATGACTCTTTAGGTGGCCTTAACGAAAGCGATAGCAATTTTTATTTCTATTGAATTTATTATGAAAAAGTATACGAGTATTTTATCAAACACTTTCGTTTAGTCAATGTATTGATGTTCATATTATCTCTGATCTTGGACTACTCATCATTTTTAGATTCAAAATATAGTAAAAAATTGGTTAAAGAGGTCTCACGAGTGTTTTTAATTGTTTCATCAATGAAATTAAAAAAAAAATCTTTAAAACATTTTTTTTTGTAAATCTCAAAACGGTTTCCCTGGCCGATTTATTATAACAAAATAAATAATAAAATCTTCTTGAGATCCCTGGAAGCGAAATTCCAAGACATCAAAACCCGGTTCTCATTAACTGCCTTTTACCGCAATCGGCCTCTAAAACTTTTTTCTTGTTTTTGTAGCTCTGTGTAATTGATGATTAATAAAACTTGAGATTTTTAAAATTCTTAGCAAAATATTCTTTAAAAATCTTTTTGTTTTCGGTGAATTGTTTTCACACACGTTTTGCAAATATTGAACACAATCTTGTCATTTTAATTTAATAAAAAATAATTAAAATTTTTACTGCTTCAATATTCTGAATTGTAAATGCCAGCAGCTGTGTAAATTAGAAGCAAACACGCGCCCCTCCAGGAAGTCATTATATCGAAAAAATATTTCACCAAAAAGTCAAGTGGAGTGCCGGAAAAGGCATCTCAGAAAAAACTTTAATATTTTCATTTTCTCCTCTACGCTGTTGCTGTATTTCTCTTTAAATTTACCGGGGCTCCTCTAAATTCATAAATTGCAAAAAATTAAAGAAAAAACTTTAATTGCTTTGCAGCTGTAGACTAACGAATAATTCGAATAATGTTTGCCGACTAATCGATTAATAAAATTTAATTGTTTTTAATATTTATTTTGCGCATCAATTGAAAAAGAAAATTCCAGTATCGCAAAAACTGAAAGTCGCCTCTTAAAGAGCACGAAATTCTTCATTATCAGCCAAAAGAAATTAATCTGAACAATCGTGTTGAAAATATATAGTGTTAGGTTATGTCGAAAAGTGGGGCATGAGTTATCCCAATCCGCTCAGGATTACACTTGCGCCTCTTAGGCCTGTTGTGAGCTCTATTGTAAGGAGTTCCCATTCTGCCACGGGGAGCCTCCATTAATGCCGTGAAAACCTTTGAATTTGGTTACGTTATGAACCTAGTTTCCTCAGTGTATCTTCTTAAGTCCCTCCAATTAGAACCCCTAAGAAATTCCATCTCTTGTATAATCTCCTGATTAAATGTTGTGGCTTCTGACTTGGCTAAAAGCTGGAAAGTAGCACAAGTAGTGCTCCAGTGTTTCGTCCTCCTCCTGACAGGTCATGCATGTTATATCGTTAACGATACCCATACGTGCCTGGTGATTTCTTAACTCTGTATGTCCTGTTATTAAATAAACCAGTCTTTGTAGTGCTGGCCTTGTCAATGTTAGGATCTCCTTTGTTCTGTTACCATCTGGGTCCCCCCATAGAATTCTATTCACCCTACCTACGGTAGAGTGCTGCCAATCTCTTGTATGCAATTCTATAGCCCATTGTTTCAGTTGGTTCTTAAAAACCTGAAATGGCTTTGAATTGTGTAGTGTGATGTTTGGCCTTAATGCTCCCATCTCTGCTAGCCTATCTGCCTCAGTATTTCCAGGTATACCTAGATGTCCTGGAATCCATATTATCTCTATGCTTCCACATCGCGTGTATGAGTTAATCTCATTCTTACATTGTAGTACACACCGAGACTGAACCGAAGATTTCTTAGCGCCTCGATAACTCTTCTACTATCCGTGAATATACGAACCGGTAATCTGTTATCGGTTTCCTTTAGCCATTTTATCCCTTCCGCAATAGCCGCGATCTCACTTTGAAATACCATGTTATGATCCGGCAGGCGGCAGTATTTGCGAAAGTTACGACCCATGTCCTAGAACCCTCCACCCGATCGGTCGCCAATTTTCGACCCGTCCGTGTACAGGTTAGTCATGGGGTTCGTTGTACTTGCATCCTCCCATCCCATATCTTCCGATATTATGGTGGTGGACTGTGATTGTACGGAACAGTGCGAGCATTATTCCCGGGTAGGACGTGTATTATATCTGGTGTGTGGTTATGTCTCTCGTCAGCCACTCTCCCATCACCATCAATCTTGTAGCAGCCAGAGCTGCTTCGTATTTAACCTGTACATCAATAGGCAGTATTGATAGAATATTTTCCATCGCCTTAGTTGATGTGGTTGTTTTTGCGCCACAGGTGCCGATACAGCACTGACTTTGTATTTTTTGAAGATGTTTGATATTAACCTTCTTTTCCAGCGACGTCCACCATACCAACGAGGCGTACGTCACAATTGGTCTTACCACTTACTGTACAGAGCCAGTGTGCCATCTTTGGGCTCATTCCCCATGTGGGCCCGATTGCCCTTCTGCAATAGGTCCAGACTCTTTGGGTTCTGATTACCCTACTTTCTATATGATCGATCCAGGATAACCTCCAGTCGAGTATCACTCCTAGATATTTGACCATCTTGCTAGCTTGTATTGTTCTATTTCGAAAAACCGGTGATTCCAGCAGTGCAATCTTCCGTTTTCTTGTAAAAATACAAATTTCTGTCTTCCCTGGGTTGACATTGAGACCCCTTTCTGTAGCCTAGTTATGAGCTAAATTTAGGGCCTCTATTGCATTTTCTTCTTATCAATATATAGTCTTAATAATTATTTTATATGGGGGGTACCTGACTTCCCCCCTTAGATATCCGAAGATTTTGCTAAAATATGCGGACTGGTTTCAGAGTTGTCCATGTAAAATTTTGCGATCTCCGCTATTGTTGTTGTTGAGATATTAATAAATGGGTGGACAAGGGGCATTTGACCCCACTGTGCGAGCGGAGATAATACGACCATTGAAAATCTCACGCAAAGGAGCCGGTGTTTCATTGATTGCGTGGCAATATCCTGTTGGAATAGATCAATGGTCTAAATCAATACAATTAATTTTTCTTATTAAATTCTATAAGTTTTCTATAAGAATTTTTCTATTACACTGTGCAACAGTGAAAAAAGCGCAAGGTCGTGACTATATGGGTTCGGTGCTACTATTAAATTGTAGTGAAACCCTAAACTCAGTTTGGCCAATTTGGTGACCGTTTTCTTTTTATGGGCCTCCAAAGTTTTCCAATATTATTGCAAAAATTAAATTAACACATTTTGCTTTTAGACCACCGTCCCTGGAGTCCCTGGAGTTTCTGGAATAGGATTTTTTTTGTTAATTTATTTCTGAATATCAATTTTTGTTTCTTTCTGCAGAAACTAGTTTTACGTAGTTGCTTTTAGTACTGAAAAAAAAATTAATTTTCAAGCCCTGGAGCTTTTTTGAGCCTTTTACTGCATATTTTAAAGTTACAATGATGTTTAATTTTTAAAGAAGTAGAAGAAATAGTTTTTTTAGTTGGTTAATTTTTTCGTGACCAAAAAGTGTCAATTGTCCAACTCTGAATTAAAATTTTTTACTCGGTTTGATATTTTCAATATTTCCCAATTTAAAAATAGATTTAATTAACAAATTTTTCTAGCTCTGGAATCGCTTTTAATATTTTGCTAATATTCGATTTCTAGTGAGAACGATATTTTTGCAAAAACAACTGCTTTTTTTATGAAAATTTTTATTTAAAGAATTAAAAAAATTTCGTTACAGAAAAAAGTAGAAAAATTAATATTAAAAATTGGTCAACAGAGAAATAACTGTTATTAACTATTAATAACTGAATACTTGTGCTCTCCCATATTCTCTTTCAATGCACTGTTGCCATCGACAACTCTCTCGGGTAAATTTTGCAAGTCTGCATAAATTTATAAGAGAATAAAGTTGTCGTATCCTTTTCAATGCAAAAAAAAACACTTGCATTATTCCTCCTGTTGCTTTAAAATGCGTGCCTGCTTTGCAGGACAATTTTATATTCTGCAACATATTCACACAACATCGTTCATGATTTCAAAAAAGTTGTTGCATTTGAAAGTCTGGAGTTCAATAAATTTATTTTTAATTTCTCATGACGTAAATATTCTGTTTTCTGTACAGGATTGCATACACACGAAAAGCATTCGACTGAAAATGCAATTTATCATTTTCTTTATTAAAAAAAAGAAATTTAATACGTGCAGAATGTGCAACCAGAAATTTCAATATATTAAAATCGCATTGAGAAATCATGCACGAGCATGCCACGAGCGTGTTATTGTATGTGCTGATAAACTGTGAACGTTGCAGCTCAGAAAGTCGTGGCTTGTTTATTTTGAAATCTAAATGTCTTTTTTTCAATTCCAAGTGCCAGAGTGAAAACGCTTAAGATATTTTTGTAAATTTGATGGCGATGCTTCAGGGTGTTTAAGTCTGTGTTTGTGTTAGTGACCTTTTGCAGTTACATGTTAACCCATTAAATGCAATTCTTATAATGAAAGTAGTTATTTAATTATTAACTAAAACTTGACCCTGAAGGACAGCCCCGTAAAGTCAGTCATGCCAATTTTAACGGTAAATTTATCGTAACCTGGTTTTTAAGATTTCGAGCTAAAACGCAGTATTTTAATATTCGAATCAACCGATTCCCTGGTAATAAGCGGTGGCTGATGTGGTCTTCGTTTAACTTAAGAGAATCGACAATTCCAATTAATCGGAAATATAATTTCTGATTCTTTCAACAACATAAACTTTTTCGAAGTTTTTCCCTTCACAATAAATCACGAACGGATTAACCGATTTTAACCCGATTTGCAGTGTTTTTTTCAATTTGAGAGCTGATTAGTTTCTGCAATCGGTCGGTAGAGCCGTTTAAAAGTTATTTGAAAAAAAAAAAGAATAAAAAATATTATTTTATAATCGTTTTTCTAATTCCTGAAATCTACCAGTTCGAATCGGTTCAAATATACGGGGCCCTTTAGAAGGCATCAGCTTGTTTAAAATCCTTCAAGCCGTTCCAAAGTCGTAAGAGGTTCTCATGCTTACACACACCCACATAGACATAGACTTAGACATAATACATAGTGACGGGCTCTCGGAATTAGTCCGGAAAATCTTCTAGACCGTCCTCGAAACGTCAAGATCTGGTGAGAAATCGATTTTTATTCAAAACGGTTAGAAGCAATAACTTGCCAATTTTTGGAAATTTTCAATTTTCGTAGCGGGAAGTTGAAAATTATTTAAGACGAAAAACTATAAATATAAATATATTTTTGGTGTTTGGCTGGATTTTTGTTTCAAAGTCTTAATTAAAAGTTCCTGATTTCCTGTGCTACAATTGAAGACGTGGATGTACTGAAAGTGTTTCTCTTTCTGAAATATCTTATTTTACCGAGTAGTTAAGAACGCATGAGTAACTTTTGTAAAGATATTTAGAATATTCTCTTAACATTTTCTTTTAAGAAACCCCTATTTACTTTTCCTCATATTTAAAGTCCTTTTACGACCTTGACTTTCTTTCTGCTCTGTTCTAGTATTTAAATAGATAAATTTTGAAAAATCAAAAGTTTCCATTTACAAGCATTTCTTTGCCGTTTCTTCTAGGCCTTGAACTTTTTTATTTATAAGAAAAAAACAAATTTAATAAATTTAGTCCAACCAAAGACTTAAAGAAACTTGCAAGTGTGAATAAAATAGTTGGCTGTAGAACAATAAATATCTACCAAAAAACAGACTAAAAAAACAATAAATTCTTGCACAATTTATTAGTTTTCGAATGGAGCTGTTTTAGGGGACAATTTATATATATATATATATATATATATATATATATATGTATATATATATATATATATATATATATATATTAAGCGTCACAATTATTTAAAGACAGTTTTCAATTGGAAACTGTAATGAAAGAACCCCTTTTTAAAAATTTAATTAATTCCGTCATTAACGCAATAAGAAATTTCATTAAACGTCGTTTCATGGGATTTCACACACTGAGGGAATTGTTTAACTTCCAGGTAGGAAATTTCTAAATTTAAAAAAATAGTTAAATTTAGGGGCTTTGTCCAATTTAAAGAAATCGACTTTTAATGAGATTTCCACGTTTTCAGGTCTTAGGAAACTTCCCTGACTTATTCTGAGAGCTCGTCCTTATGACTCTATGTATTGTGTGCGTGTGTAATAAGTGTGTGTGTGTAATAAGTGTGTGTATGTGTATAAGTGTGTGTGTGTGTAAAAAGTATGTGTGTGTGGTAAGAGAGTGTATGTGGTTAAAGTCTGTGTGTATAATAAGAATGTGTGTAGTACGTGTGTGTGTGGTAAGTGTGTGTTTGCGTGTAGTATGTGTGTGTGTGTGGTAAGTGTGTGTAATAAATGGGTATGTATAATAAGGATGCGTGTGTGGTAAGAGTGTGTGCGTGTATAATAGGAGTATGTGTAGTAAGTGTGTGTGTGTGTGTAATAAGTATGTGTGTGTGTAATAAGTGTGTGTGTGTGTAATAAGTGTGTGTGTGTGTAATAAGTGTGTGTGTGTGCAATAAGAATGTGTGTGTGTGTATATAATAAGAATGTGTGTACTAAGTATGTATGTGTGTGTGGTAAATGTGTGTGTATGTGTGTAATTAGTGCGTGTGTGTCAAAAGTGTGTGTTTGTGTGTGTGTGTGTGTGTAATAAGTATGTATGTGTGTGTGTGGTAAGAGTGTTTGTGTATAATTACAGTGTGTGTGTAATAAGTGTGTGTGTATAATACGAGTGTGTGTGTGGATGTGCAATAAGTTCGTGTGTGTCATAAGTGTGTGTGTGTAAGAAGTATGTGTGGATGGTAAGAGTGTGTATGTGTATAACATGACTGTATGTAGTAAGTGTGTATGTGGTAAGTCTGCGTGTTTAATAAGTCTCAGTGTGTGGTAAGTGTTTGTATATGTGTATAGATCAGGAATGTGTGTGTGTGGTAAGTGTTTGTGTGTGTAGTAAGTCAGTTTGTGTGTTTAGTAAGTGTGTGTGTTTATTAAAGTGCGTGTGTTATGTGTATGTGTGTTGTAAGTGCGACTGTGTGTATGAGTGTGTGTGTGTAAGTATATGACCCACTTACAAGTTTTGAGTGCTTGAACCAAATTGAACCAAACTGATGGCGTTCTGAAGAGAGCTGCTGAATTTGAACCGATTCGAACCGGTGGATTTCAGGACATCGCAAACAAAACTTAGAAATAAAACTTTTTTAAAGTGGTTTTTTTAATAGCTTTTTATCGGATTCACTGATCGATTCCACTAATCAGCTTTTAACATATAAAAACCATGTCGGGCACTGTAAACCGGTTAAAAATCGGTTATCGCTTTCGTGAGATATCAAAATTATATTTTAACTCAGTGAATGTTCTTGATTTTGCATGGTAATCAAAAAAAGAGCGCTTCTGAACTTAGTTTTCCTGTAAATTTTTACCGATTTCAACCGTTAAATGCTCAGATTTTTCAAAAAAACTTTTCAATGTAATTTCTTTAAGGCAAGTTTTCAGTGGCTGCATGGATCGATTCCACAAATGAACGATCTCTTAACAATAAAAACCACGTTGATGATCGGAAGTTGGATCAAAATCGGTTAAACCGTTCGTGAAGGGATAAATTCGAAAAATAAGTAATTTAATTTTGAAAACATCGAAAATTATATATCTGATCAGATCGTGTTCTCGATTCTTTTATAGTGATCGAGAACTGCATCAATCACCGCTTATCATGTGGGAATCGGTTGATTTGAAAATTAAAATAATTTTGTTTGACGCAAAGAAGTGAAAAGCATAAAAGAGCACAAAAACCAGGTTAGGATAGAGTTGCGGTTTAAAATAAGGGGAAGTTACAGGGTTGTACTTTAGGGTCAACCGTTTCTATTTTTTTTTATTATAAATGTTTTATCTACTTTCATCGAGAAAAAAGTTTCATTGAAATTTAATCACCATCACGATTCGTTGGATTAATGCCAAAAATTTCATTAAAATTAGTTTAATTAAACACTTCATCAAACATACGCAATACTTTCGTTGATACTACCAACTAATGTCATTGATACAATGACACAATTTCTATGATTTAAGGAAGAAGCACTCGAATTGTTTTTCGATTATTGACTTGAAGTTTTTGTTTTTAAATAAATCGAAGGAGAGCTGCAGGTACCGACGAACTAGATCGCCGATGCAGTAAAAAGTTCAAAAAGATGCACCGAAATTCCTTATCTGTGTTTAGCTGTCGTCCTCTTAGCCCTATCACACCTTCTTTCTTATTGTGGTACAGTGCACTGCAGATGAAGGGGGTCATACCCTGAGTGTTGGTCCAAGACGAAAAAATTCTTCTCAATCTTAATTGTATTTAATTAAATAATTTTCAAATTCTCAGCATGATTTCAAGTATAACTTTCCAGTCCTGAATTGTTAGTTTTTTCCTCTCTCTCTCTTTCGTTTTTTCCTCTCTCTACTTTTGTAATCACATTATCGTTCAAACACTGACTGACTGTTTGGTATGTGCCAACATGTTGTCTAGTTATTTGGTCCCATAAAACCTTCTCCACGATAATAGTTTTTCCATTAAAATTTAGTGTTACATCTACTCCGGGCTAAGCCCCATCCATATGCCTCTCATGTTGCGGTTGAAGCTGCTTTTTGTGTTTTTATGTCTGTCAGTCTTGTGTTGCAAACAGACATAAAAAATGTTGTTTATTTTTACAGATTCTCTCTCATGTGGCGCATTTTATTGCATCCGTTGATGGTGCTCCTATAAAAGAACGAGTGTTAGAGTCATCATGAAGATGTGGTTGCTTAAAGATTTTGATATTCCAAGCTTTTTTGGGCGGATTAAAATGATGGATTTTTTTATGGTCACCGTAGGAGGAAATTGGATAGAACTTGTTAAAATGTTGTACGAAATAAAATCAAAAATATCTACTATGAAATTTTCAGCATCGATTAAATGGAGTTTCAACAAACTTGAAAGGTGTTGAGGGTTAAATATGTTAAAAAGCTACAATTTCTCTTGAATCAGCGATAATGCGACACAATAAATTTTACAAAAAATATCCTGGGAACTCCTTGCGAGTTCTCAGGATATTTGACAGATTAATATTGAACTGGAACAGCAGTCTTCTTGAGTAACGGCATGCTTGTCCGTTTGTTATGAGTCCTTTAGAGTCTACCCACGATTTTAGCAATCAAATAAAATGATTCTTTAACCCTGGATGGTTACTGTTCGTAGAAGTTCATCTACTCTTTTATTTTACCCAAATTCGAATAAAAATTTCAGAGAGAAAAAAGTTTTTGTTTGACTTTTAAATTATTTTTATAGTAAAATATTTAACCAAAAATATTTTTGTTTATTTTGTTTAAAAATTGTGTCTCTAGAATTACTTTAAAAAATGTTTTCATCGATTTAACGAAAGTTACTATTCGTTAAAGCGATGAAAATATATATAAATACAAAGAGTAACCATCCAGGGTTAAGGGCTTATGAAAGCAACACGTTACAATTTCATGCCAAAATTGTTTAAAAAATTAATTCCCAAATAACTGTAACAAGCAACAAGCAACAGACGGTTTGTTTTTTGCTAACAGCAGCAGTTCAGTTGCAATATTTTTTTTACTAAAAAATATTTTTAAAAAAACTTCCCAAAGTTTATGTTGACTTTTTTGTTATTGTAAATGCAACAAAGCAAGAAGACGACAACACTTAAAGTTGAACGTATTTTATCTAAATTGTTGAATGCAAAAGGGCTCTCATACACAAACACTTGAAAACTAGAACACATAGAAAAGTTCTTAAACGTTTTACATAAATAAAGGTTTTGAGTTTGAAAAGTATCCGGCAACAACGAGGCGCTCACTTGGAAGGTCTTAGGATTCCATGATATAAGAAACTCCTATTTGGGAAAAGGAGTTTTAGTTTGTTTTACTTCCCATATATTTTGTTTAAATTCGAATAGCTTTTTACTGTGGGAATGAAAAAAAGCCAACGATTATGTCATTCCAATAACTGGTAACCCATATTCGAATAATAAAAAAAATGTTTGCATATCAAATATTTCTCCAACAAAATTTTATGGATAAAGTATTAAAAAAAATTATCAAATAATATTCGAATAAAATTATTCGAACAAAATTATTCGAATAAAATTTTTCAAAAAATGTTTAAATAAAAACTGAAGTTGCAAAAAATGTTTGCGTAATGCACTGTAGGGACCTTTCCCAGGATGGCTAAAAATGTTATAGAAAAAATTATTCGAATATAACAATTCAAATAAAATAGTTCGAATAAAATTTTTAGAAATCGTGTGAGTAAATACTGAAGTTATAAAAACTGATCCCATAATGTACTGCATATGTAAATAAGTGAAAATTTTTTTCGAATATATAAAAATTTTATAACAAAAATTAATCGAAAAAAAATCATTCGAATATAATTATTCGAATAAAATTTTACAAAATTTGTTTGGGTAAAAACTGAAGCTATAAAAACTGTTACTCTAAAATTTCGAATATATAGAAATTTTATGGCAAAAATTATTCGAATGTAACTATCCGAATGAATTCGAATAAAATTTTACAAAAACTGTTTGAGTAAAGGATGCAGTTAGAAAAACTGTTCGCAAAATGCACTGTAGAGGCCTGTCCCAGATTACCTTAAACTGTTATAGATAAAATAAATCAAATATAATAATTTAAAAAAAAAACATATTCGAATAAAAATTATTCGAATTATATTAACCGGATCAAAAATATTGATTTTAACAAAAAATATATTCCGTCTAAGTTTATTCCAATGCAACTAATCCAACAAATTTTATGAAATTATTCGAACAAAGTTATTCGAATAATATGATGAACAAATTATTTGATTCGAATAATATTAACCGGACCAAAAATGTTGATTTTAACAAAAATATTTTTTCTTCCAAGTTTATTCCCATGAAACTATTCGCACAAATTTTATAAAACAAAATTAATCGAATTAAGTTATTCGAACAAAGTTTTTCGAAAGTTATTCGAATAATAAGCTAAACAATATATACAATATAACTGGCATGCATTAAATACAGGTTGATGAATTAGAAAGAAATTATTTTTTTTATTTAAATACAATATATTCGATTAGAATTAATCGATTAAGTTAGTCGATTAAGATTATTCAATTTCATTTATTCGCTTAAACTGTAAAAAAAAATTTTTAATATTGTCGGGTGTCCCAAAAATGGCCACGAGAAATAGTCTATCTGCTCATATCGGGTGTTTTTTATAGAGTGATACAACTTTAAGTTGGCATCACTGCTTTACTTGACAACTTATTTAACAGCTGATAGTTGTTTTTTGTTTAGTTTGCTTTGACATTTTATTATGGATCGACTTACACTAGAGCAACGCGTGCAAATTGTGGAAATTTTTAATCAAAATAATTGTTCTGTTCGTCAAACTGATCCATTAAAAGTTGTACCTTCCGATGATGAGCATTTTTGCTTGAAGAGTTACATAAATAAGCAGAATTGTCGCATTTAGAGTGTAAAGAAACCACAAGTTTTTATCGGAACACCATTACATTGACAGAAAATTACCTCAATTAGCTGGCATTAATTTTGCTGATATGTGGTACCAACAGGACGGAGCCACATGCCACGCAGCGGCCACTACAATTTATTTAGTCAAGGAAACTATTGATGAAAAAATAATTTCACGAAATGGCCCAATAAATTGGCCCCCAAAATCGTGTGATTTAACCCCATTGGATTATTATATATATTGGATTAATGTCATAGAATTTTCTATCCAATAAAGACCGTTTCATTGATATCGAAAATATATTAATATGTTGGATTATGATTTAAACTTGTATCACTCCATAAAAAAAACACCCGATATATCCTCATCTGTTCTCTCAATACTATCCCCTTGCCTATAGCACCGGCATTATGCACTGCATGGGTGTAGGAGCGGTTCTCTAAATGGCGATCCTGATAAAAAATTAATAAATAAAAACCAAATAATTATCCAAATAAAAAATTGTTCAAACAGGATTCCTCAATGAAAAGCATTGAAAAATCGCCGTAAATATTATTCATAAAATGTTTGGAAAAATGTATTCCAATTAAGTTAATCGATTAAACCTATTCGCCTCTCGTATTCAAGAAATGTTGTCAGATGTTGCCCTGCCTATTGTTACTCTAGTAATACGACCCCTTTCTTGGTTTTAATTCTCTATTTTTTCTTTAATAAAATAATATATACTTTCTGAATAGCCCTCGTATTTCACTTGGGCTTTTATTATCTCTGGTATTTGTGGCTTGTAAAATTTGCAATTTCTCTAGAAGTGGCAAATTGATTTAAGATGTTTTTCAATTCTGTGGTTTTGCTGATGACTTTATAAAGTTTTTTTGTTTGATGTTTTATAGTGAATTTAATATTTTTGTGGCAGCAGAAGGTTTAAAAATTTTTTATTGTAATTTTGTTGTTGTTTTTTTTTGTTTTTGTTTTAATTCGCTGTCAAAACAGTTGGAAATTTTATACAAAAATTATAATTTTAAGAACTTTGTTTCTTCTTTCTAAAGCAAGTAGATTAAGTTTTAACTTATGGCGTGTTCTTTTCTCGAAAAAAAAATGTGGCCGAAATCAAACTTAATTCAATGTAGTCTGAAGACCTAAAATGGGAACAGTTTGGACGAGTTTTAAAATAGAAATAGTTTTTCAAAAGACATTGTGCCCGTTATATAATAAAAAAGTGTAAAAAATGTTGCATTTTTTTACAAAAGAAATCATCTTTAATTTAACATAGTCTGATGACCTGATATTTCTTGCAAAATTTATTTTGTCTTTTGCTCTTTAGCGTCAGTCGTTGGCAACACTGTTTAGTGACCAGTGCTGCTAACCACTCCTTGGAAGATATTCTTAGCTGCTTTTTTAATGACTTTGGCTCTGCTGGGAAATGTAGGCGCCCTCCAGATCATGCAGGCGATTTTAGTCCTTTTAAAAATTTTTACGTTAGTTGTTGGCAACACTGACCAGTGCTGCTAACCATTAGCAGCAACGCTAATTCCTTGGAAGCTATTTTTAACTGCTTTCTTAATGACTTTGGCTCTGTTGGGGTATATAGGCGCCCTTCAGACCATGCAGGCGAACCTACTCCTTTTAAAATAATTTACAGGCTCAACGTTAACTATTGTACCCTAAAAGGGAAATTCCGCTGAACCTCTGAAGGGAGAAGGCAGTGTTGAGAGAACAAACCAAGAAGTGTGAGAACATTGTGAATTGCTTTAGCCATTTTATTAATCACTTCCCCGCCGAATTTCACTACAGGCAGTCTTTAGTTAGTCTTTGTCAAAAAATTCACCTTAATTTTTTGAACATGCCTCGTATGTATAATCAAATCTGTCCTATATTTTTTTATAGTCTTACTTTTAAAGGTCTGTATAATCAACCACAAAAAGCAATACGAGGTCAACCTAAATGAGGACATGAAATTGTATATTAACGGGTTTTCGTCCTTTACTTTTTTATAATAAAAAATTGTCATCTCTTTATTAGATTAACAAATTTTAATATTAAATTGTTTGGAAAAAGTTTTGTTATTATAGGACTGCTTATTTTATTACAATTTTTTGTATTGACTTTTTCACAAAAGGACGTCCATTGTTGCCTGGAAGTTTGCTTATTTGGCATTTTACTTTAGTCTGCCATAAAACTCCTCGTCCTTACAAGGACATCAAGAAATTTACTGAAATATTAACAATTTACGATTGTGACTGACCGACAGACCACATTTGGGATATTTTGACAATAATGAAATAAAAAAACTGCCGAAAAGCACCGCTCGTGTTACGCCATCTGAAGGACAATTCAGCAGGACATGCAGATTATTTTTTTGTTTGTACTTTTTTTATTTATTTTATTTTATACGATATTTTTTATGTCTCTTGTTGTGGAAATCAGATGTAAAACCACATGCTGTCAACCAAAAGGCTTTAGCATTTCGATTGATGTGCTCGTACTAGGCCGCTTTACGCAGGATATTATAAATTACAAATTGTCATTTAACAAACAAAAAAGGAGCTTCAATCCTCTATTGAAAGCATTGAACGGAATTTTTTGTCTCTCTAAATATCTCTCTTTCTTGCAGGTCCTATATATCCATGATAATTATGTGTCAATGGGAATCTGTTTTAAAGTACTCCTTAACCGCTTTAGCACGCCCCACATTCTCCCATTATTGGCAAATAAAAAACTTGTTCTTTCGTAAAACGGAAAAAAGACTATTAAGTTTTTATAGCTTTTGAAAATTGCGGAAGAAAAACAAAAGAAATTGCAAACAAAAGAGAGAGAAAAACTCTTTAAAAGCTAATTAAATTCTTTTTTGCCTCCTCCACTTCACTGTTTCAAATTAATGTCAATCAATAAATTCTAAAGGGAAGTGTGCATGCAGCGACATGCATGTGCGGGCAGGGTTGTTGGTGGAGCAACAGTTGTTGGCTTGATAAACAGTAGATGAAAGAAATAGTTGAGCATTAAAGAACTTGTTGAAAAAGATGTGTATGTATGTGTGTGTATGTGTTTGCATGTGTGCGTGGTGCATGTGTATGTTTTTGTGTGGGTGTTTGTTTGCAGATTTTATAACGAGCCAATAATAGCAAAACTGATACGGCTGTTAAGACTGGGACGAAAATCATCTAAAATTTCATTTGAATAGAACGCAAAAGTATTAGGGTGATACCAAAACAAATCTTACAAAATAAATCTCTAAATAATTCTTTTAAAATCTAATTCTAAAAAAATCTTTTTTTTAATACACATTTTTAAAAAGGCAGTTTTGAATAAATATAGTTATCCAAATTGAGACTTTTTGGAACAGGACCTTTTCTCAACCAACGTTTGTTAAAAAAGTGCTCTTTGGAAGCAGAATTTATGAAAAAAATAAAATAAAATAAAAAAGTTTTTTAAAATATAGTTTTGAAAGTAGTACTCTTTGAAAAAAGTACTTTTAAAAAAGGTACTTGTAAAAAATTGTATTTCTTGAAACAGTATTTTCTAGGAAAACTATTTTTCCATAAAAGTACTCTTGGGTAGCAGAACCTAAAAATAATTATATATGAAAATTTTTTTTTTTTAATGTATCCTTTAAAAATAGTACTTTTCAAAAATAGTACTTTTTAAATAAATCTAAAAAATAACTTTTCTTAATACAGGACTATTTGAAGAAAGTACTTTTTGTAACAGGACTTTTTTGAAAATTAAAAAAAGTACTTTTTGAAAAGAGTACTAATTTAAAGAAGTCGTTTTTTTAAATAAGATAATTAAAAAGTTATTTTGAAAACAGTAGTTTTTGAAAAATTATTTAGTTTTAATTGAGTATTCAAAAGAATTTTTGAAAATAGAACTCCTTGGAAAAAGTACTTTTTGAAAATATCGCTTTTGAAGAAAGTACTCTAAGGAAACAGAACTCTTTAAAAAAAACTTTAAGAAAATAATACTCTTTGAAAATAGTACTCCTTGAAAATAGTACTGTTTGAAAATAGTACTTTTTAAAAATAGTACTAATTGAATAAATAAAAACGGGACATATTTGACTATTCGAAGAAAGTATTTTTTTTAATAATACTTGCTAAAATTTTAATAAATAAAATTCTGAAAAAAGTACTTTTTGAAAATATTGTTTTTTGAAAAGAATAATTTTTTAAAACAATCGTTTTTAAAAGTATTATTTTTGGAAAAAGTATTTATTGGCAATAAGGTATTTTTGAAAAATGTAATATTTTAAATATGTGTTTTTGGAAAATAGTACCTTAAGAAAAAGAGACTTTAAAAAGTACTTATTGGAATAAAGACTTAATCTTAAAATGTTTTTTTTTGTAAATATCATTTTTGAAAAAAGGTAACTCAAGAAAACAGAACTCTAACAAAAGCACTCTTTGAAAATAGTACTCGTTTTAAAAAAAGTCTTTGAAAAAGTACTTTTTAAAAATAGCAATTTTTCAATAAGTACCTTGAAAATAGTGCTTTTAAAAAATAGTGCCTAAAAAATACTTTAGCAAATATTCTTTCAAAAAGTAAATATCAAAAAAGTACTCCACGAAGATAGAACTCTTTGAAAAATGTACTCTATAAGGATAGTAGTTTTTGAAAAAGATACCTTTTTGAAATAAGTGCAGACTGAAAAAAAAAAATTTTTTTTAAAAGTATTTTTTAAACTTCTTTGAAATATTTACCTCTTTTGAAAAAGAAGTCTTAGCTGGAAAAAAATATTTTGTGAAAATAACACTCTTGAAGAATAGTACTCTTTAGAAATGTACTTTTTAGAAATCGGACTTCTTGTAAAATACCTTTTGGAATTAGAAGTTTTTTTCAATATAGTATTCTTTGAAAATAGTACTCTTGGAAAATAGTTCTCCCTTCGTTAATATTCTTTCGGAAAAGTGCATTTCAAAAATAGTACTCTTTGAAAGTAGTGCTCTTTGTAAAACTGATTTTATTTATATATAAATAGTACTTTTTAAAAATAGTACGTAAAAACGTTCTTTTTTGGCAAATATTCTTTCAAAAGGTTCCTATCAAAAGTAGTACTCTTTGAAAAAGTGCTCTTTGAAGATAGTAGTTTTTGAAAAATGTACCTTTTGAAAAAAAGTGCTGACTGAAAAGTACTTTTTAAACTTATTTTAAATATGTATGTATGTAGTTTTTTCGAAATAGAACTCTTAGAAAAAACTGCTGGAATAAATATTTTGTGCAAATAACACTCTTGGAGAATAGTACTCTTTGGAAAAGTACTTTTTAGAAATCGGACTTCTTGTAAAATACCTTTTGGAACTAGAAGTTTTTTTCAATACAGTATTCTTTGAAAATAATACTCTTGCAAAATAGTTCTGCCTAAGTGTATATTCTTTCGGAAATGTACACTTCAAGAATAGTACTCCTTGAAAGTAGTGCCCTTTGTAAGACTTATTTCTTAAAATATATATTAATTTTTTTAAATAGTACTTTTTAAAAATAGTACGTAAAAAGTACTTCTTTGGCAAATATTCTTTCAAAAAGTAGCCATAAAAAATTGCACGCCCCGAAAATAATACTCCTTGCAAAATGTACTTTTTGAAAATAGTAGTTTTCCAAATAGTATCTTTTAAAAAAAGTACCTAATGGAAATAGCGTTTTCCTTTAAAAAAACTTATTTTTTAATATTCAACAATATTTAAACTATATATTTATCTCTTCATGAAGATTAAATCTAAAAACATGTTTTAGATTTTTCCCTATTTTTTTCTTGTTTCTATCTGAACACTTGACAAGGGTTAAGAACTGAAGCAAAAAATATTATCCATAAGAATAGCTCGTTAACATTTTATAAACTGCTTCCTTAACACAATCCTGCCACACAAAAATGTTGCAACAAGAGTGTTGCTTATGATCTTATCAAAATGTATTTGTATTATTGGCAACCGTCCAATGACACCAACAACCTTTGCAACACAACACGTGTGAACGACAAAGAAAAAGAAAATATTGTGTGTTGAACGTGCAATAAAATGTAAGAGAAAACCTCTTGCACTCACACTCACACACAAGCACTTTTCAAATTACGCACACCGTTAGAGAGAATGTCGTTATGCATGAACCACAACAACAATAACCGTAGAATGCACAAACATCTGTGTAACTTGGCTGGTGGTATTTCATAAATATGTCCTTAAATATTTCTGCACAAACATGGTGAACATACACTTGCAGCATTCGAAAGTAGACAAATGGAAGCATGCCTTTGCATGCATGCAACAAGTTTGCATAAGCAAATGTCAGATTAATTTGAACTCTTTTTGTTTTTATCGCCACACAATGCGAATGCAACGAATTCGTTGCAGATTTATTTTAAGTATTTGAAGTGCGGAATTTTTGAAATTTACGATTTCTGTTGTTGTTGTCAAATAAAGTTTTAAGTTGAAAAGATTTATGGGAAGAAAGATTTGGCAGACGATTTGCTTTAATGGTGACAGGGGAAAATTTATTTTTTATTATGTCAGAATTGTTTAATGTTGCGTACTAAAATGAAAATGCACGAAAAGATATAGTGATTCTTAATGTAAACCATCAAATTAGCGACAGATGCGCTCACGATTTAAACTGTTTGTCCTTAAGGCCTTGAAATAGAAGGATTTTAATTCATGGCTGGCTGCAGTTGCTTTACACATTATCAATCAGTTTTAAATTTTATGTTAATTATTATAAACCTGCCCTACAAGCAATTTATTTGGTGGCTGTTAAATATCCTGCAGATTAATGTTGCCCAAATTATTTGTGGCCTTAACTAAATCTTAATTGATGTCATTAAACGAACATTCGTCAGCCACTAACAATTCGAATTAAACGAAGAGACAATTGACTGCTGATAAAAAATAAAAAAAGTAACACGGATATGACAGTTTGCACACACGCACACAAATAAATTGAACAATAATTATGCAATTTAATGAACACAACGAGTGTCTGAAAATAAAAACAGCAGCTGTTCCTTAAACAAAAAGAGCTTTAAACTTAACAAATATATCAATTATTTAACAAAAGAAATTATAAGAAAAAGATAAAAATGAGCACAAAATTAATGCAAATAAACGAGAATTTTAAGTGCTTAAATTGAAAACAATTTAAAGAAAGAAAAATAAAAACAAACAAAATGAACTTCCTTTAAAAATTTGTTACAACTTTTTCATATAAATAAAACTCGAATAATTGAAACTCATCACAGTCAAACGGAGTATCTACAAGTGAACGACTAAAAACTTCCACAAACAAAAATCAACGATGAAATTCATGATTCTATTCGCACTTCTGGTGGTCGCTTTTGTGGTCGGAACCTCAGCCCAACGCAGATGTCCTCAAGGAGCTCGTAAGTATTCGATTTATAAATGCTGCCTTTTGAAATGGCCACTCACTAAATATTTGATTTTATACTTGAAGGTCCTGCCAGATGCGTTGGTCCCCGTAATGTAGGCAACAGATGTCCTGCAAATCCGCCACGTCAAATGTGGTATTTCAATCCTGCCACACGCAGTTGCTTGGCAATGCCATACTTGGGCTGCGGCGGAAATGCTAATCGTTTTTGTTCCCGTGTCTATTGCGAACGCGCCTGCGTACGTCGCACTGGTTAAAAATGTTTTTGGAGTTTGTATGAAAATCTAAAGAGAAATAAAATTTATTGATAAATCTAGCGCAAAAAAATACATTATTTATGAATTTAAAATTAATATTAAATTAATTCAGGGAATATGTTCTCCGAGTGCAGCTGTTGTGGGCGTGACAATGGGCGGTATTAGCTCATGAGCATATTTTTTATTAAGTTTGTCAAACAGTTGACACGCAGTTGGGATGGTTTATAAATTTGTTGTAAAAAAATTTGGATTTCAAGATCTTCAATACCAGAAAAAATCGATGACATTTAAACTGAAATTCTGCGGAATCAGGGCGAGCGCACGGTATTTAATATAAACAAAATTCGCCAAACGGAAAGCAAATTATTTCATATAAAATTAAATTTTTATTAAATATTTTTTTATTAGTTTGGATTGATTTACAAGAACTTTCAGTCGATTAAAAGATAACCCGTTTAAGTGGAAACCCGTTTCAGTAAAAACTTCAGTACGTGCAACTGAAATATATTTTAATTTTAAATATGATTGTTTTATTTAATTATTCAACTTTTTTCTCTTAATAGTTACTAAATTTATTTAGTTTTGAGATTATTTTTGTTTTAATTACTGACATTCGATTTTATTATTGACAAGTACAAGTAATTTCCTAAGAAAGTTAACCGATAATTGGCGAAATTAAAATAAAAATAACCTCAAAATTTAAACAAATTTTTTAAAATATTAATTCAAAATATATTTTATTTGTAAATATTTCTATCGTTTGATTCTTTTGATATTTTAAATTAAATTTTAATGTTCGAAAACTTATTTTATTCTGAAAAACGTGACAGATATTCCAAATCACAAGGGAACGTCGTCATCTGTTCTGTGTATTCAATTTACAAAGTGGAGAAGAACAGCTGTTTTCGGAAGCCCCTACATGAATGATGACCCAGATGAATGTGATAACAGTTTTACTTCGTTTAAATTTTATTATTAAAAACGGTACGAGAACTGATGATGAAAGTGTGGCGGCTTTCAAAAACATGTGTTCTGATGTCTTGGCTTTCCCTTTCGCTCTAGAATATATCTAATTTCATTATGAATTTAAAACACTTTTACGACAATTAACCCACTTAAATTGAGTTAAAAAAATATTTCTCTTGGAATAGCGTTATTTTTTATGAAACCTCAGGAGCTGGAAAAAATTTTATTATGGGCCAACAACGTTGTATGTTAATAGATATTTGATGCTTCGTTATTAGAAATTCCAAAAATATTCTGTTTTAGGAAAAAATATTCTGTTTTAGCCTGCCAGCGCGACCTCATTCATGAAGCCACGAGATCAAAGAATTACTGGAGGTTCCAAGACCCAACCACCTCGAGTCATCATATCGTAATAAGTTCCACTTTTGAATGTGGGCTTCTTCTTTTAGAGTTTTCACAAAAAATACTGAAGTTGAGATGGTCAAGGTAGCCTGATCGAGTGTAGCAGCCGAAACATCTAAAAATTTCTTTTAGAAATCTGGAATTATTCATGATAATATTTGGTCATGCTCCACGATTGCGTCGTGTGTAAAAATGTTACCCACAAAATTTACAATTCTGAATTTGTTTTTTACATTTTTTATTGTATGTCAATTTCGTAATAATTTCTGATGACCACTTTTGCTTGCAAGTGCTTTTACAACTCATAAACTTCAATCACTTATTTCTACCGTGTTGGCTACAACTTAAGAAAATATATAGACAACTTTTATTGCTTAAACTGTATAAGAAACCATTGAGAGAATCAAAGACGAGTGTTTTCTTGAATATTTATGATGACCATTAAAGTTTAACATATAAAAGAGCTCTTGCAAGGAGGTGTAAAGGACACTCGAGTGGTGTCAAAAGTGTCTTATATATGAAGACACTACAGCTAAGCGGAGTTACACGAGCGTTTAATGCAAGTGATGTTTCATAAATATGATTCTCCAGAATTATATTGAAAACTGAGTCCATAACATTTAAAATATATACGCTGTCTTCTGGAAAAAAGTAAACTAAAAAATGGGTAACGTTCTATACACATTCCATATGAATGATGTGATTCAAGATGTCTTCTAGCAATAAGTCCTTCATGTTCAAAAACAAAAAATTAAAACAACTATGGGTAACGTTCTATACATATTAAAAAAAGTCTGGGTAACATTCCATACATATTTCATTTGATGTATTGAAGCAAAAAGTCCACAACTGCTCACAGACAGCTTTTAAATAAAAAACAAAGGAGACTATGCGTAACGTTCGATACATAATTCATATGAAATAAATGACAAAAAATGTCTTGTAGCATAAACACCTTTTTATAAAATATAAAAAATATATGGGTAACGTGTAATACATTTTTTTAATGAAATTTATGTTAAAATAAATCTTGTGACAAAAATTTCCTAATTGCACACAATTAAGAAATGAAACACAACTGCGGGTAACGGTCTATACATAATTTTATAGGAATAATGTAATGTAAGATGTCTTGCAGTGAACAAGTTCTTAATATCTTTTGGACAACTTGTGTATAAATAAATTTAAAAAATGCTATGGGTAACGTTCTATACATATATTATGTGAAACGTATTATTGCGGCAAAGTGAAATGTGTGATATAGGATGTCTGTTAGCGAAAACTCTCTCTATGATTTAAAAACAACTTCTAATGAAGTAAAAAAAGAAAAAAACTATGAATAACGTTCCATACATAGATGAAACATGTGGTAGAATAAGATTTCTTCCAATAAAAGGTTCCTAATTGATTCCTTAGGCACTTAATTGATTAAAAAACTATGCGTAACGATTGGATTAAAAAAACATAAAAATAATCATATAGTAACGTTCAATACATATTCTATTTGAAATATATGATATAAGTTGTCTTGGAACACAAAGTTCCTGAAAGATTTCTAAATTAAAAAAAAAATGGGTAACGCTCATAACACATTTTATATGAAATATATGATATAAGGTGTTGCAGCCACAAGATAAATGACTTGAAATAAAATACAAATGAGAGAAACTTTGGGTAACGTTCATTACATATATAAAAAGAAATATGTGATAAAAGATGTCTTTCTTCGAAAATTCCCTAATTGCTCACAAGCAATTTATTAAAAGAAAGAAAATGGGTAACGTTCATTATACGTTTTCTATGAAATATATGATGTCAGGTGTTGTAGCCACAAGATAAATTGCTTGCAATAAAATATAAAATACAAATTTAAAAAAACTTTGGGTAACTTTCAATACATATATTTTTATGTGTAGAGGATGTCTTGCAGCGGAAATTCCGTAATTAAGTGATTAAATTATAATACCAAAATTAATATTAAATTAATTATATCAAAAAATTATGGGTAACGTTCAATACATATTTTATATGAAATTTATTATATATATTATATAAGATGCCCTCGAGCAAAAGTCCAAAATTATACGCAAATAACTTTTAATCTAAACTAACAATTGTGGGTAACGTTCAACACAAATTTGTATTAAATTAAAAGAAAACTATTTGCGTAACGTTCAATACATATTTTATTTAAAGTATATAATATAAAATGATGAACATACAGTAACCAATTAAACACAAACAAGTCTTAATTACATTAAATGACCATACGTAACGTTCAATACATATTTTAGTTGGCAAATACGCCGAAAATTTTATGTTGTTTGAGATCACAATAAATTTTGAAGTACTTTAACGTGTGTACAATTTGGCAGTGTAAATTTTCAGTGCAGTCACAGGCGCGCAAATCATAAACTCTCTTATGATCCTGAGGTGGGTGGGGAAAAAATCCTTTTTGTCACTCATTTATTTTCTATTATTTAAATACACAATTGAAATGCAGTAAACAAAAACTCTTCAGATTTATTTTTCAATTCAATTTATTAATTTCCTTCTTTCGTTTTTCTTACAGATCTCTTCACTCAAGGCCGTCGTCGTCACAACAATTGTGAAAGAGCGAGATTACAGCAGCGAGAAAACAGCTTCAAGAATTCTGTAGTAGAAGAAATAAAAGAAATTGATTATAAAAAATAAATAGTTTTCGGAAAATACACTCCCCCCGTTGCTGGCACACGAAGAAGCACCATCAAATAATTCTATTATTAAACCCGCGTATTGTGTTTTGCTGAACTTTTCTATTTATAAATATCGGCAAACTTCATCGTCCTTCCCTCTGTTGGGTGTTGCATTACATGGCCTATATTTCGAGTAGTTTTTATTGTTGCTGTTGTTGTTTTCGTCCTTGTTGAAAATGAACAATATGTTGAGTGTGTTGGAATACAAGGAATTTAATAAAATATTGATGTCAACATCTACATTGAAAGCGAAACGTGCAAAAATATATGAAAAATGCTGTTGGAGATAAATAAATCATTGCTGGCGACAACACCAACAACATCAGTGACAACAACAATAGAGGATATCACAACGATAAACGATTTAGTGGCAGTACCGACGACCACGTCATCAATCAAAGTGTCCGCATCATTGTTGTCGTTGTTATTAAAGAACAATAAATTACAAAATCGCCAAAAGAAACAACACCAACACCAACAGCAGCAGCAGGAGCAGCAACAGCTCCAGTTCTCCCGTTTGCCGGCACAAACTGGCCAAATGTTAAAGCAGATTTTTATTGTAGAATTATAGTATTAAATTTTAGGCTAAAAATTTTAAATAAAAAAGAAACAGACAACATGGATGAAGAGTGCCCGGAACACAATAAAACAAAAGAGGCTGAAAAGGAACAGCAAACTGATAATCAGCCGAAGAGTGTGGATAAGCCTTTACCAATGTCCGCTGACAAGGCGGTGTCCACGTATGGCATACAAGACCTGCAGGACTACCAACGGGCCGTTACCTACGAGCTGGTGTTCAACAGCCTGTTGGAAAAGAAAATGTTGGCCATGAAAAGGGACTGTGAGGAGCGCAAAAGAGCGAAGCGTTTAAAACGCAAGTCAATAGGACGTATATTTTTTGCCAAAAGACTGTTTAGTAGTATGGACTCGCGTAAGACATCTAGTTTTAGTGAAATGGCCAGCGAGGAGGTGCATGCCCGCACCGAACCCTCCACACCACAAAAGACAATGAAATCTTTAGCGAAAACTGCCACCCAGCAAACAACACAATGTAAACAACAAGATATTGAAATAGAAACGGCATCTATGAAAGCAGCAGCAACAACAACACAACGTGCAGCATCGCATGTTGGAAGAAGAAGGTCCAAATCGAAAACAAACACTGCCAGCCAGGAATCGGCCCAACAGCAGCAACAACAACAGCAGCAAGCCGATGACAGTTTAACCAGCACTTTAAGCAACTCCTCCGACAAAGTGGTGGTCAAGCAAAATCTGTTGGTTACGGCTCAAACTCACCGGCCCCAAGAGACACCCATCGTTTCAAGTTCCTCGGGCGATACAAGAACGGCCCAATCCTCTCATTCCAATGACATGCAGACGTTTTCAATTGTGCCCCCCTTGTCCCAGGAGCGTACACAAGACACTGCCTCTTTGGGCAGCGGTTACGAAAATGGCACCGGAGCCCGTTTGCATTCCTCCACCATGGCCGACGATAGTCTCACTTCCATAAGAGACAGCATAGAGAGTCTGTCTTTCGCCAGTTCGCGTTGTACAGTGAGTTTTGGCGCCACCGAGGTCATACCACCCGACAACGATGCGAATATATATGAACGTCTAAAAGCGGCCAAACGTCAACGTATACTAGAGGCCAAGTCCATAAGTGCTCAATGTAGTCCCATACTCCAACCACGCCATTTAATCAAAACACTCGTGCACGCTCCCATGTCACCTCTCAACCTTAAAAGCATGCCACCACCCGTAGTAAACATGGAGCAAGTCACAGCCACAACCACCACCACTGCCAGCAGTTTGCCTGTGGAAACCGCAGCCAACTTCAGGGCTACACAACCACGCTTTCTACCCAATCAGTATTCCTACACCGACAGTGTATTTGAGTCGCGCAATATATCGCGGCAAAACACCTCGGAGGACAGTGCCAATCTAACCGTGAGTACGCTGCTTAATCAAAGTGACTCGCTGTCACTGCATGCTCCTGCAGCCTCTGGACGGCCGGTGTCAATTAATGATCGCTTTAAATCCAAAAGTACCAGTCTCTTAGTGGCCTTAGGTAATGGTCGTACACGTCCGCCGCCATTACCGCCACCACCCTTCGAAACCGCTCAACACTCACCCGTAGCCGTAGGCTCACCAACAACAACGATTTTAGCTCCACATGCTCTTCCAATCGACCAATTGCAGCAGTTGCATCTGGCCAGCAACATTCGACACAGCAAAGCCACATCACCTGCAACGTTTTCGAAGGCGGTACCAACAACAACAACAGCACAAACACAATCACTGCACATTGTAACCGTAACAACATCAACAGCATTGCCTCATCAGTATCCCATAATCGAGACGTTGGATACGCACATTCACACGGATGCCTCTATGCCAACTACGACTGCTGCACCCTATTCGACAATACGTAACGGCGCTGTGGCGAATGGTGCCATAGTGACCAGTTCCTCGATGGCTGCCACTGATACAGCGAAATTGCATCGCATGACCTCAACATCGACTGGGTCGAGCATTGGGCCAACAACCGGCTGTTGCACGACAACGAAAACAACGTCGCGCATTAAAGAGAAGCAACGTTATAGGCCCCAACTGCCGATGGGGCAGAGTGGCAGCGATGATGAATATCGCAAAAAGAAACGGAAATACAGTGAGTAGAATCATTGAATTAATTTTAATGTTTAATTCATATTGTACGAGGGTTGGAGTTATTTTTTCTCAAAGAACTTTTTGCTTGAAACATAGCAAACAAATAAAAAATTGTTTAAAGGGATGTTTTTGATCGAGATAGAAAACCTTAAGTTGGCAACACTTTTAACTGGCGTCAGCTGTCAAGTTTGGTTTTGTTTTTTCTCTTCATCGTGAATAGACTGACGCTTTAACAACGTTTCTAAATTGTGCGAATTTATTTGGAAATATTGGCTGAGTGCTGGCTGGATTAAGAATGCCACTGCCGACTCCATACACTGAAATATAAAACACAAGTATTTCACTTACCGCAGCCGCCGTATCATCAGCATATGCGGCAGTCTTAGCAATTTCACAATCCAAACGCAGCAATAGCGACTTAAAGGTCAACTTGCACAGGAGGGGTGACAAAACACCCCTCTGTGGAGTGTCCCGAAAGACCGCCCTATATATCATGGCTACCTCAAAAGAGCCCCTATCGAACCTGAAGCCAAGCAGATTCCTAACAAATCCATGTTGTTATCAATCCATTCGACATCCCGAAAGGCCAACATACTGAACACCTTGTGGTCGAGGGTTTTCTCTATGTGGCGTACTAGAGAGTAGTGCGATTTCCACACGACTTATCTTTAGGGCAGGCTTTCTGAGACCCAGAGAGAAGACTCTTTGGAATGGTCATTCTCAAGTGGTTATCAAGTGTGCTTTCTAGCGCTTTTCTTAAAGCGCTCTTTATCCTCTCTTCGGGATAAAGACAACGCTTTAAATCCGCCAGTCCGCATTAGTCCGTAAGTCTGCTGGGATTATTCCGTCTGATTCTGGAGATTTATACGAATCGAAGCTGTCTACAGCGATATTTAGTGGAACCGCGGCTATTTCAATAGTTGAGCAATTAATAATGGTTCCTGTAACACAAGCTTAGCGTTCCCTGTTTACCAATGATCCATTTTATAGTGTTCATATTAAAGCCTGAATACTTTTTAAATATTTGAGAATTCTTAAAAGGAATTTCAAACAGCTGCAATTAATATTGAGAACAAAAAATATATCCAAATACAATATTTTACCCGAGCTCTTTGAAATGCTACAACAAATTTATTTATTTATTTATTTATTTAATTTTTTATAACAAAAACTTAATTTGTGTTCTGCAATTAATCTTTCTTTTGGTATCTCCTTCTTTAATTTCTTTACAAGAACGCTATCATCGCTGCTCAGATCCGGTCTTAGTGTATCCAACGCCCAGTGGTCTGCAACATTGTATTTTGAGTGTGCCACCCAACGATCCCATGTAAGTCACAGTAATTTATTCATACAAAAGAAAAAATCTAAAAATAAAAATACAAAATTTGAGCATCTATTCTCTAGATATTAAGTCCTCTACTAACACACACACATACACACACACACACACACTCAAAGGGAAACATATACAATTAATTAAGACTTTAATCTCGATGAAAATGTTTAAACGAATACGTCATTCTCTTGGCATGGCATTCATTAATAAAGTCTTGTTTCTTTGGTTCTCTTCCTTTTTCGGCTGCCATCCTGACAACAACACTCACAACAACTGGACGAACATTTTTGCAACACAACCGTAATGAATGATTTGGATAAACGAATGAAAAATATGGGATGGTTTGTTGACTGCGTCCCTCTACCGAAATGTGCTGTTGATTGGTTCTGCTGTTGTTACTTCTTTGTTGGCTGTCCTTGATGTTTCTCTATATTTTCTTGCAACTGATTACAGACAATATCCCTACACCGAGGATTATGCTTACGATGTGCAACTGCAAATAGAATCAGATAAAAATGATGACCTCGAAAAAATAGTTCCCAGTGAAAGTACAAAACGCAAACATCACAAACATCGGTGAGTTGATTTCATAGTTTTTAAATATATAAAAGAAAATTATAAAACAAAAACTTTTTCCTATAATATTTCGTTTAACTATTCTTACTTGCAAATTAAAAGTTAATTTATAATCATTGAATTATATTTTCTTTTGCCTTTCCTGCTTAACTAATCGTGATGTGTCATGTCGCCTGTGACAGAAATCTAATATTTGTTAACGTTAAGGATTATTTTTGCCAAATAGCTGCAGATAATAATTGCAATTTCCATTTATTTTGTTTGTTTATCCAAAAGATTCGATATCAAATATTAATGGAAAAAGCAAACCTGCAACAATTGCAATCGTTAGTGTGCATGTGCATATTCCTAACAAACGGAAGTCCTGCAAAAGCGGAAATGAAATAAAAAATAATACCAAAAAAATATGTAAAAATCTGTCCAACAGTCGTTGTTATTATACAAAATCAACTAAACAGTCCAGGGATGGCAACGTTTCTCAGTGATTTGAAAACACAACCATAGAAAACTCTCAAAAACCATCCCTGTTACTTTAAGATAATCTTAACCTCAAAGTTGTCGTGAGCTAATTTTTATGCTCCTCGAGCTTAAAAAAATTATTTTATTTTTCAAATCAACCGATTCGTAGTGTTTTTCTTACCAACTCCGAAATTACATATTCGATCAGTTAGCGATGTCGATTCTTTTTTTTTCGAAAACGAAATCGTAATTGATTGGCTTTCGATTACCATAAAATAATCGAGATCGCTGACTGATCGAATTTGTAATTTCGGAGTTCGTAAAAAAAATCACTTTTCGAATGTTTTCCTCCACGATATTTCATAAACGCATAGACCGATTTCGACCCGGCTAAAGGTGATCGACGTAGTTTTGAAATGAGATTGTGGAATTGATCAGAGAAGACGTTTAAAAGCTATTTTAAAAACATTTGGACTTTTCCAAAAGATTTTTTCGATATTTTGAAATATAACGATTCGAATTCACAGGAAGCGGTCTTCGGAGAACCACCAGTTTGCTTTGATTCGAGGTTAATTGATTGTAGGAGTTAAACGATTCGCAAAATGATCGAAAGCAAGTAAACGATCAGTAGTGATCTGGCTTCAGTTTTATACTTAAATAAATGTGAACACATAATTTTTGTAAATTAAATTCAATTAAAATTTGTTTTCTAAAGCGCAAGTGGAAATCCACATCATTTTAATTACCCAGACTAGAACTACAGCACTCCAGTCAATTAGAATTTATTTAAGTGGTCTCGTTTTCAAGAGTTTTCCAACGCGCTTTTAGGTGTGAATTGAAAACTTTTAGAACAGCAACCTCCTGAAAGCGTTGGACAAATTTCAATTTTGTATAATTCTTTTGAATAGGAATTTCTAGCAATTTAAAATGAAATTTTGATAAACAAACTGTTCGTTAAGTGTTTTTAAATCACAAAAATATCGCAAAATACAAGGGAAAGTTAGCAGCAGCCTTAAATTATCAGTTTATGCAGCAGAGCAGAACAGCACAGTTTTCGAATGCCGCTGCACTTTCTCATCAATAATTTTAAGTATTTTATTTATTACCACTGATTAGGTGGCTAAATTGAATATGAAAACAGTTTTCATTTGGAAAAATTTTTATGAGAAAATTGCATACGAAAACTGCTTCAACAATTTGCAAAACAAACTGATCAGTGATCGTTTCAAGCTCTTCAATTTTCACTTTCAACTTTATTTTTATGTGGTTCATCAACTGGGAATGTAAAGAAAGTTTTTTTTCCAGATATTTGAGGTGTTGAAGCCATCCATCGCCCCCATTAAATTCCCAAAAAATTTGACATAATTTCCTGGGGAAGTTCTATGGGATATTCTATTGAGATAATATGGCTGACAGGGATCTTGTTGTCTCCCATATTCAAAATTTCGGATTTTTAGTTTAAAGTTAAAAAGTGATCTTATATTTTTTTTTTATTAGCGTATTTTTTATATAAAAAATTATTGCAGAATACCAATTGAAACGCATATGAAGTAATTTTTATTTGGCAGGGAATTCCGCGAATTATTATGCTGTACAATTGTAATTTAATCACAGTTGATTTTCATTTCAAGACTCTGTAGCAAAATAAAATTTTATTAACAAAAATAAAATAATAAATTCAATTTTTTAAATAAAATAAATATTAATTTTTTAGTAAGATTTTGGGCAAAAAGACCCAGCACATAATTAAAATTAAAGAGTTAAAAGACGACAATTCCCCAAAATATGTACTAGATATTAGAGGGTTATAAGAGTGTAATAGACAAAATGTCATAAGAAATTTTGTTTTATTACGCTGTTATTAGACTCTCATAATTTCTACGAACAAGGGAGTAAAGCTTTTGCAATAAGTTCTATATTTAAGAGTAGATAGTGAAGGGATGGCAAAAATGTTCCCATTTTAAGGTGTTCATATTATAGCGAGTTCACTGTAAATAAGTAAGAACTAGAAAAAAGGTTATAAAAGGCGATTCCTTTTAATATTTTTCTTCTTAAGTAAAAGTCCCACTGTGCGTATAAATTTTGAAGTAAAATATTTAATTTTAAATAATTTTTATTAGCTTCTCTTGCAAGTTTGTCTGTCTCTGACTCGTATTATTAATCATGTTACTCATACGCCACATTGTCCTAGTTAAAGGTTGTAGGTATGGTTTATGTTCTTATCTTGTCATAAAGTGTAAGTATTTTTACACGCTTTCCAAGCACATTAAAATAAAAAAAATTTATACCTGCTTTTTAAAAAGGCCGCCCTAAAATGTTGAAAATAAATTTTATAATAATTTAAAACAAGAATAAACCAAAATAAAATATTATTTTGAAAAAAAGTGTGGGCGCATTTTGCCCTAGTTTTCGGTCGTATATCTTTTTCACAATAATTATTGTATAGGGCGTTTTTTATGGAGTGATACAACATATTAATATATTTTTGATATAAATGAAACGATTTTTAATGGATAGAAAATGTTATGACATTAATGTTTAAATATGATTTCGGCCTTGTGACCGCCACCAATTTTCACAAACAGTAACATTCTGACCATAATCGTTTTTGAAGACATGTGGGCCAATGACTCCGCCAGCCCATTAAGTGCACCAAACAGTAATTTTCTGTGGATGTCATGGTGTTTCGACAAAAGCTTGCGGATTCTCCTCTCTCCAAATGCGACAATTCTGTTTATTTACATACCCATTTAACCAAAAATGGGCTTCATCGGAAAATAAAATTTTGAATGGACGAAGTGCACGATAAGTTTGACGAACAGAACCATTATCTTGATTAAAAATTTCCCCAATTTAAACCCGTTGCTCTGATATAATTCGATCCATAATAAAATGGCAAAGGAAACTAAACAAACAGCAACGATCAGCTGTGAAATGGGTGGTCAAATAAAGCAGTGTTGCCAACTCAAAGTTGCATCACTCTATAAAAAACACCCCTTATTTAGTTTCATTAATGTCTCAAACTTATTTTAAAATTTATTTTTATGTTTTTAGATTGTTTTTTGAGTGTTTTTATTTTTAAACTAAATTTATTAAGACAAGATTTTATTTAACAAAAATAATATATTTTGAAACATAATTTTCTTTCAAAATTTTATTTAAAAAACTCTTCAAGTCTCTGTTAGTTTTTTACGCTCGAGGTAGGTTTGTATGCCCTGGAAATTCTACTGAAAGGAATAAAATCTTTATATAATCGTTATTAATTTTATTGGATTTAAATCCTTTAAAAAAATATTGTGCTTCCCTGCTTGCATTTATTTAATTCCCGTTGGCTGTTTCTGTTGGCAATTTTCTGTGATGGTTGAAATGGTTGTCGCTAATATTTCCGCTTCCGCAACCAGCAAAATAATATCTATTCGCAACTGTTTGTTGACTGGTTTAGTAGCAGTGCTTTGTCTAGTCCTTTTGAAGTATGAAAACTATAGAAAACGACGCTGGTGGACAACGAGGCTTTTGTGCAAGTATAGATAAAATATTATCTGGAAGATAAATATTAAATGCAATAGAGTTAATGAAAGTGTTGTTAAATCAGTTTATTTTAATAATCGATTTAATATATTTAATTAGCGAATATCATTATGAATTTAATTAGGGAATATAATGAGTTTATAAATGACACTAATTATTATTAGTAGGAAATAAAATTAATTAATTTAATAAACGAAAATAAGTATTTAAATATGCTGATGACTCAGCGCACTATTACAAAATAAATTATATATATATATATATATATATATATATATATATATATGCATATATATATATATATATATATATATATATATATATACATATATATACATATATATACATTTGTTTTAGGTTTTGGGAATTCTCAAAGTCTCCCAACAGCTTCCTGGTTCAAGCAAATAACAACAACAAAAATCTGTTTGTTAATCTTATTAAAATTTAATGTAATTCTAATCCAGTACGAAAGCTGTCAGATTATTTGAAATTAATTCACTAGAGTACTCTTTTCTTTAAGAAACTTCTTGTAAGGATTAAAAATATCAAAGTAAATATGTTATTGATTCATATTAAAGTATTTGATTAAAAGATTAATTGAAAATTATTCTAGATTTAGAAACATTTTATATAAGCACATCCCACATATATTTGTGGTACATTTTGAAGTGCCCTATCGTTCCCTTAGAGTCGTCAAACTGCCTTTTTTCCTACAAAATTTTTAATTACAATTCACAATAAAACTTTGATTATTTCGTTAATGAAGCGCCGACTTTTAACTTGCACAGCATCAGTTGTTCCTTGTTTTTTCAGGTAAACAGGATCAAAAAATAGCCCCAGAGAAAATAGTCCAGTGGCGGTAAATTAAAAAAAGGCGAAAAATCCAGAAATTATGTGACCGGGAAATGTCTCTAGCGGTAACTAAATTGTGTGCTGCCGTTTTGTTGAAACCAACGGTCAGTGATGTCAATATTAGCCAATTGTGGACCCACACAAAATCGGTTATCAGGGTTTGGAACAGCAGGGAAGTCACGGTGATCGCGTTTCTTTGCTTATCTTAGCACAAATACTGGCTGATGATGCCGTCTGACCGACTTCTATTGGATTAAATGATTTTTGGGGACCGTTTGCGGATCTTTTAATTTTCTTATGCGACATTTTTGTTCGTTTTCATAACCGCCCAATTAAATGGGGGCCTCATGATTTTATTGGGAAAATGTGTTGCCTTCGTTTAGCTTTTCTAATTGTAAATTTTTTACAATTCCATTTTTTTAAGAGTGTAGGGTTCCATGGTTTTAAATATCCCAATTTCCCAGCTTTTTTAATAAATAAAAGTGAAAGAATGAGAGTTCACTTCCAGACGTTTCATCATATCGTAGCCAATTTACTCTCTAACCTCAAAGTTGCCTACCCCCCGTTCATATAGTTGTGATCGAATAAAGTTTTAACTATTGAAAGCTGTCATTAGATCTTGACATTCTGAATTTTTAAAAAAATTCCTTGATTACACCTGAGGGAGTACCAACACGTCGGTATGTTTGTGTGTGTGTGTCTACTTATAACCTTTTAACGAGTTGACCGAATCGAACTCAACAAGTTGGAACTCCACTAGAGCTTCAGCTTGATAGATTTTGGAAAAATTGCTGCAAAGCAGGTTAAAGACGGTTCATTCCTTCGTTAAAATATTTCTTCATAAACTTTGACTAAATAACGGGTGTTTTTTTTAGAGCGAAACATATTTAACTCATACTAAAACAAGGAAATATGTTTTAGATATCCATGAAACGGAGTTTATTTGAAAGAACATTTTACGAAATTCATGTTTAAATATTATTTCTGCCATGTGGCCGCCACGGCCGGCGTTTAGAAGGCGCTATCTTTTCGCCGCATTTCGCCGACAATTAGACAAGTGACTTAAACCAAACAAAATATTCAAATAGGTTCCAATCACACGATCTTGGAAGGCTACTGAAGTTATTTTTGCATAAAAAGTTTCTTTGAATAAATCAATTGTATGACCCGTTGTGTGGCATGTGGCTCTATCCTGTTGGAACCTCATATCAGCAGGATTAATGCCACGTAATTGAGGTACGAACAAATTTAGAATTACAGTCCTGACCATCATCGTTTTCGAAGGCAGATGGGCCAATGACTCCGTCAGCCCATAAAGCGCACCAAACAGTAATTTTTCTGGATGTGATGGCGTTGCGCCAAAAGCTTGTGGACTCTACTCACTCCAAATGTGACAACTCTGCTTATTTATAAGCCCATTTAACCAGAAATGGGTTTCATGGAAAAAGAAAACTTTAAATGAAGGAGTTGGACGAACAGAACAATTATTTGAATTAAAAATTTCAACATACGTTGCTCTAAAGTTAGTCTATTTATAAAGAAATTTCAAAGCAGACCAAATAAAAAGCAACTGTCGGCTGTTAAATGGGTGCTCAAATAAAGCAGTCATGCCAACTCAAAGTTGTGACACTCTCAAAAAACTCGCTGGTTTATCTGATCAGTTGGTGTGGCTGATACATTTTTAAGATTTCAAAAGAAAAAAATCCATCACCGCTAATCACGTGACAACCGGTTGATTCACACAAAAGAGTTTTATGAAACTCTCATTAAACTTTTGATGTCGAATTAAATAGATAAAATGATTCTGTTGTTGCCTTGAAAGCAAAATTAGATATTGTTTGAGTACTTTAATGCTAAAAGAACTGTTTCTGTCCTTATCTACACAAAAATACCTTTCAAATCGTATTTATTTTATTAATGTTTAATGATGATCAGTTGCTTAAAAGTGTACCACAATTATTCCGCACTAATTGCACTTGTCAATTGCGACCACACATCTTTCGAATTTCTCTTCTCTTCTTTTTTTTTTGACAGAGAAAACTTCAACGTTTGTTGCTTTTATTTTGTGTTGTTCCCGTTAAAGCAGATAATCCCATAAAATATAACAAAAAAGAGCGTTGCGTCATTATTTACTTCCTCAAGGGTGTTTTTTATAGAGTGATACAAGTTTAAATCATAACAAAACATAGAAATAATAGAAATATATCAATGAGACGGCCTTTATTTAAAAAGAATTTTATGACATTAATGTTTAAATGTGATTTCGGTCATGTGGCCGCCACGGCTAGCGCGTACAAGGCGCAATCTGGAACACCAATTTTCACAAACAGTAACATTCTGACCATCATCGTTTTCGAAGGCAGATGGGCCAATGACTCCGCCAGCCCATAAAGCACACCAAACAGTAATTTTTTGTGGATGTTAAAGGATTTTGGACAAAATCTTGTGGATTCTCCTCACTCCAAATGCGACAATTCTGTTTATTTACGTACCCATTCTACAAAAAATGGGTTTCATCGGAAAATAAAATGGACGAAATGCAAGATAAATTTGACGAACAGAACCATTATTTTGATTAAAAATTTCCACAATTTGCACTCGTTGCTCTGGTGTAAGTCGATCCATAACAAAATGTCAGAATAAATTAAACGAAAAACAGCAATCAGCTGTTAAATGGTTGGTCAAATAAAGCAGTGATGTCAACTCAAAGTTATAACACTCTATAAAAAACACCCTATATATATATATGAAATTTCGCCCGGCTGGGCTGCGTTGCAATAAAAACCCATAAAAGTAAGTTCAAGTTGTTTTTGCACACTCCGCAGGTTGAATATATTTTTTTGCGGCAAACGTGTGGCTGCAATTTAATTATAGTCACATTAAATTTTCTTCATCACTGTTTCATGTTGGCCTCTTTGTTTGTTGTAAATTTGTTTGTGCAATTTTTTTCTTTCGATTCCTCAAAACAAATATTCGGGTCAAGGTGATTTTTTCATTAAAAAAAGAGAGATTCCTTCATGGGGCCGTATTTCGGTGCTTAAAACCGACAAGCATGTGTTTTTTGGGTAAAAGTGTGTTTGTATTTGCTTGTGTTTGCGTGTGTGTGTTTATGCATGTGATTTAAGCCGATAAGTGTTAAGGCTGAAGCGGGCGAAAAACAGAAATTAATTTACAGCAGCCAGCCAAAAAAAAAAAACAAAAGTATGACTGAAAACAAAACGAATGATTGTTTTTCTTTGTTTGTTTACTTTCTCCCTACTTTCGTAGTCAGTGATGTGTAACGTAAAAATTGAGTTGAATATTGATGGAGTATTTACAAGTGTGGGTGTGTGTGTGTGTGTGTGTGTGTGTGTGTGTGTGTGTGTTAGGGATAGTGTGGCCCTATTTAATTGCTTGTTTGAAGCAGTTTGTTTTTGTTTATAATAAATTTTATTGAAACGTTTTATTAAAAAACTTTTTATCTATATAATAAAACTTTTTATTTATATAATAATGATAATAAAAAATGTATAACAAAAAAACGAGGTTTATTATATGACGAACTCACATGTAACCGAAATAAGTTGCGAAGCATTTTTTCCCATTTTTCCCAGGACTTTATAAAATGTGCTTATTTAGAGGCACAACACTTTGCTCCTACACTTTTTTAAATAAACGGATTGCGGATTGTAGTGGAAAACGGGTGGCGCAAATCCAGAATTCGATTCACTATTGGGTTATGATTGTGTTATAGAACGTTTGTGATCTGCAGTAGGGCGTGCCGGTCGCCGGTCTGTTTTAATGCCCAAGGTGAACATCTTCTGTCCACTAAATATTACCGACCCGTTTTTCCATTCTCGTAGTTTGAAAGTATTTTAACATTGGGAGCATGATTATTCATGTTCCGCAGATATAAAAAATGCAAAATCGGTTGACTCTAAACTTCCCGGTAATTCTAAGCTGTTTTTAATTTCTTTAATGAACCAAACTGCTCGCAAGTAGTTAAACAAAATTGATCTCTTTTCGAGTCTTATATAGAGATCACTAAATGATTAGTCTGTGGAATCTGTCGCTGTTTAAAATCTATTCAACGGAAAAAAAACTCTGAAGTCCACTTTCCCTATTATATTTGGTATTTCCGAAAGTTATAGGTCCGAATGGGTTTGAATGATCAGGATCGTCACCCGTTTCGAATAGGTCGAGCTTTTTCAAAAGGTATGAGCCGGTCACCAAAATTCACACACTCGGAATCATCTCCATACAAACGTCGACACACTCGTGCACGCACTCATGCACACATCCGAGCCCGCACACACATAGAGATCTTTACACGCGGTCCTCTACACACGCGTACGCACTTACACACACCTCCTGAACGCACACATATACTACGCCGCACATACGTATACGTACACCTCTGCACTTACACACAAAAATACATACACATACACGAGACCACGCAAACATACACGCACACACACACACACCTTCAGACACACATCTACACACTCGCAAACACACGTCCCTACACTCACACATACACGTACGCACCTACACACCCATATGAACAAACATATACAAACACCCTGCGACCACACCTGAAGGTACACATGTACATCTTTACACATACACACACACACACAAAGGCACAAACATACATACACACACATACACACAAACACACAGGCACACATACATACATGCACATTCAGACAGATATCTACACATGCAGATATATATACACACACTCTCGCAAACACACGTCCCCACACTCACACACATCATATATATACTCACCCTCCCTCCCACCAAACTCCCAGACACACCACCAAAATCAGTTACACACACATATACCTCTATATGCACATGTACACCTCCAGACACACACGCACCTCTTCACACAACCGGATGTGTACAAGCACACACACATACATACTGATATAGTGGACCCTTTTAGGAGTAGTCGCAGAAAAAGTCATACCCTCAAGATCTGATGAGAACTCGCTTTTGAAAAAGAAACGGGGTAAAGCCAAAAATTTGCCGATCACTAAAAATTATAAATACTTTAGCAGGAAGCTGGAAATAATTATTTTGTATGCGGATATCCGTTTTTCCAGCCCTTAACTTCTAAATTTTTTTGGAAATTGCGCTTTACATCCAAAATAGTTCCCACTCTTGTGGTTGTGGGTATAGTCGTTACCTCCAACATTTAAAACACTGCTATTTTAATATCGGGGCCAGTTCACGAATTTCGAAACCAACTGGTCTCAGCATTTGGTTTCTTACAGGGAACGCGATGTCGTCTAGTTATTGATCGTATTCTCAAAAATTTTACCCTCTTCTATTTATTAACATGGCGAAGAGAATATTTTTACTGTGGCAAAAATTGTGCAAAAAAATATGGCGAAATGTCAACTCATTTTTATTCGAACATGTTTTTTTTTTTAATTTAAATTATTAAAAGAATATTTAATAAAATAGTCTAAACCAAAAAACTGAGATTTTAACTAAGAACAATTAGCCTATTTAAATATTAATTTAATAAAAACTTTCTATTGTTAAAGGCTGGAGAGAGAAGAATTACATCTTTTATAAAAGAATTTCGCCAAAAAAATTAACTTTAATTGAGTATTTTAGATATGAAAACTTTAAGGATATTTTTTAAAAAGGAAATTTTTTGTTTAATATTTTGTAGCCCCAAATATTGTTCTTATATTCTTCTCATAAAAATAGTTTTTGAGCCTGACTGAGAAGGTTTTTGAGATATTGAAAAAATTGATTGGAAAAATTTTTAGAAAATCTAGTAAAATTATGGAAGTTTGAAAGACACAATTTTGACAAAAAATTAAAAAGAAATTATTTTCCGTTGCTATAACAAAAAAAGAACGCTTATATAGTTCCATCCAAAGGGGTGGTGTTTAACTGATTGTCGATTTGATATGGAACTACCCATATGTACAAAAATTTTATTGTATATTTAAAAAGTACAAAAAAGTGGTTCAAAAACCGATTAACTTTAAAGATTATTTATGATATCAATTTTAATTGAAGTGTATTAAAATTTTCTTGTTTCTATTTTTTTGCAGCCATCATCGTCACAAAAAGCGTCATCGCCATAAAAAACCCAAAATACTCGTTCAAGACTTAGAAACCCAGGAAGTCAAGGTAAATAGAAAATTTGATTTTCAAAACAAATTTTAAAAAATTTATAATATAAATTTTCAATTTATTGCAGGTCATCGATCCCGATGATTTGCCTCAACGTGCCCGTTGGACTATTATAGCCACGGCATGTTTGCTGCTGCTCATGTGCCTCATGTTAGTCGGCATCACACTGCGCATGGCGCCAATCATCGATGATATGGGTGAGTACATACAAAAATCTCCTAACTTTTGATATCAAATTCTGTTGACTTTTTTTTTTTTTGATTTTTATAACTTTTTATGAATATTTTGTTTTTGTAAAAATTTAAAGAACTCTTGAGTTTGTTTGTGTTGTAAATTTTGTTTATAAATTAAAAACAAATTATTGAAAATGGAACATTTTATATTTTAGAAAAAAACAAAAACAATAATTTCCTAAGAATACAACCTGGATGCTTTTTTATCAATTATAAAACTGGAAAAAAAATTTTTTTCAATGAAATATTTTTAACAAACTTTAGTTTTGTTCAAATTTACACACTTTTTCTACCCTTTAACTCTTCTTCTAAAAATATGTTTTGTTTCGTTTTTGCCAAAATCAATTGGGAAAAAAGACAATATTTCAATAACGTGTGTTTGTTGTTATTTTCCTCTGTTTTTATTTTGTTTATATTTCGTAAAAAAAAACAAACGTGATTTTATTGTAAAATTAAAAACAAACAACAAACTAAATTTCTTAATGAAAATATTTTTTTTTAAATCCTACAAACTTTTAAAACCGACCGCTTTTTTAGAATTCGAAAAGCAGTGTAAGTACATGTTTTTAAACAATTAATAAACCCATACAATTCAACTTCTCCTCCTTCTTCTTCATCATTTTGATTTATAATTTTATTGGAAAAATAGTTTTTAAGTATGGAACATTTGAATTTTAATGTATTTGTTTCCCTGGCTAAAAGGATGCTGTTGCGAGTCCTGGCCCGCCTAATAAAGATGTGGCAGCGACAGTGTTGTTTCCTTTAACTAGACAATTTTGGTTGTCAGTAGAAAGTTTTGATTACTATTGAAAAAAGTTAAGTCCCACTCCGTCTGGCTGTTGGAAACTGCACTTTTGTTACCGCAAAATCTTTATTAAGTTTGAGGTAAAAGACTTGAGCGATCCATCCTTGGCTAACACAAAATAATGGCTGTAAATTTATGAAAAATTTTAAAAAAATATTAATTCTTTATGGATGACAAAAATGTTTTTATAACAACAATTATTTTTATTACGTTGCTTACGGCGATATTTTGTGCTTTTTATGACCTGCCCATCATATGACTGCGTTTAAAGCTGCAAGATCAGTAACAACGGCCGATGTGTTTGAATTCTTTATATTTGTATGAACATTTTTGTGAGGAAAAGTATCTTTTAAGCGGATAAAATAATCTTTCTGTGGTGTGATTTTGTTTTACTATATCAAAAATATCTGGAGGTAGTGATTTTGCTTCTGATCAATTAATCAGACATGTTGTGTAATCATAGAACCTATTATCGATCGGTTACTTTTATTGCTGATTGTATCTAATTGGCTGAAAAAATTTATTACTTGATCGTAGCAACAATTAATGGATTTCTTTTAATGCTGAATGCGTTTACTTGGTTAATTAAATATATTGTTTGATCATGAAACTGATTAAACAATTAAATTTATTATTTGATCATGGAACCGACTAAACAATTCATCGATCCGTTGTTTTATTGCTGATTGCGTCTTATGGGTTAAATAAATTTATTGTTTCATCGCAATCAACTAACTGATCGATTATTTTTAATATAGATTGCGTCGTTAATGAATTAAATTTATATTTTGAATGATCATTGCGTGTAATGGGTTAAATAAATTTGTAGCACCGATTAATCAACTAATTGATCGATTATTTTTAATGATGATCGCGTCTAGTTGGTGAACAAAATTTATTGTTTGATCTTGGAACCGATTAACCAATTAAAAGATCGATTACTTTTATTGCTGATTGCATGGAATAAGATAACAAAAATTATTGGTTGATCGTAGCAACGATTAATCAACTAATTGATAGCTTATTTTTATTGCCGACTGCATCGTTGATTAATTAAATTTATTGTTTGATCATGGAAACGATTAATAAATTAAGATATCGATTATTTTGAATGATCATTGCATCCAATGGGTTAAATACATTTATTGTTTGATCGTAGCACCGATTAATAAATCAATTGATCGATTACTTTTATTGCTGACTGCGCCTAATGGATTAAATAAATTTAATGTTTGATCGTAGCAGCGATTAATCAACTAATTGATCGGTTATTTGAATGCTGTTTGCGTTTAGCTGGTTAATTAAATTTATTTTTTGATTCGTAAATCCTTAAATGATCGATTATTTTGTTGACTAAATTTATTGTTTGATCATGGAACCGATTAATCAATTAAATTATCAATTATCAAGTGGGTTGGTTAAATTTATTATATTATCGGAGAACCCATTAATAAATTAATTGATCAATTATTAATAATTCTGATGACGACAATTGGTTAATTGAATATGTTGCTTAAATATAGCATCGATTAATCAATAATAACGAAGTTGTTATAATGACTCTAAAAAATGGATACATACGTGGGCTGTTTGCTCCATGACACATTTGAATTAAATCATTTTTTAGGATGTTAAGCGTTTTACTTTCCAACATAATTCCCTCTTAAATCAATACATTTAGTCCACTATTTTTCAAATATTTTGCTTCCGTGAAAATATTATGTTTTTCAAGGCCCTGTAAATAGGCGTCTGTTTGAGGTAACTCTTTAAGATTAACTGACCAGTTCACTAATAAACAAAACTAAGAAATTTTAAAATAAAAATAAAATGATAATATAGATTTATTTATATACAAGCTAAATTTAAATTCGATAGATTAATTATTCGGAAAGAGTTGTTAATTCAGAGAGACAAAATAAATATTCCAAGACCCCAAGGAAAGTTAACAGCAATTTCATATATTCGACGTAAGCAGCAGAGCAGTGCCGCTGTTTTCGAAAGCCTCTACACTTTTGCCATCAGCACTCTTGTGTTTTCTTATTTATCACCAACTCAATTGGGTGGCTCAATTAAATGTGACAAAAGTTTCTCTTTGTTATGAAATAGAATACGAGAATTGTATCAACCCCCTGTCTGGCAATTTGGTAATTTGTTGCGGTCATCGTTTATCATTGAATACGAATTGCTGCCATAAGAGTGCAATAGAATAAAGAAACAATAATATAAAAAAGTAACCGGGAAGTTGTTGGAAAATGTTTGTTCTCATCAGATCTCCTCGTTTTAAGGTCCTACAAAGCTTCCCTGACTAATCCTGAGAGTCCATCACTATATCCAAATATTAACTAAAAGTGCCATGTACCCGCTTAGTTGAAATACGTGCAGTTCCAGTCATCTAAAGTATTTTAACTCTTCGATTGTTCCAACTTTATTGAGGATTTGTAATGTGATGGCCTCTTTTTACTGCACGTGTGGCATCATTTGTGCTGGTAGGATCACTACGGAACTCAGTAAACTAATTCTTAGCTTTTGAAATTTATTATATAGGCTTGCCATAGTAATTAACAATTCTTTCTTTGATTTCAGGGAGGGGTTTTTACATAAAAAATATTTCAAATTTTTCCCCATCTGTTAGGAAATTAACCCCCTTTTAATGGCCGTCAAAAGTGTAACTTGATCTGCTAAATAATTAGACGGTGGTTAGTGGCAGCAGCGTTGCATTAAAAGTGACTGCAAAGGAAATTCAAAAAGTCAGAGAATTATCAAACAGTCCTCGCATAAAATAAAAAGATGGCAATTATTTGTGCAGAAATATAAATCAATAATTTTATGAATGTCACAAATTAAATAAATGTTTTTTGTGAAAATTTGCTTGCATATCCTGCAACAGTTCAGAGAAGTTATAAGTAACGCCTTGGGAGTCTTAAACGCTTTGATTTATTTAAAAAATATATAGTTTTTTGTTTGTTTCTTTGAAAACTGACAAATAACGCTGTGCTACAGTTTAAAATTAACTTCTAAAAGACTCAAATTAAGTCGTTAAGCGACTTGTGTAGATCATTTTGTCATCTTTGGAATTTCGATTCCATCCTCAAGTTCAAAAGTTATAGTTAAAATATGAATTTGTAAAAAATTGGAAAGAAACGAGCCCAGTTTGTCTGTTTTTGGTCGGTACACACGATTTAAATACTTTGTTGGATTTCATTTAATGTCGAGCAGAATAGTTTATTTTAAATAACGGCATATAAGCGCATAAAAATCGTCAAAATTACTGCACATATTAAAATCGAAATCATGTTTAATCATGTTTTAAAACGGCAGCTGCTGCAATGAAATTGTGTGCTGCCATACAAAATGTATTTAAGAGAAACACAATGGTTGATGTCTGTACTAATCAACTGTTAAATTTTAACGTTGGGCTTCTGTTTTTAAAAACTTTCCAAAAACTTTGAATTTTGGTCGAAAAAGTTCAAGGTTTAGGAATTAAAAACATGACAAAAAGCTTAAAGTAAAAGTTTTTAAACACACCCCTAAAGCTTTCGAACTTTTTAAAGCTTTCCAAACTCTCTTTAAATATAATTTTTCTCTTAATGATTTTTAAGCTGCAAAAATGTTTTATTATACAAAATAAGACTCAAGTATTTTATTTAAATCTCTTTTTTTTAATAAAAAAAAAATTAACTCAATTGTTTTATGTTACATCATGATTTCCATCATCCTGCTGTTGTTGTATATAGTTTTTATTGTCTTTGTTACAACTACTAGTGCGCTTATCAAATGTGCTAGTGTGTGCATATCTTATATGTGTGTGTGTGTGTGTGCACTTGCTGGAGAGCGTTTTTGTATTTTCGGTTGTGTTTGTTTATCTGGGACAATTATATCACATGTTGCATATATCCCATTAATGGTAACACACACACACACACGGCCAACTACCAGGCTGAAGCTAATGTATGTACGATTGCATGTGTATTGGTGGGTATGAATTTGTATTTCGTTTAATGGTCCTTAACAATAATTCTGTGGCGTTGCATTTAAGCGAAAATTTCTATAACGGCAGCAGTCTAAACGATTTTAAGTTAAAAACTTTGATGGTTTTCAGGGGATGATGGGATATTAAAATAAATTAAAGGCAAGACCGTTTGTTTACATATTTAATGAGTTTCATTTCAGAATAGTTTGTTTCGTATGAGCGAACTTATATTTTATATACCAGCGGTAATTGAAGGAAATTATTCACAAAATAATAAATTGATGTTCGCTTAGAATTATTTTCTTGTTAAATAAAATTTAATTTGAGGCAATTTTAAAGCTGTGGGGGCCTAAGAAAAGCTTTAAAAACAAACGACTTTGAGTTATCAAGAATGTATTTTTCGTTTTGTAATAAATTCTATATTTAAGGAAATGCAGAGCCTTTTCTTCTTTTAACTCAAGCGCTGCTGTTATGCTAAAAATAATAAAACAAGTTGGGGCATGCACATGCATGTCTTAGAAACTTAACAGAATGTTTTGGGGTTTTTTATATGTAAATCATGATTGTGGACTCGGTAAAGATTCAGTTGAAATTAAATAGATTTTTTTTAAATATATTGAATGTTTTTCCATCGCTCGGGACATATTCAAATTTACAATTTTTAATATTGCCATGGGAATTCATCAACAGTTTTCCAGGGTTAAGACGAGTAACTTCCAGCTGCATGAAATGAAAAATGCGTGACTACAAACAATTCTAATAATGACAGTCGCAATTATCAGCCTGCTTCGTTGGTATTGCAAGAAGTTCATCGACAAGGGAAAGTAATAAATAAAATGGCTACCACCAGCCTTCACAATGTATACTCTCAAAACTTTCCATCTCTGCTCTACAGTTTCTGTCATAATGCAATGCAAGATTAGGGGCAATCTCCTGAAGTTCCGCCCTCCAAAAAAAATTAATAATAATCGGTAGTCTTTTGCCTTCTTTAAGCTTAAAGATTTCTTATTTGTTTACAAATACATCGTGCATGATCGAGCTTGTCATTTGGAATATCCATAAAACAACAGCATATTCCCACAATAGCTTTTTTATATTTTAACTTTTTGTGATGAATAAAAAATATTTTATTTTACATTTTTAAATTATGAAGAATATAAAAAACATGAAAGGTTTTTAAATAATGACTGTCATCAGGGTTGGGTAATTTCCTACCAGGAAAATGTAATTTAAAATTAATATAAAATTAATTGATTCTTATATCCTTTGAAAAAATGGGTGAAATAAATAGTTCATGCTCCTACTGACTAGTGATAACCTTCAGCAGTGGCAAGACTGAGCAAAGAACAGAGATGGGATGGCGTAGAGATTCAACCCCACTGATCCATTCCTCTGGTATGAAGACTATCAGAAATGTTCTGCTCTAAATGAAAAACTTTGCAAATATCCCGCTCTTAATAAAAAACTTGACACCATATTTATGACTGAGTGCGGAGTCCAGCTCCGAATTATTCGAATAATTTCATGCGAATAATTTTGTTTGAGAAACTTAAATTGCACTAGATTTTTCGAATGATTCGATTCGCATAATTTTATTCGATTAATTTCCTTCACATGCTTTTATGCGAATAATTTTATTCCTACCATATTAATCGATTAATTTCATATGATTTTATTTCAATAACCTCAATAAATTAATTTAACTGGGGTACATTCATTCAAATGAATTTATTCGAATAATTTTATTGAAATAATTTAATAAGATTGATTCAATTAAAATACTTTGATGCAAATAATTTTATTCGATTAATTTTTTTTCAAATAGCTTAATCCGAATAATTTTATTCGCACTTTGTTAAACGTTAAATTTTATATGATTTTATTTAAATAACTTCATCAGATTAACTTTGTTGGAATGCTTTCATTCAAATGAGTTCGTTCGAATAATTTCATTCAAATAATTTTTTTTCGTACAGACGAACTTGGGATCTGATGCATCGTAGGCTCGTGTTCACTACTTCGGCCAACACCGCTCTCATCTTATTATATGTCGTTGTTATGAATTTTGAAAATCGTTTTATTTTGATTTTATATAAATATTTAAGAAAATATTATTTCCATGAAACCAAAAATTCCAAAACTTTCTTGAAATTTTAATATCAAAAATAATATAACTTATTTCCAAACAATTAGTTTACCAAAATAGAATTTTTTATGTCAAGAAATAATTCCATACAAAGTACTTAATATTAAAAAATCAAGCTACGGCTGGTGCTACCCTAAAAAGGAATCAACGTTAATAAGAAAATTCAACCCAAAAAAGTTTGAATTAGAAAATATAACACAAAAATTTCAGATAAAACGACAAGAAGAAAATAATTCAAACGGCAGAACAGGCACTTAACAAAATTAATTTACCAGTAGTTTGTTACACTTCTCGTATTCTCTTTTATAATCAAATTGGTTTACAAATCGAAACTGTTAACGTATTTAACTAGGCTAACTAACATGAGCTGATAAATAAAAACCTCAAAAGTACTGATGACGAAAGCGTAGCGGCTTTCGAAAACGGTTGTTCTGCTCTGTTATGTAAAAAGAATATTTAGAACTGTCGTTAACTTTTCCATGGAGTATTTGCCATGCCCTTCTGAATCAAAAATACTTTTCGTAAGATTATTCTTTCAAAATTGAATCAAATAAATTTCAGTTTGTTCTCTATTGACGCTAAAATCTCGTTCTCTAGCCCAACTTTAAGGCAGCGTGAAAGCTTTTACCGTTTTATTTAAGAATGTACTTCAAACTCGTCAGCACAATAATTTTTAGTTTAATCAAATTGAATTGGTTCCAGCCTTTTCCAAAATTTTTTTTTTATATTTTCCTTCTATTATCCAACTCTTTTACACTTTTTTTTTGCTTTTCAAAAGTATTTCCTCAAACAATGAATCCTGCTTATTAAACCGTGTTTGCTCTGCCATCCACTACCCTTAACATGTGTTCTTCTCGAATATGTTTGCGTATAATTGCCAAAACTTTATTATAATATTTAATTTTCTTGATTACACTGGTTAACAACGTTATGGGAAGTTGGCAAAAAGTTTAGCAAATTACGACTATACAAGTGTGTTATAATAGTTTCTTCCTAATAGTGTTTTCTTTTAACAAAATTTTGCATAATTTTGTGGCTTTTGTAAGAGTAGACGTGTGTTGCTGTGCAATCTAAAATGCTAAACTTTTCCCACGCACAAACACACACCAGTGTGTCTGTACACTACCCAGCAAACACAATCGTTCACGTTGCTTGACATCGTGAAATTTTGAAATTACGCGTTGTAGAGGATTCCCTTGAAATAGAGGCGAACAGTTGGTCATGGAGAGTCCCTCACTTGTAATATCTTTTTAAAATCACAAACGATGATATATTCTACATATTCCGATTTCAATGAAAAATATTCCAAATATTCCACTCTCCAAAAAAAGTTCGAAAAGTTCGAATTTGAAGCACATTCTTAAATAAAACAGTAGAAGCTTTCACGTTACCTTAAAGTAGGGCTAGAGAGAACGAAATCTTAGTGTCAATATAGAACAAACAGAAACTTATTTGATTCAATTTTGAAAGATTAATTTTTTGAAAAGTATTTTGAATTCAGAAGAACATGAGAAATATTCCAAAACACAAGGAAAAGTCAAGATCAGTTTTAAATATGCTTTTTACAAAATAGAGCAGAACAGCTGTTTTCGAAAGCCGCTGCACTTTCGTCATCAGTTCTCTTGGGCTTTTTATATATTAGCACATGTCAGTGTTTCTAATTGAACACGTTAACAGTTTCTGGTTGTAAACCCATTTTATTATAAAGAGAATACGAGAAGTGTAACAAACTACTGGAAAATTACTTCTGTTAAGTCCCTGTTCTCCCGTTTGAATTATTTTCTTCTTGTCGTTTTATCTGAAATTTTTGTGTAATATTTTCTAAGTCAAACTTTTTGGATTGAATTTTCTTATTAACGTTGATTCCTTTTTAGGGTAGCACCGGCCGTAGCTTGATTTGTTAATTTTAAGTATTTCTTCTGGAACTATTTATTGATATAATATATTAAATATTGGTAAACTAATGGTTTGGAAATAAGTTAAATTATTTTTGAAATTAAAAGTTCAAGAAAGTTTTGGAATTTTTGGTTTCTTGGAAATAATATTTTCTTAAATATTTACATAAAATCAAAATCAAATGATTTTCAAAATTCATAACAACTAGATATAACAGGATGAGTGTGCTGTTGGCCCAACTAGTGAAAACGAGACTACGATGCCTCAGATTCCGAGTTCATCTATTCGAGAAAATTATCTGAATGAAATTATTCGAACGAACTCATTTGAATGAAAGTATTCCAACGAAGTTAATCTGATGAAGTTATTTAAATAAAATCATATAAAATTTAGCGTTTAATAAAGTGCGAATAAAATTATTCGGATAATACAGTTTGAAACAAATTAATAGAGTAAAATTATTTGCATCAAAGTATTTTAATTAAATCATTCCAATTAAATTATTTCAATAACATTATTCCAATAAATTCATTTCAATGAAAGTACCCCAATTAAATTAATTTATTGAGGTCTTTTAAATAAAATCATATGAAATTAATCGATTAATATAGTGGGAATAAAATTATTCGCATAAAAGCACGTGAATGATATTAATCGAATAAAATTATTTGAATGAAAGCATTCCAATAAAGTTAATCTGATGAAATTATTTAAATAAAATCATAAAAAATATAACGATTAATAAAAAGCGAATAAAATTATTCGGATAATATAACCTGAATAAAAATATTCGAATAAAATTATTGTAATGAAATCATTCCAATTAAAAAATAAATTCATCAATGTTTTTATATAATTTTTTAAACAGCAGAAACGGTTTTCAAACCTTTTTGTTTCCTGGGCAGACTGTCTTCCAATAAAACTATATTGAGAAGAGTTTCGTGTGCATTAAGCAGACTCTTAATGTGTGCGATATTTTGTTATATTTGAAAATCTCTGGTGTCGAGTAAATTATAATTTGCAAACGAACATAGTTTATGCTGTTTTTTGAGAACATTTACATAAATTATTTAAAATAACTTTTTTGTTATTTTTAGCGCCAAATATATTGAAACTAAAAGGGTTGCAAAAAGTAATTTCATGGATACATATCGATCTAAATATATCCGTGTTATAATCAGTTAGTGATGTCGAACATTTGAATTTGTGTGGTAGGAAAAGTAAAATAGCCGTTATAATCGAAATTATTCGAATAAAATTATTCAATTAAATTTTTTCGAATAAAATCAATCGAATGAAATTATTCGAATAAAATTAGTGGAAGAAATTCACTTGGATGAAAGTATTCCAACAAAGTCATTTAGTTTGTTGCATAGAATTATGTGAAACTTGCCGATTAATGTAGTGGGAGTAAAATTATTCGGATAAAATCATTTGAATGAAATAATTTCAATAAAATTTGTCGATTAATGTAGCGAGAATACATATAGCATATAGACATTGCTTAACCACCCAAGAAATAAATTTCATATTATATGAGAATACATTTATTTAGATAAAATTGTTCGAATGGAATTAATCGAATAAAATTTCTTAAATGAAAGTATTCTAATGAAATTTGCTTAATTAATAAAGTCATATGATTCGTACAAAATTTATCGATTAATAAGTGCATATAAAAGTATACGCAAAAAAATTATTCGAATTAAATTAATCGGATAAAATCATTTGAACGAAATTAATTGAATCAACTTTTTTAAATCAAAGTATTGCAATAAAATTAATCTAATTAAATGAAATTATTCGAATCAGATAATTGGAAAAATCTAGTGCGATTCAAACATTGAAAAAGAATTTTTGAATGAAATTGTTGGAATAAAATTGTTTAAATAAAATTATTCGAATAATGTATGGAAAGACAAATTTTTTAAAGAATTTAATGAAATTACTTGATTAAAATTACTCCGATAATATTAATCGAATAAAGGTATTCGATTAAACATAATTTGTATACTAGTTTAAGATAATCCAAAGTCGACTGTACTGTGAAGCACTAACAGAAACAGAATTATCTGCCTTTAAATTGCTCAAATGATATTTTGCGATTAGATTATATTCGAATAATATTTAAAGAGTTTGCTTGCTTCTTAATAGCCTGCTGATTTGCTCTATTAGCAATGAAGTATTCGTTAATAATGTATCACAAAATTCATTTAGAAGTTATTGAAATAAATAAATTTTCGATTAAATAATATTCGAATAACAATAGTTGCATAATATATCAGAATACAATTATTTAAAAAAAAAATAAAAATAAAAAAAATGAATATTCAATTAAATATAGTTCGAATAATAATATTCGATACATCAGAGATTAAATATTCGAATATAATTTATCAGAATGCAGTTAGTTAATTAGAATTTATTGACATAAATAAATATTCGATTAAATATAACTCGAATAATAATATTAAATAGACCAGAGATTAAATATTCGTACATAATTTATCCAAAAGCAATTATTTCAAAAGAAATTATTCAAATTCGATATTATTCGAAAAATAATATTCGATTAATCAGCAATTAACTATTCGTATATAAATTATCAGACCGAAGTTATTTATAAAAAACTATTAAAATAAATAAAATTTCGTTTATCAGAATTCTTCTTAAGATATTATTTTTAAAAAAATTTATATATTTAAAAAAAATATTCGATTACTAACATTCGATTAATAATATTCGATTAATCATATAATTTGAGCAATTTCCAACGGTTGATGTAAATTAAAATTATCGAAAAGCATTTAAATATAATTCCACAAAAAGTCAAAATTCGGACATAAAAAAGAATGAAATGAAACGAATAAAAACTAAAACCAATAAATTTCCTAAATTAAAATTATTGAAATACAATTAAGTCGTATATGTTATCAATAAAAAAGTGTTTGAAGTTTTGATTTTTTCAATCAAAAGTTTTTACTTGCATTCGAATAAACAAAAGAATTTAAAATATTTCCAGTTTTTAATATAAAATCTCTTGAAAGCAACGTCCCTTAAAATGTTTTTCACTTTTGTGAATTCCCTCTGCTTCTATAAAAAAATTCACTTGGGAAACCCTACAAATTGTTTTTCCACCGCAAAGCTGCCAAAGAGATTATCAGCCAAATTTCCAAAGTCAATAGAAAGATTTATAACAATTTTCCAAATATCAATAAAAAACAATTCTATGGGATTTTCTTTAGTTAATTATTCAATCCTTCAAGTTTTTATTTTTCCCTAGAACAAATAAAATCGTAATAAAATGAATATGAATGACGATGAATGGTTGGGTTGCAGGACCAGCAACAGTTGCGCAAAATTTCAATGCAAACAATTGAATTATAATTGAACTAAAACGAGTATTTCTATTGAATTTGCAAACAAGTAATTTTATGAGCGAAATTAAACAAAGGAAATAAAAAAATAAAGTCACGGAAGACCAACATGTGACGAGAAAAAAGTGTCTGAGGCAAAGGACGAAGTTGGACAAAAGGGCAGACATGAATGAGTCAGACTTGCACCGAGACTGGTGCTGGTTTGTAATACAATTAACTTTTGCTGTTTACGAACAGCGAATTATTATCTGAAAAGTTTCATAATTATTTATGTGCAAAAAAGTAAGTTAAATAGGGTCAGACATATAATAACGATAGTGTCAGGTTGAAAGCTGCACTGTGGGACTGTTGGAAAATCGAGTTAATTGAGTCTTGTGAAAAAAAAATTTATTTATATCTGAAGGTCTTCTGGTAATAAAAAAAAATATCTAAGCGATTGTATTGTTTTCTATCAACGCTCTTTCCACTGCCAAGTCGGGTTTGAGTTGTAAACGGTCCGTTTTGAAATACCTGCCATTTTCTTGAATTAAAAATATTTGTTCGTTACGTATTTTGATATCGACAGACATGACAACTATTCTTAAACATAGGGCTAAGGCGACATTAACATAATTACCCAACTTGGAAAATTTGAGCAGATAAGCTGTTTGTAAAAGCCGCTGCACTTTCATAATCAGAACTCAAGTCCTTTCTCTTCTCGACTCCTTATATCTTTTTTTTATTTATATTTTTATTTATATATTATTTATGTTTTAATGTCCACTAAAGAATGTGTTCTTTGTCGGTTCTGTAAGCGAAATGGGCGGGCGAATTTAAATAGTCAAAAGGCCAAAACTTACTCTCTATCTTCTCAGCTTTCTTTCTAACTTTGGAGCAACACACAGCAAATGGTCTAACTAAAAGAAAAAAAATTGTACGAGAAGTATATCAACACTAAACCGCTGGTAACACCCTTCGAAACCCTGTGTTGCGTTTGATTATTCTCTGCTTATCCAGTTAAAATTTTTTTTCCTATTTTTACTTCAAATTTACGCTTTTAAGAGGGATCCCTTGAGTGTTGGTCCGATAAAAGAAAAGTTATATGAGAAGTGTATCATTATCGAGCCGATGGTAACTCTGTTCAATTTGATTATTTTCTGCATGTTCAAATTTCTATCTCTTTTCCAGAAGGCAGTCCCAATGTTTTGGTCCAACAAAAAAGATTATTTTCTACATGTCCAATTTCTTAATTTACCCCCCTTTTTACTTCAAATAATATACAGACATCACTTGAATGTTGCCGGAAAAAATTTATACGAGAAGTTTATCGATTCTAAGCCGATGGTACCACCCCCTCGTTACCGTACGATCATTTTCTACTTGTGCAGTTTTCTATATCTTTTCTTGTTTTTAATTCAAATAATATCCAATTTTAGGTGTCAGCACCTGAGTGTTGATCCAAACAAAAATATGTACGAGAATTGTATCAAGACGAAACCTATGCTACCACCCTTCAATTCCCTGTATTGCCGTTCGATTATTTTCTACTTTTCCGATTCTTAATTTTTTTCTTATTTTTACTTTAAATAATATGAAATTTTAGAAGTGATTAGTTAGAGTGTTAGTCTATTTAAAAAAAAAATTGTGTGCGAGAAGTGCATTAACACTAAACCGCTGGCAACACTCTTGGAACTCCGGTGCGGCCGTGTAATTATTTTCTGCATCCAATTTATTATTCGTTATCCTGTTTTTATTTAAAATAATAAATAAATTTTGGTGTGCTGGTTCAACTGAAAAAAATGTGTACGAGAAGTGTATCAACATCGAGCCGATGGTAACACCCCTCAATTCCTTGTGTAGATGTTTGCTTATTTTCTGTACATCCTATTTTCTATCTCTTTTCGAGAAAGAAGCCCCTGAGTGTTGGTTAGAAAAAAATAAAAAAATTATATGAGAAGTGTATCAGAACTAAACCGCTGGTAACACCCTTGGAATTCCGGTGTGGCCGTGCGATTAGCATGACATGCTAATGGCATGGCCGTGCAGACATGTCCAATTTTCGGTTTTTTTTTTGACTTCAAATAATAAATAATTTTAGCAGTCATCCCTGAGTGTTGATTCAACCCACAGACATTCTTTCCAACTCTGGCGCAGTACGCAGCAAGTGTAGGTGTCATCTCCTGACCGTTGTTCCAATTAAAAAAAAAAAAAACATTGTACGAGAAGTGTATCAATGAATCCGATGGTAATATCCTTCAATCCCCTGCGCTGCAGGTTGACTACTTTCTGCGTTTCTGATTTTCTATTTTTTTCTTGTTTTTATTTCAAATGATATATAACTTTAGGAGTTCTAACGAAAAAATTGATGCGAGAAGTGCATCAACCGCTGGTAACACTCTCCGAACTCCGGTATGGCGACGTGACTATTTTATGCATGTTTTTCCTTTAAATAAAAAATAATTTTTGGAGTGTAGGTTCAACTAAAAAGAACAAAAAAGTGTATGCGAGAAGTGTATTAACAGTAAACAGATGGTAACAGCTTGAAATGCCTGTGTTGCCGTACGATTACTTTCTGCATGTCCCATTTTCTATATATTTAGATTTATGATTTAGGAGTGACCCCTAGGGAGTTGGTGAGAATAACAAAAAAAAAATTAATCTACGAGAAGTGTATGAACAATGGCAACACTCTTTGAATCCTGTGTTGCCGTTTGTTTGTATATTCTTCTCGTTTTATTTATTTTTTCTTCAACTACTAAATAATTTCAAAAACAAATAAAATCCCAAGAACTAGTCCAACAAATTGACTGCTAAGAAATTTTCAATTAACTCTTTTTGAAAAACTTCAGGAACAAAAAAAAAACTCAATATTTGTCCTATGAAATTGCATTTGTTCAGTGCAATTTAAGCCAAGAAAGAAATCTTGGCAAATATGCTGCCATTGAAATTACTTTCTCAACTTTTACGTGTCATTCCTTAAGAGGAAATTCAAACATGATTTGGCTAAAAAACAGAACAACATCAAGTTGAGCAACACAGGACAATTCGAAAGTAACTTTGCAACCTCATCAAAATCATTATCAAGCAGTGCTGAGCTGTTGACTTATTCTGAATGATGTATGTTTTAAAAAAAATATATTTTGCAGTTTCATATCAGTTTTCCAAGGCAACAAAACAGCCAAGCAAACATTTAATTCGTTGGAGAATTCAGCTCTTAATGACTTCAAATAGCCGACTGTTTGCCAGAAGCAAGACACTGTGCAAACACTGTGAATAAAGCGTGAGCTGCGGCACGCAATTGTTTAATAAAAAAATAATGATAATAAAATATAAAAATCTGTTTTAAAGTTTCAAGTAAAAAAACTTGCAGCTTAAAGTCGACATGAGCAGCTACAGAAGCTCCTGTTACAGGATAAACAAAGAGATAAAGGAAACAACAACAGCAACAACTCAACTGCTTCATGACGTAACATGTTTTGTGAAGTAAAAAAAATAAATAAATAAATGTTGACTTGTTTGCTTTTGTCTTCCAACATGCAGTTGCCAACATGTTGCACATATTGCTACAGTGAATACGAGTGCACGTGTTGTTGTTGTTTCGCCTTTTAAAATGCAACATTTGCGGTCTGTTAAGGGAGTCATAAATTTTGAGTGGCACTTTTCCACACCACCCGTTTTGGTGGCCTACAAGATTTATTGAAAACTTTTATCGAACTGTAGTTTTGTTTCTAATATTTGCCTGCGGCCCTGATTGAGTCTAGCTAAGCTTCATCAGTAAATGAAATTTCATTCTTATCAGGACAGCTAATGGGAAAGGGTGTAGTTAATAATAGTTTTGACTTCAGTCCCGGGGGGGCGTCTTGATGTTTTCATTTTTGGCGAACGATAAACGATGTTGCACCTGGCCCTGAAACTTAAGTCAAAATAAAAATCTATTTTTATTCCGATAAGAAGAAAATTACGACCTTAAATATTCACCCTGTAAATGGTTTTGATTTATTAAAATAATTGCAAAAATCCCAAGTATTCGCACGTGACAATAAAAGAACGAGGGCAGCAGTTAAATTGCTGACGATAGGGTTACCTGTAACGACATTTTCATGCGATTCGAATATTATGCCTCGACGTATTTTTATAATGGGTTTTGCTTTTTTCTCGAAAAAATGAAATTCAATTACTCAATGTTGCACGTGACCTTACTTCTTCCCACATGATTTTTTTATTGACTCTTTTTACTGACTCCTCTTATCGACTCTAGTTTTTATAATACACCGTGATTTTTTAATTTCTCGTGAAATTTATTTTCCCATTATTTTTATTTTTTTGTTGGGCTTCGGATTCAATCGAGAGTTTTTCATACACCGTTTCAGTCAAAGTTGCACGTGACATTTCTTTTTCGAACATGATTTTTTTAATGGGTCTTAATACGACTCTTGAATTCAATCGAGGGTTTAGTTAAATTTGCACGTGACAGTCCTCTTTCAATACGATTTTTTATAGGGTCATTTTAGGGTTCGCGAATCGCGCCGAGATTTTGTAATTCACCGATTTCGCTGGACATGCCTTTTTTCAACATGATTTTTTAATGTGCCATTTTAGGGCTCTCCAATCGACTTGAAAGTTTGTAATACAACGTTTAAGTCAAGGATCCACTTGACATTTATTTTTTCTCTTATGGACTCGAGAGTTTGTAGTACATCGTTTTAGTAAAAGTTTCACGTGGCATATATTTTTCCAACATAATTTTTTTTAATGGCCATATTACGACTCTCGAATTGAATCGAGGGTTCAGTTAAAATTGCACGTGACAGTCCTCTTTCAATACGATTCTTTATAGGGTCATTTTAGGGTCCTCAAATGATTTTTTACAAACATGATTTTTTTACAGGGCCTTTGTATGGTTCTCGTATGGACTCGGGAGTTTGTAATACATCGTTTTAGTAAAAGTTGCCCTTGACATCTATTTGTCCAACATGATCTTTTTAGGGTTTTCAAACCGAGTCGTGATTTGTGATGCGCCGTTTTAGTAAAGGTTGCACGTGACAAATTAATTTTCTACATGATTTTTTACTGGGAGTTTTTAGTGTTCTCGTATGGACTCGAGTGTTTGTAATACAGCTTTTTAGATGTTGTTTGGAAAATACAAATTAATATTAAATAAAACGAATTGATCTTATTGAAATTACAAATTTATAATAAGAAATTGGATTTTCTCTCTTTTTAAATTTCATTTTGAATTTGATATTATAAATTTTTTGCTGTTGTGAATCTATTTTCCCATCAATTTAAACTTAAAAAGTTGGGAGTTAAAGAAAAACTTTAGTCACTTATTTGAAATGTTGCACGTGACATATTGTTCCATCTTGAAAAATTCCAGTTAAAATATTATCAATTTAACGAAAGCTTTCAATGAATTAACTGTCAGATAACAACAAGAATCTTGACATAATTAAATATGGAGTAATTAAAAGCAAAAGCAGCGGTATCAGGAAAGCTTTTTATTATTTTATTGTTATTGCTTTTAAATTTGGTAAATTAAAATATTAGATAACCACAAACTTTTGGCTCGTGTGCTTTTTATAATATTTGAGTAACTTATCTAAATTATCTACTACGGCATGGTTGTATTTTATTTTTTATCTGAAAAATAAAATACATTTTATGTTGTGCGTGCGTATTCATAAAATGTTAATGCGTGGGGAGCTTAACAACATTTTTCTGTATCGTTGTCTGCCAAATTAGAGGGCTTTCTTTTGATTAGAGTTTGCAAGAAAATTGTATTCTAAAAATTGCATTATGAAATTTTTGTTTATAATTCTCAATTGGTTCGAGAAAGTTTGTGCATAAAAATAAAGGAATTTGAAGTTTTAGTTTTTCGGTTTTGGGTAAATTGAAGGCTGCTGATGTTGAGGTGTAGAAGGCAAATAAATGTAACCATGTAGACATGCTTAAGCATGTTTAACAATCTCCTTTAATATGTTGCTTATGACAGTAAACAATACTGAAGCTCCCGCCAATCAAACTACACCCAATACATGTCGAAAGCTGAACTGACCGTTCTAACGTCACCCGTTCTAAAGTTATACAATTTAAAATAATAAATCGTTTATGTGAATTTTTATTTTTATATATCACTAGTGATGTCGCACGTGACCAACTTTATGAAAATTTAAAGATGTTAAAATTTTCCGGCAGTATTTTTCTTTTGAATTGTATTAAATACTTCTGTGTGGACTGAAAATTTTATGAGACTTCCAAATGTAAAGGGTGCTTTTTTAGCCGCATGATAATTTAAGCAAGACTGAAATAACATTGGAATGAAGTTTTTTAAATAATTATTTGTTGAATGATTTCTAGGCATTTTTATAAATACCAGCTCTGGCATTTGATGGCCTCTATGACAGATTATATGGGGCTTTCCATTGAGGTAATTTTTTTTGTTACGTTTTGCAATAACTCCCATCCGTTGTTGCCTAAGATTACACTAGTCAACTTAAAATTTTAAATGGTTGCCTCTTAATTTCATGTTAACCTTCAACGAAATAATGTTATCAACTTTTTGCGCTGTCGCAAAAACAAACGCGCTTGTTGGCACGTAACAATAACATCTTCAGCGTCTAGCGTTTTGATTAAAATTACAAAAAATAAATGAGAAATTAGTTGAGCTACAAAATTATTTTATCTCTTTTTGTAGTCACCGCCGTTCTTGTGTTCATGAATTCTTTTAAAGACAAGAAAGAATGGAATGCATAAAAGAAAAAAAAAAATTGTTTTAGTTTATAAAAAAAAAATAAAGAATTTATTTGTTTAAGCAAAAGTTCCTGCTGTTTTTTCTCTCTCTTGTATTTATGTTTAGGAATCATTTTTTTCATAAAAAATTTATTAAATATTTTTTTCTTAGAGTTTCATGAAAAAAAAGAACAAAAAAGTTGAACAGGATAAAGGAGAAACAACGAAAGAGAACGTGTGCGTGTGAAGAGGGAACACAAACACGCACTCCCTTCAAAGTTAAACTACATGTTATTATTATTATGTTGTTCTTGTTTTTGTTGTGCGTCTTATTTTTATCAGTTTTTATTGTTAATTTTTTTCTTTTCAAAATAAACAACTTCTTTTGGCTGTTAATATATTTTTATGCTCTTCTTGTATTTGCTTTATCTTCAAGGAGGATTTAGTAGCAGAAAATTAGCTGGATGTTGAGAACAAACAAACAAACAAACAGACAGACAAAGAACATGACAAACTTTTCTGTCATTTTCCATCGCTTTTATTTGTTTTCATTCATTTTCCTTTTCTTAGAACTGGGGGAATATTGGCCATGCCAAAAGTCCTTCCCTTTTCTTTCAATCTGCTGTGGCGGAGACATTTCAAACAAGCTTAAATTTCCAAGTTAATAATTTGCAAAGATTTTTTAAAAATATTTTAAAAAATAAAAACTTTGTTTTTTCGTAATTTACATGCTCGCCTTAAAGTTGTAGAATCGTTTAATTATTCATTGTTGTTGATAGTGTTCATGCAAAATCGTGTTTTAATTAATGGCGTTTTCTTTTTTGGAAAACGTGCAACATTTTTACCACTTTTTTTCTTCTAAATACTGGCAGTTTGGAAGAATATTAAAACAGAAATTATTTTTCATAAAAGATGCCGGATTAATTTGGAATAAATTCTGTATTTTCAAATGACAAAATGTCGCCAGTTTTCATCAAAAAGTGCGAAAATTGTTGCATTTTTTCAAGAAAAGAAATCAACATAAGTAAAAGCAGAGCTGGGAATGTTCTAATTGTTAGATAACAGTTTGTGGTAGCGAAGCTCCGATAACTGCTTCTTTTTCTTAATGATAAACACAAATAAAAATGACTTCAGTTGAATCGATTATAATTCTTTCCATCTTCTCCTTCGTTCTGGTAGTACCTGACATATTTTAATAAAAATTCATATAGGTAACTCCATGAAAAATCGACAAACAGTTATAAAAGATCTGTTTCAATTTGAATGAAATTCGGTCAGAGGCTCCTTTCCGTTCTATTTAGTTGTTACACCAACGGTGAAAAATAACAAAAATTTTTTTTTGGAAAAATTTATGTCATATTCAAAATTTCATAACTTCGTGAATCCCCTGAATAATCAAATATTTTTTTATTTTATCAATATCTCAAAAACCATCGCATTTACAAATAGAAATTGTAGGATATATTAAAGTAAATATTTGGGACTGCAACTTAGAACAAAATAGAAACAGTTTTAATTTTCTGGAAAAATGTAATATCTGCAAAGTTGTGAAATTTTTAAAATTGAATTAATCAAAGAAAGTTTAAAATTTTCCTGACTTATTTTTCATAGCGCCGATTTTTGTTCGAGTATCCTGGAATTGTTTTTCTTGCAAAACTTGTAATGCAAAAACATCTTATATATAAATATTAATATTAATCAAAAACATTAACTGATCGTTTATATAACTTCGGAGTTGAAAAAAAAAACTACTCCAGTTCTTTCGTTGATATCTCTAGAAAATATTAACCGATTTTGAGCCGGTCCACTGTTATAGCCACACATAAAGACACAGCCACGCATAAATATACACAAACACACATAAAGATAGAGATACGCATACACATACACACACACACACACACATAAAGATACAGATACGCATACAAATACACATACACACATTCATATATACTCACTTACAGCTGCACTCACGCATGCTCACATACAGATACACGTATGGTCATACAGTTGTACAGACGCATACACATACATGCATACACATATATGTACACATGCATCCACACAAACGAACGTACACACACATACAGTCATAGTAACAGGCTCTCATAGTTAGTCAGAAAATCTTTCAAGGATCTCAAAACGTGGAACTGTGATGAGAATTCTGATGGATTTTTTTCAAAACGAGTTAAAACCAATAACTTTCCGAAGGTTTCCGAATCTTCAATATTCCTATATAACTTTAATATTCTTATGACACAGAATATTTTGAACAGAAAAAAATATACTCCTTGAAAATAGCACTTGTTGAAAAAGTACTTTTTCGAAATAGCACTTTTTAAAATAGTACTTGCGAAAAAAGACTTTCTGGGAATGCTACTACCTGAAAAAAAGTTCTCTAAGGAGGCAGTACTTTTTCTAAGAAAATACTATTTAAAATAACAATTTTTGGAAACGCACTCTTTGAAAATAGCTCTTTTTGAATTCGTACTTTTTAAAAATAGTACTTATATGAAAAAGTACTTCTTGAAAAACAATATTTACATGAAAAGTACTCTTTAAAAAAAGTACTTATATGAAAAAGTACTTTTTGAAAAATAATACTTACATGAAAAGTACTCTTTATAAATAGTACTTATATGAAAAAGTACTTTTTGGAAAAGGACTTTTTAAAGTGGTTATTTTTGAGTAAATACTTTTTGAAATGCGTTCTTATTCGAAAATCACTTTTTGCAAGTAGTATCTTTTGAATATTATACTATTTTGGGAAAAAAATGCCTTTGAAAAAATAATTTTTTGAAAATGGTATTTATTGGGAAAATACTTTTTGAAAATATTTTTTTTTATTAGTACTCTTTGAAAAAAGTTGCTATTAAGTAAATATATTAAAAAAAAACTTTTTGAAAAATCACTTTTTGGAAAAATTACTTTCTGGTAAAAGTACTTTTTGAAAATAGTACTTTTTTTTTAAAAAGTGCTTTTTGAGAATAGTAAATATTTGAAAAAGTACTTTAAAAGTTTATTTTTTTGAAAATTATATGTATTGGGAAAAATTACTTTTTGAAATTGTACTTTTCAAAAATAGTGCCTCTTGAAAATTATTATTTTTGAGCAAATAATAATATTTAAAAAAAGTTCTTTTTAATTAATTTTTTAAAACTGATCAATGAAAGAGTCATTTTTGAAAAAAGGTGCAATAAAAAAAATTTACCAAAAAATTTACTTCCCTTAATTAAATTAATTGAATGAAAATAATGTAATTAAATTAATTTAATTAAATTAATTTAATTACATTAGTTTCATTAAATTAATTTGCAGGTATTAAATACAAAAATTTAATTATTTTCATTAAATTAATTTACAGATATTTAGTTTTTTGAAAAACTTTAAAATCTGTTTTTGATTTGACCCGATTTATTTGTGCATGTTTGATGGTATTTGAGACATTGAAAAAATAAACTGAACAAATTCGGTGGATTCGGCAAAATTATGGAATTTGGAATGTGACACAACTCCAGTAAAAATTCGTTTGAATTTTTTTTTTCTGTTGCTATAAATATTGAATAGATCGAAAAATAAGCCCTGACTAGGATTTATTCAAATCTTTCCCTATTTGACATAAATTTAACCTCAAAAAAAGGACATTTCGAAAACTGTTAATTCGTTGTCTTAAATTCGACTTTAATAAATAAATTTCTCTCAAGTTCGAATTATAGAATTTTCTGTCATGTGTTCCATTCAACATTTTATAGTCAAGTTTTATTACCTTCACCGTTGGCTCTTCTCCATCCTTCCCCATTTCCAGCTCTTATTTGACTGAATTAAAACTTAGTGAGAACTATTATTTTTAATTTTCTTACTATTTTCTAGTCTATTATTCACACTGACTTTCAGTTCTACGCAGTCATAAGAAGAAGTGTTAAATTAATTTCTTTGGTGTTCATTTTACAAATGAAAAAAAGAAATGGATCGCCTTCTAAGAGATTAAAATTAAATATGTGTGTCCTTGTCACTCTCTGTAAAGGACAGTTTTTAATGTGTTGCACGTTAATAAACGTAAAGTTGCTCGAAAGCAATTAATTATTTGATATTTAGCTGGAATAGATTAAATTAAATAGAAATGAATGTTTATTGCGAAACTTTATAAGCCTGCACAAGCTCATGTTATTTCTTGCAATTCGCTTAAGAAATTGTAAAATTAGTTGGCATTTGCCAGGGTTGGCAAATGTAGAAAAAATTTAGTTCTGAACTAAAAATAGCAAAAATCAAATTGTCTGACTTCTAATCACTCTTCATCTAGCCTCTAAACTTTATCCCTCTTTTCAAGACATAAAAATTGGGTTTATTTAGTTACTTCGATATGATAAATAAATTTTTCCATCCCTGCATCTGATGTTTTTAGCTCTTTCTTATATCTAGTTTCAAAATATATGTTCCAAGAATGCAAAATGTTATTGATTTATAAAGAAAAAGAGAAAGTTTATTTAGTTATTTATTGTAAGATAAAAAATCAGCTTCCCATCCCTGTTATAAATTTGTTTATATATAGTACCAAATAACTTATTTTTTATATATGATATATTATTAGTTGTGAACAAAACAATTGGTATTATATCATTACTTTCATATTCCAAAAAAAAAAACTTCGTTTCCAGCTCTGGAACTGTTTTCTACATATCCTGATTACGAGTTGCAATAAACTATTGATTTTAACGTTTCAATTAACTAGCAAAAAGGGGAGCAATTTTTGAATCGTTCACTTCTATGTGCAAAAAAAAGGTTCAACTGTCCAACCCTGGAATCGAATTTTTGTTCCTTTTTTAATTTTCCCTGAAGTATTAAACAAGTTCAATAAGGGGAAAAAAAATAATTGAAATCGTTGATTTTATATATCAAAACTTGTTGCAAATTTGCCAGCTTAAAAATATTAAAATGTCCAACCCTGCAATATTAGTTTTTATTTTTAATGCCAATTTAATTTTTCTTGAAATATAAAACAAGTTCAATAAGCAAAACATATATTAGTCTTACATGCCGAAAATTTGTTAAATTTTTCCAGCTCTGGAACTGTTATCTTAGATTTCCTGATTTTCAGTTTCAATTAAATTTTTTTAATTAACAAATATGTTTAATTTATATAGAAAAATTTTTAGTCGTTCCTCTTTATGTACAAAAAAATCCACTGTCCATCCCTGGAATAGAATTTTTATTTTTCTTAAACTAAAAAACCCGTTTAATTAGCAAAACAAAATCGAAATCAGTTTTCGTTGTTAAGTTTTACATGCCACAAATTATTTAAAGTTTTCCAGCTCTGGACTTGTTTTTTTTTGAAATTTCCTGATTTCTCGATCCAATGAATTCTTTCCAGTATCAAATATGTTTAATTTATACAGAAAAAAAAAATTTATTTTCAACTGGTTATTTTTATATGTCAAACAAAAAGTGAACTGTCCAACCCTGGAAACGAAGTTGTGATTTTTAATAAATACAATTTCCCTTTTTCTTGAACAAAAGAAACAGGTTTAATTGGTAAAACAGAAATAAGTTTTGGATAATTAATTTTATATACCCAAAAATTGGGTCACAATTTCCAACTCTGGAACCGTATTTTTAAATTGATCGACGTACAACACTTATCAGGCCCCGTATTTCAGTACTAAAACAATGTTTCTTGCTCTACTTAGGCCTTGGAAAACGGATTTAATGTACAGACAGACAGACATCGCTTATGCGAAGGCGTTCAGGAGGTTTTTACACTGAAACAAATTTCCATGGGGTCTATTATATTATATTCAGAATTTTAGATTAGATTTTATTATCAATAGAGTGTTCCTGTTTCCTCGGAATATTGTCGCTTGTCTGATGAAAAAAATTTAACGAAATTGATGCTAATAAAAATTAATTTTGTCGAGGACCGCCGAATTCAGTTAATAATTTTTCGTTGTTTTTTTTCGCAATAAAACTCTCGATGACAAATTAAATAAAAAATAAATGAGTTTTAAATAAAAATATTAAATCATATGAAAATTACACGGATGAGTTAATAAAATATTCCCTTGATTGTTTTTTTGCCATACATTTTTCGCCAACTGTCCCACTGTTCTATACCGAATAATACATCCAATTGTGCCATTTAAAATCTCACAGATAAATAAAATTTTGGATTAAATATTTCTAAGAATAATTGGCCGATGAGACAATAACAAAACTGAAATATAATATGAACTTTAATTAAGATTTTCGCTGTCAATAATTGATGCTGCCAGAAGTATTTGCAAGTGTTCTTAAGTGATTAGCGACATGCAGCAGTAAATTAACGATTTCAAATGAAATTAAAAGAACTGAAAGTCAATATAACGCACAAGGGCACAAACTAATCACGCATGGGATTATTGTTGAAAACAAGTTCATGCATGTATAGCAGGGATGCCCAGCTCATGAAACAATTGTTTGGAGAGAACTCACACATATTCATATGCTCTTTCATTTAGTCGTTGAGAAGTGTACATGTTTAGCGAATGCTTTGTTGCTTTTTTTCAAGTTCACACTCAAAAAATGTTGTGCGGCCATTCAATGAAATGTTAATGCTCTTTCATTTAGTCCTTAATGAACAAGCGATGAATGCGCATGCGTGGCGGCTGCTATTATTTTTAATTATTATATGATTAGAATCGTTTATATAAGATTCACAACTGCAATCTTTTATTTTTCGAGAAACTTTTTTTATTTTTTATAATGAATTATACAAATAAGTTGTTTTGTTTTTGTTAAACAATATTTATGCACAATAGAATTGAGTATTTTGATTTAAAATTAAAAATTAAGTTGAATTATTTTATTTAAAAATATGTACATACATATATTAATATGTTTGCTTTTTAATATCAATATAATTTTTCGGTTTTTCAATCTCTTACTAACATATTAATTTGGCTGTAAATAAATACATTCTCTCAATTTGTTATTTTTCTGTTACTCACTAATACACAAGAAAAAATTTTTTGGGCATCACTGATGTATAGTGTAGACATACACCACTTGCTGCATCTCTCTCTCTCTCTCATTATCTGTCTCTCTCTCTCTCACACTGTTGTGTATTTATTAAATTTAATCTTTTTTGTGGAATCATTATTTGGAATTGACTGTTTCAATATTAATTGTCTTTTTACGTTACCCTGGACTTAATAAAATAAAAAAATAAAAATCTAGAACATAATTTTATATAAAAATTTTTATACACAAATAAATTACTGTTTAATTAGACGATTAGCCAACTCCAAGCAGAGCTGGTGAATTGAACAGTTCCTGCTAAATAAAATTATGTCACCATAGAAATTCAATAGCATTGAAATAAAAAATATAAAAAATGGGAGAAAAAGAATTTGAAAAAAGAAGGAGCCTTTTGTAATACAAGTAACGGCTGAATTATTGGAACACAATATCCTTCGCCAAACGGCAACAATGGCAGCATGAAAAAGTTGCATGGAATAGAACAAAGCAAAAACAAATAGAAATAAAAAAATTGAAAACTTAAAAAAACAAGAATTAATACAAAAAAAAAAAAAAAGAGAAACTATAAACACCGGAAATTGAAAGGAATGATTTTTAATACTCTTGTGTTTGAGTTAAAAAATTTAGCATCCTGAGCATGGGATTGCATAAACAGATAAAATAAAAGAACTTGACAAAAAACTAATAAAAAAAAAACTGTAAATCCCTGTTAAATTAAAAAAGCTGCGCTTTTTAATCAAATATTTTTCAACAAAATAAAAAATTTGTTGTCATTTTATTTTTATCGATCTTTCAAATCGCATTTAAATTAATAGGCTGCTGCTCAAAAGATCTGTTAAATTTATTTAAGAATTGATGGAATCATTTGCAATAATTTAATTGGCAATTTACACAGTAGAGTAGAATACCACGGTTTTCGAAAGCCACTGCACTTTTTCTTCACTACTCGTGTTTGTCCTGTTTTAATCTAAAGACAGTTTACATTTAACAAAAATTCTTATGAAGAAATTGCATACGAGAATTGCTTCGATTGGAAACGGAAGTAGAGACCCCACGATCAAATCCCCGCGACGGCAGGGACTTTTTTCATGTCAATTTTTTATTTAGTTTCTTTTTTTTACTTTTCACTTAAGTCAAATAAAAAGGGCTTCAATTTTATAAGTAAAGAGTTTTAGAATTCAATTGAATTAAAATGATTTTCCAAAGCGCAAGCGAACATTCGAATCATTTCATTATCCAGACTAAAACTGCAGTGCGGAGCGGAACAGCGCTCGAACAGTTTTCGATTTTGATTAATATCGAGTAAAAGTCTGTATTTATGTGGTCTTGTTTTTAAGAGTTTTACAACGCTCTTTCAGGCGTCACAAATTTTAGATCGTGAATGGGAAACTTTTAAGACAGCAACCTCTTGGAAAGTGTGAGCAAATTCGAGGTTTCCAGAACTCGTCTGAAAATTAATTTCAAATAAACTTTTGATAGGACAACTGTTCGGAAAGTGGTTTAAGCTCGGGAAGAAATTGTAAATTTCAAAGCACAAGGGAAAGTCAAAATCAGTTTTAAATAATCAATTTATTAATTCGTGCAGCTGTTTTCGAAAGCCGCTGCACTTGCTCTTCACTGCTCTTGTTTACTTGTTTACAACCTCTTGTGAGGGGTTGTAGTTGAACGTAAAAACAGTTTCCATTAACAGAAATTTTTATATGAAAATTGCATACGAGAATTGTTTCTATTGTACACTGACGTAGAGACCCCAGGATCAAATCCCCGGGATGAAGATTTTCATGTCATCTATTTATCTGCGTTTTTCTTTACCTTTTAGTTAAAAAATTCAAAAAATTAAAAGTGAATTTAGTTTTCGTATTGAAATCGCTTTTAGTTTAATGAATGAAATGATCTAATAAAATCAAAAAAGTTTTCATTCCTAGAAATGTTTACGTGATTTCCATTTACGTGAGTTCCATTTCCTAAAGGAGTTTAAAGCTGCAACGTGGCTAATGAATCTGCAATTTAGACGGCATTAAAATCGCAAATTTGTCACGATGGTTGATAACTGATTTTCTAAGTAACTTTAAATAATTTACGACACGTTATTCACTTCTCAATCTCTTCTTGGTTATAATCAAATCAAGCCCAGGATATTAGTTTGTTTTAGCCATTTTATATATATTTTTTTTGCCATTTTCTAGGTTTTATCGGGCCTAAAAAAATCTTCTTAGAACATTAAAAAAATATGTTTTTGCTTCGCAACAATCTGTTCGTTGAAACATCAATTAATTATTGTTTTGTTAAAAGGATTATATTGAATATATTATTAACAAACACTTTTAGTAGACAGAGACGCACACACGCAGACACACTCACACACACACATAAACACACGAATACAGCACACACGGACTTAGTCACACCTGCAGTGGCCAGAGGAAAGCACCCAGTTGGCCATGTCTCTCAAGATACTATCGATGATAAGTGTTGAGTCTGATTGAGGGGTGAAAACTTTGACTTGGCAACACTCCTTAACTGGGGTTTATTTTGCCAACTGCCAAGTCATTCATGTTTAATTTGGATTTGGCATGTCGAAGTGAATAGACTGACGCAAATTTATTTTTAAAATAATGGTGCGGTTCACATCTTTTAACGAAATTTGCGTTCTTTCGTTATCCTGAAACGAAGTCGTGCAAAATGCGTTGAAGGATGAGGGTCACTTTTGCTTGAAAGGACATGTCAAAAACAAAACTGCCCTACTCGATATGTTGAGGCATCGTTACATCACAAAAAAAAAAAATTTAAAAAAAAAATAAAAACTGACTGTTTGGTGTGCCTTTTGGGCTGGTGGCTGCCACTGGACCGTACTCCTTAAAAACGATACTGATCAGAATAGTGCTGTCAATGGTGACCGCTATACAGCCTTACTTACCGACATTTTCGTTCATGATGTGCAGAAGCTGTGGTTTTGACAGGACGGCGCAACTTGTCACTCAGCTTGTCCCAAATTTGATTTATGGAAGCCAACTTTGAAAACCGCATAGTTTCACGTTTCGTTTAGAGGGTCAAGAGAGCGTGAGATGGGTCTCCAAGAATGTGCGATTTAACGACACTAGACTATTTTCTGTGAGGAAGTCGCTAGTCTACGCCGATAAGAACATACGCAGCCCTATTGCCGAGGTGTAAAAAAATATGATCTCATGGTTACGTCAATGAAGAAAAACGGTCGAAATCCTTAAGTGTACGTTGAGATGTCGCTACATCCAGTAAGACTAACTGTTGGGTGTGATTTATGAGCTGGTCGCATCGCTGGTTTGTGATTCTAGAAAAACGATGCTGTTCAGAACGTTGCAGTCAATGGTGATCGCTATAGAGACATAATTACCGACATTTTCGTTAATTGATTAAAAATAACCCTGATGTGAAGAAGCCGTGGTTTTGACAGGCCGGCGCAATATGTCACACAGTTTGTGCCACAAAAGATTTAGTGAAGAAAACGGTTGATAAACGAGTAGTTTCACGTTTCGGTGTGCAAGATAGGGGTCGTACTGAGAGGTGATGGTCTTCAAAAAAAATATAGCCAGAACAGGTTTTTCTTGGTGTGTCTCCATTCCAAATAAATTTAACAGGCAGCACATCATAAATTAACCTTAAAATTTTTATAAAAAATGTATTTATTCTCTTTGAGTGTGTTGTGGCCAGTTGGGTAGGCGCGTGTGTCAATTATTCATTACACGTGTACAGTGCAAAGAATAAAACAGCTTTAACAAATATTTTTCTTGTACAAATTGACACTAATTGAAACTTAATTGAAACTCAATAAAAATAATAATTATAATTGACCAATTATTTTGTACAACATTTAATTCGTTTCAATGCCATCAAAAATAAGGACGCGGACAAAAACATAAAAATTGATTTCGATAAAAAAATTTGTTTGAAATTATAGATTTTTTTTTAAATTTTATTTTATAGGAAAACAAATAGAAATGAAAAAGGACAAGTTCTGGTGAAACATGCAACGGGGTTAAACTGCAGTTTTCCACGCACATGAAACTTTTGTTGCTTTTTTGTTAAAAAATTATGACAAAATAATTTAATTAATTTTAAACACAAAACTTCAAAGTGCTCCGAAACAAATAACGAAAAAGTTTGCCAAAAATCCAAAACGTGTCATAAAATTTAATAAAACCTTCAACAGAACTCAACAAAAAGTGCGTCTTTTACACTCAACCTAACCCCGATTTCTGCCTTCTTTTTTTTCTCTTTATACTCTCATTCATGATTAAAATTACCAAACGCACATAAATTAAATGAATTTAAACATCCATATCACTAAACGTCATGACTTTTTTTGCTTATTAAATATGAACTCCAGCTCATCTGTCTGCACGAAAATAGAAAAAAAATCGCTCTTAACAACTTTTTGTATGATACAGAATCATTGAAGCGTTATAAGTGTGTTGAAATAATTTTGGCATTTAATTAACAAAGAAATAAAATGAAAACGAAAAAAAAAAAATAATTTCCAAGAATGTCTGACTGTTCACATTCCCCCAAACATGTTTAATCATGTTTGCTGACATCACCGAGAAGGCTGCTACATTTTTAGGATAAAATCGCGGAGTGTCATAAAAAAAACCTTTCAAAAATTATAATAGAAATTACAATTTAGAAGAGTAAATTGTTTCAAGTTAAATATTTGAGCAAGTCAGTGTTACCATATTCTTATTTTAAGTCATTTTTTTAGCTTTAATGAATTTAAAAAGAAGTGAAACGACAATGATAATTATAATTCATGCAAAATCATCAAATGAAATAGTTTTTGAAATATATAGATTTTAATTTGCTATAATATAAACCATACCCGGGTATGTATTTTCTCAATATTCAAAATGTTTCAGTTGAAATAATTTTGGCATTTAATTAACAAAGAAATAAAATGAAAACAAAAAAAAAAAACACGCGTAAATGAAAAAATTACCACAATTTCCAAGAATGTCTGGCAGCTCACATTCTCCCGGACATGCTTAATCATGTTTGCTGACATCACCGAAAATACTGCTACATTTTTAAGAAACAAATCTTCATATTTAAAGTGTAAATAAATCCTTAAAAAATTTATAAATTAGAATACAAATAAATTTTTCATGGTAAATATTTAAGAAAATCAGTGTTACCATATTTTTATTTCAAGTAATTTTTTTAACTCCAATTGATTTCAAAAAAGAAGTGAAACGAGAATGAGTATTATAATTAATGCAAAATTATAAGTTGAAGTAGTTTATGAAGAGTTTTTGAACAGCAATTTTTGTTGTAATTCATACCCAAAACATACCCGGGTTTGTATTTTCTCAATATTCACAATTTTTCAGTTTGTGTATGATTAACATTTAATTCTTAATTAACACTCAGACCTCGCTCTTGTGTAATAACGAGTCGTCTCTATCGATACAAAAAAAGCGTTTTCTTTAGCAAATGAAAAAGGATCCTTTTTGAGTGTAAATAATCCCACTGTCTGTTTATTAGTTTGATTCAAACTTTTTATAATAATTTTTTTTTTTTTTTTAGATTTTATCAGTGATTCAGATGGCGTAAAGTTTTGTTAAAACTAGTTGTTTATTCCTGTTGTTCTTTTTTTTATTTTAGTGTCTTGATTGTGTTATTTAAAGCACATATTTGATAAATGCAGTTCTCTGATGTTGTGTTTTGTGATTTCATGGAAACTCTTTGTGTCTTTTGTTACACAAAAGTTTTGCCATTAATTCTTTTTCTTTTTCTAAATTCCCAGATCTAAATCTCTATTTTCATGGCAGATTTTATTTTTTCTTTCTCTTTTTTTTTTGTCAATTTTTGTGTTGATGTACTGTGAAAAGCACAATAACTTTAAATTTGTTATTTAATAAAGAAATTTAGTGGTTTTCAACATCGTTGGCTGGTAAATAACAAGTTTTTCTTTTAATATAAATTTTACCCACCATAAAATAATTTGTTAAGTCTTGAGGTCTGAATGTGGAACGGAGGAGGAGACAAGTTGTTATTCTTTTTCATTAATTGTAAATGAAAGTTGTGTTGCGATTTTTTTCCATGTGAATAATTTGAATTTATAATCGAAATAATTTCCTATTATGTCCATCTTAATTTGGAGTATAAAGAGACCGGTTTCGACTAGGCGACGGGTCTTTATTAATTATAAGGTTTATAAATTATTTTCGGATTTCAATAGTTCACTGGAAAGAAGCAGCCGTTAAGTCTCATGCATATATTTTCCGACGCTGTACCGAGTGGCTTTACCTCTTGTTTAACTGAACGAAAGGCTGGTCCTACCATACCGCACGATGTTTATTTGAAATAAAAGAAAAACTTGTCACAGAATTAAATTAATATTTTCTTTAATATGTACGATGGAGGCCCCATAGAATGGTGACTCCTACTTTAGAGCGCACAACAGGCCTATTGAGGCCAAGGTGTTATCCTCGAGAGGATTGGGATGACTCATGCCCCTCTTTTCAACCTAACCCAACCTTATATGAATTGAATGATTTAAGAAAATTATGTGTGAAGTAAAATAACGGGCCTTCCCCTATTTTCTGTTATATTGATATCTTTCCTAGAAAAAAATGCAACATTTTTTACACTTTTTAATAGAAAATGCCAACATTCTGTTATTTGAAAATATTAAATTCATTAGAAATTAATGTAACATCCCTTAAGAAAAATAGTTGTTTTTTTAAACTCCTCTAACCTAAAGCTTTTGAAAAAATAAGAGCAAAAATGTTGCATGTTTTTTAGAATAGAACACACTATTAGTCGCAGACATGTTGCATCGCTTAACTCTTGAATTTTTCTCGGGTTATTGATGTAAAACTTTTATTTTTGAATTAACCCAACGAAAGAAGTCCAACGCTGGCGAATCCCCTGATAGTGGCGGCCTATGGCGTGAATCACGTACTGAACCACGTCTTGAGAGAGACATTGAAATTCTCGCGCGAAAGTGCCATTATATCGTTGGCTGTGTGGCAAAGTGGCACCATGCTGATGTAACCACATATCTTCCAGGTCCATATCCTCGATTTCTGGTTATAAGAAGTCCTCTGCTAAGAAGCCACATTTTTTGTAAATGTTTGGATATGAATTTAGAACAAATAGGTTTTAATTTAAAAAAATTTATTAAAAATTAGAAGGTTAGAACAAAGAAAATCTTCTGAGTTTTCCCGGTGAGATGTGTGTGTGCATGTGTAATTATGTAACCCGCTTGAAACTGGAACAGCTTGACCAATTCAAAAATATATGAAATTCCTTTGAAACTGAGAGAGAGAGAGAGAGAGAGAGAGAGAGAGAGTAAAAAAAGGATGAAAACAGGAGTTTGGTCCTCTATAATGCAGAGGACAATTGATTGATTTTTTTTCTTTGCCAAATTCCAAAAGTTTATCTTAAATTCAAAACTTTCTGATGAAGAGTAGAATTTTAGCTTCCCGCTATTAAAAATTATAAAAAAAAACCTTTTAAAAACATGAAGCTCTCATCAGATTTTCACTTTTTGAGGTCTTAGGAAATGCCCTGACTAATTCTGAAAGCCCATTTCTTTGCAGGCATCTATTTATGTATCTGTGAGTGGGCTTGTACGTAAGTTGGTGACCCGCTGACAAGCTTCGAGCTGCTTGGTGGGATCCAAGGGTTTCACCTAAATTTAGAATTCCTCTCGACTTGAACTTTAAAAAAATCTTTTTAAACCTGAGAAAAATGTATATTTTCAAACAGTTTTTCTTAAATAAATTTTAAATGGTTTTACCGATCGAATGGATGGCGGAACTCTCTGTAGATTAAAATACCAAAACGTGCCCAAGTCGCTGAGTCCGTACGTGACGTATCGTGAACAAAAAAATTTTGAGTAATTTTATCTCTAAAAAAAAACTCCGAAATTATATATCTGGGCACAAAGCGCTCCCGACTATTTTTTTTAGGAATCAAAAACTTCAATCACCGCCTACTACAGCGAAGTTCTAGTAGTTCAGAAGTTATAGCAGTTAGAAAATAAAATAGGGATCTCTTTAATCAAATTTTAGTTGGACTTTCAAGCTCAAAGAGCACAAAATCATAGAACAGCACATTAAACCACAATTGGGCTCAACCATTTTCTATACATTTTCTTTACTTGGGAGCATATGATTGATATTTAGGTTATTAATAACCCAGACGCCACAATGTGCGACTTGAATATGAAATTAAAATTAATCACTTTGAATTTTTAAGTAAGAGTTTGGAAAAAAAGAATCAGCACATATTTAAAATTAAATAGTTTTTAAAATGGAATAAACTTCGTTCAAATAATCAGCCTGATTACGGTTGTCACTTTTTGACGACAAGTTCGAGAGTTTGTAATAGATTAACGACCAAGAATTTGTCTTTGATCTCTGACAAACTATCGAATTTGAGGGCGAAGAACATTAAAAGTAAATTTTTGAATTAATTTGAGATAAAAATTAACAAAATTACAAGATTATTGGGGAAAAATAATTGTTGGGCGTTCGATATAGAAAATAGGGGGCACAAAGTGACCACGCCTTTTTTTCACAATAATACTGTTTCGGTTCATTATTGTTTTATAATTATTTTCAAATATAATTTCAGTGTGTTCTAAATTAAATTTACTTTTTATATATAATATATTGTCCTTCAAAAGCGTGTAAAAATACTTACCCAATATGACAAGATAAGAACAAGAACCACACCTTTAACCATATACGAGTGCAACGTAACGTATGGGTAACATTATGAATAGTATTAAGTACACGCGGGGGAGCACAAAACAAAAGGAGAGTTGCAAGTGAATCTATAAAAAAAGAAAAGCTAATTGAAAACAAAAATTTCCCATAATTTTCCCTATTAAATAAATATATTTTTTTTAAATCTTCTCAAACTTTTGGGCACACATTTTTGGACAAACTTTTGCCGGTTAATGCTGTCTTCTTCTTCTTTTTTTTTGCTGTCTTCAAAGTGAAACTTATTTATTTTAAAACTTTTCGCACTTTGTAAAACAGCTTTTGCTGTTGATATATTTGCCAGTAAATAATGTTTTTTTTTCTTTTATTCCATTATTATAAAAGTGTGCTGAATTTTTTAAATTCTATTTTTTATTTACTCACCCAAAAACAGCAACATTTCTGGGGCCCAGCCAAAAGCGACCCCGGGGCCTTTTTAATGACAACTGCTTATTGTTAGACTCACAGTAAACTGCAAATGGCCAGTGAATAAGGCAACAGAAAAAGAGCACAAGACACACACACATACACCTACACACACACACACACCTACACACACACATACATATACACCTACACACACATACACACACACACACACTGTAATAAGAATAAACACCAGGAAAATTAATATTTTAACGCCTTAAGGTCGTTTTGTTGCAAATGAGTATTATTTGGGAAATTGTAAAGGAATGTTGCGGAGTTTGTCTTTTTTACGTTGAAATGTCCTTAAATTTAATGGAAATTCAATACCAGTTTTTAGCAGTTTCATAACAAGTTTGTTGGCAAATACTTGGCCCCTCCCAATGGGTTAAAGGGTTCATTTAATAGTAACACGATATGAATTTGTTTTATGGAGTTGCTTAGCAAAATCATAATATATTTTTCTTAAATAGACAAAAAGGAAGCCCAGCTGGAGTATTAAATAGTTTACTTTGTCTACAGCAAATAATAGAGCCGCTACCCTAAATAAATTTAAAGAAAAAAAAATGTTATAATTTTAAATGTACAGGGTGGGCAAATTTGAGGTTAGAAAGTAAAATGGCTGTGAAGTAATGAAATGCTGGGAATGGAGCTGCCATATTTTGCTGTTTATTTAGTGAAACGTTGGGAAATTTTATATGTGGAATGCCACACTCGGGAACAAAGAATTTTAATTGTGAAAAATTACTCAAGAATATGTTAAAAGTTTTAGAGGTACTGATTCTGCTAGAGAAAGTCAAACAGAGTGGGCAAATTTGAGGTTTGGAAGTAAATTGGCTGTCAAATAATGAAATGCCGGGAACAGAGCTGCCATATTTTTATATTCATTTACTAAAAGGTTAAGAAATTTTAATCACGGAATGCTCTACTTTCAGCAAATAATTTTGGTTGTGGAAAGTATCTCACGAAGCAGTACGAAGCTTTAAAATACTGATTCTGCTAGAAAATGTCATACAGACTGGGCAAATTTGAGGTTTGGAAGTAAATTGACTGTCAAATGTTGAAATGTTCACAATCGCGCTGCCATATTTATATATTTATTTACTAATATTTTGGGAAATTTTAATAACGGAACGGTGCACTTAAAAAAAATTAAGATAAGAACATTTCTTTCGTAAAATTCCAGGAACTTTTTCTGCTAATTAGGTTCCTTCTAAAATCGTTACGCGTTATTTAATCGCTAAATTCGATTCTCACGGTTGTACTGCTGACGAAAACAATCCACTCGTAGTGGCCGCAGTCATGCTTGACCACAGTGATACATGATACATGGTACGATGAGCCTGTACCATAAACTCATCGGCGTTCGCAGCAATTGGGCATCAGCAGGGGCACATTGCGGAATATTTGGCATAAAAATCTTCATCTGCTTGTTTAGAAAATCCAACTCTTTCCAAAATTAAAGCATCAAACGTTTGCGAACTGGCTGTTTGAAAAACAAAACAAAAACAAAGATTTTTAAAGAAACTCATTTGAAAAGATGAGACCCATTTTTAATTAGGCGATTAAGTAAATAAGCAAACATGTCGCATATGGGCTCACAAGATCCGCAAGCGGTCCTCGTAAGATCGTCACGGTGCGGTTTGTGCTGAAGAGGCATCATCGGTCCGTATATCTTTGAAAAAAAGCAAGAAAACGCCGTCCTCGTGACTCTCCTGCTGTACCAAACACTGATAACCGTTTTTTTGTGGCCAGAATTAGCTATAGTTGACATCACTGGTCTTTGATTTCATCTAGATGGCACCACAAGTCACACGAACGGCTAAATAATTCAGTTGTTGCATTAGATATATCCCGGTCCCATAATTGCTCTCTTGGGCGAGGTCAATTTGCCTCCTCCTTCTTGTGATTTCATGGCGCTGGTTTATTTTCTCTCTGGAAAGATCTTTGAAAGATCACGTTTAAGTGAAGTAACTACCAACAACTGATTCTCTGAAGGATGGAATTCGGTACTGCAGGGACGTGATAAGCGTAAAATGTGTTTCGAAATTTTAAGAAATCAGTGAACGTCTGCGGTTAGTTTAAATGTAGTTATTTCCCTTCCATTTAATTTTATAATTAATTTCCATATTTCTGCCTTACAACAGCTTCAGTAAAATTAAATTTGCAATAGTGTGTTCTTAAGCCATTCTACTTCCTAACCTCAAATTTTACCACTTTTAAATGAATTGGACTACTTTTTGTGACAAAAGGATTTCCGGTAAGTTTTCAGTTTTTGTTAGAGAGTCAAGGAGATTTACGAAATGTTTGGGCCTTTGAACTGTTTCTGATATCACAGGTTTTCTCTGTAGAAATTATTTATTTTAAAATTAATAATAAAAATATCAAAGAAGGATTGCAAACAAAGTGTTTGAGGCTTTCAAAAATGTAACCAGACAAGATGATCTGCCAGTTATTGCTGCCGATGGAGACGATGGATCTGACAGAAATTTCTTTTCCTGTTAGATGTAACCAGTCGTTTTTTACGTTCCTTCATGACAAAATCTGTGATTTTCGAAAATAAAAGTCGTTAATAGAAATGAATGTGAAGAAAATCTTCAAATTTCTTTTTCAAAACGCGCTATCGAACTGAGATTTTATTCGGTAGACTTGAGTTCACCTCTCATTCAAAATAAATACCAACAGTGTTATTAGTTTTCTTATGTTATAGTTCAGTTTGAAACGCCGTGGCCACACATCAAATTCTCTCTCATTAAACTTGTGATGTCCTGCAACAGCGATAAAAACACGGATCAGCCTAAATAAATTTAAGAACAGGGGGCATTTGATCGAAGTTTTAATACAATTTGAATACGAACTTTGATCGATATCGAGTGCCATAATTTACCCATTTTAATTGTGAATTTTCTTAATTTGTGGCAGTTGGTCTACAATTAATCTCACCGAACAGCTGTGAAACAAAAATTGTCTCACTTCACTTATTTATAACCCATTTTAAAATTGCTTATTCCCAGCTAAGCCGTTTTACATAAACACGGCTAAGAATTAACTTCTCCCCCACTTGTGGGGTACAATCAGCTTGAAAAGGATTAAAAAAAAGCAGCAACAAGTAGAATAGGAAACCAAATATGACCGTACGAAGTGAATCCTTTTCCGGCTATTTTCACAGAAGAGAAAAACAAATTCAAGTATAAATTCCAGTTTTAAAAACAGACTAACAAACAACATGCCAACGTGCTTTGACTTGAGCTGGCCATAAGAATCAGCAACAAATACAACAACAACGGAACAATTTAATTGTGACAAACTCAAAAGCATTTTCACCAACAAAATAGACAACAAACTGTGGAAAAACAAAAGAAGCAAAAAAAAGGACAATAAAAAAAACGGAGGCTGTATAAAATAAAAGGACTATTACACAACCATTTTATGAACTTATTTGCAAACTAGCGAAAACAAACAAGCAAACACACGCACTTACACACCCGTACACTGATGCCAGTACCCATACAAACACACATGAGCATGCAAAAGCATGCACAAACATGCACAAGCATGTACAACCATGTATTTCGTAGATTGTTACTCCGAAAAACACATAAAAGCATGTCAACCATGCTCGCAGTTGGTTAAAAGTTTACAACAAACAAAAGGCAAACGAATGATAAGAATAAAAAAAAACTAACCTGTTACAGGGACAAGGGAAAATTAATCCCCGATAGAAAAAAAAGAACAGCAAAAGGAAGGCCGCTTGTATACATCTCCTTGCAAATATTCTCTGCTAAAAATTAAATACTACAACGTTTAAGAATAAGTTTCAGTAAAAAGTCTTCGCTCTTTCCACAATCTTCTTGGGCCATTCTAATTCATTAAAAGGAATCTGAGAATTTTTCTGAACAACCTGAAGGCATTAACAACGCAAAGTTAAATCGCAGTCTGTTTGAACACGAAAGAATGCAAGAAATAAATCAAAGCAGTTGCTTGGAAAAGTTACAAAATTCCTGTGACACGAGGGATTAGTAAGAAAAAAGGATGGCCGAAGAGCGGAAGCTAAAGTTTTCCCAATTTTGTTCACGAGTTCTACGAAAAGTATTTTCAGCTTCAGATCTTTTATATTAGAAAAGGGCAATTAAGTGCTTTAATAGGGGTTTCAGAAGCCGTATTCGGATCAGGCACAAAGCGAGTACCCTTTTTCACAAGGATCGTTGTATTTTGGTTTTTATTTATTTCTCAGAAAATAAAATTTATTTCATGATGTCACTAATTCCAATAAGAGTTATATTTTAATATATTTTTGATCAGACAATAAAAGTTATTTCTTGATTTTTATTTTTCGATCGGAGAATAGAAACAATTTCTTTATTTTTATTTCTTCATCAGCAATTTCTTGATTTTATTTTCATAAAAAAATCACATTTAAACCGAAAATATATTAAAAATGCTTATTTAATTTATTTAATATTTTAAATAAAAGACGATCGCAACAAATCAAATTTTACATCGGCTATTTTAATTCCAGCGAAGTGAATACTCAAGAAATAACTGTTATTTTTGATAAATTTTTACTGAATAAAATAAAAGTCGTCGAATAACTTTTATTTTCTGACAAACAAATAAAAATCAAGAAATAATATATTTTTTTTTCATAATAAAAGTAAAAGTCGTGGAATAACTTTTATTTTCTCAGGAACAAATCAAAAATGTAAAATAACTTTTGTATTCAGAGAAATAAAAAAATCAGGAAATAACTCTATTAAATCGAATTCAGATTCATAAGCTAATTGTTCGAACTTAATTTAAATCTCAGAAAGACATGATGATAAATATTCCAAGGCACAAAGGAAGTCAACATCAGTTTTATTCAACTTACACAGCAGAGCAGAACAGCTGTTTTCGAAAGTCGCTACACTTTCATCTTCAGCGCTCATGTGTATATTGTGTTTATCACCACTGTTTAGGTGGCTCAGTTGAATGTGATAACAGTTTAAAGTTTAGAGCTGAAATTTATTGTATCAAATTGACTTAAATACGCTACACAATTTTTTTGTGGTACACTTTTAGTTATTTCAACATAAAATAATATCGATGAGAAATACTTAATTTGAAAGGTCTTTTTATCTAGAAATGCAGAACATAATTATGTTATTTGAATTTTCGTAAACATTCTTTTTATATACTCTTTTCTTTAATTTAAAAAAATATTCAATACATGCGGTCCCAGTTTCTTTTTTGTCTTAAAATATATAAAACATAATTATGAACAGTTTAAAGTATGCAGCTGAACTTTATTGAATCAAATTGGCTTAAGAAAAATCTCACACATTCTTAAATATCTTCGCACTTTTACGTAACTACGACACACGTTTTCTTGTGGTACTCGTTTAGGTATTTTAACACAAAACAATATCAACGATTAATACGTTATTTGAAAGGCCTTTCCATCGAGAAACGCAGAACATTATTATTTAGTTTAAATTTTCACAAATTTTCTTTTTATATATATTTTTTCTTTGAATGGTAGAGGAAGCAAATGATTTTCGTTGTTCTTTTAAGATGTTTTTTTCTAGCGAATGAAATGATGGATGCGGAGTAAAATTGCAAGTGCATTAGAAGCCTTAAGTTAATATTAAGAGCTTTTATTTTCACAAAAGTTTTTTTTTCTGCGGACACTGTGACGCTTGATACAAAGTTGGTGGAAAATAGGGTATATTAAATGTTGTGATGATACCCTACAGCTCTTAAGTCATGTCACTGAGATATTTTCCTTAAAGGTTTGTTTGTTTGTTTAGATGTGCTTCCATGGGTATTCGTAATATTATTAATCATGTTACTCATACGTCACATTGTACTTGTGCGAATTTGTTGTTTTAGTTCATGTTCTTATCTGCTCACAATGTGTAAGTATTTTTACACCATTTCGAAGCCAATGAAATAAGAACAAAAATAAATAAAAATTACGCCTTAAAACGAATTAGAAATTTTAAAATTAATTTTTATAATCAAAATAGTAGTATTATTTTGAAAAAAAAAACCGTTGGCGCCTTTGCCCCTTTTTCGTAAGCTGAGCGCTCGACTATTTTTGTAAAATATATATAATATTAATTTCAAAATTTTTCCCTAATTTTGCCGTATTCTAATTTGCTTCAGTATAGAATTCTCTAGTTGCTACTTAAAGCCTACTTTTTTTTCTTCTTGTGAAGAAATTTTTTTAGAAAATATTCCTGCTTGTTTGTACCCTTTTACCCACTCGGTAGCCTTATATTCGTACATACACACAGATACACACTCTCTCCTACACATACCAGCAGTCCAAATAGTACATGGAAATGTTTCCAAAAGCATAGAAATATTTCATACATGGTTTCCTTGTTCATAATCAAATACCAAGAAAATACATATTTTAGAATATATTTTAGCCAAATACTTGTTACATGAGTTAATAAAATAGGGGTGATGAGATGATTATGTTTACAATTCATGGCAAACATTTACGAAGATGAGAACATCATGTATTCGTCATCATCATCATCATCATCATTTCGGTTTTAGTTTTATTGACAATAAAATTATTCAACCGAAAATGTTTTAGCATGTGAATTTATAAAGAAGTTCAGCACACAATTCCCTACGGAGGAGCTAATTTATGATGATTGTGGTTTCGGTACAAATAAATAACAGGATTTATTAATAATTTAGTTAAGGATGTTAATTTGTGTAAATACACACATTTTACGCACCATCGTTTTAACAAGCGATTGGGGTGTGTCAACGTTAAAATTCTTATTTGTTTGTTAAATTATTACAAGTTTAAGAGCCGGCTGATTTTGCCCACGTAAAATCATCTTAAAAGTGTAATAAATAACTTATTTTTCCATGTAGTAGAGTTTTCTTTTCGGGAAAATATGTAATTTTTTTTAAATATTTTCTAAAAGCTGCCAGTTTTGAGGAGTTTTAAAACAGCAACAATATTTCGTAGGAGATGTCCAAATCATTTTTAACAAATTTCTTATTTTTAGAAAATAAAATGTTGCCATTTTGTGTTTAAAAGTGTAAGAAATGTAGCATTTTTTTTAGAAAAGAACACAACGTTACTTTTTGAAAAACATGGTGTATTATGATGGTTGTAATAAAATGTGGTGTTGAATTGAATAATAATCAAAAACTTTCTAAAAGCATTAAAATTGATTTAATACATGCGCTAAGTTATACGCAGGCGTTAAAATCTGATTTGATTGATGAATTAGGGAAAATGTAACGTGCGTCACAAATATTTTTTTTTTTTGGAATGGACAGTGTCATTTGGCTGCTAATAAATTATTGTGGAACTTTGCTATATGCATCTGTATTTTAGCAACAAGATATTGCAACAGCTGTTATATAAAATTCGCTAAAAAATTTACGAAATCGCCCTGAAACAACCTTTACTTAAAAGCGAGAGTTTTTTTTTAAATAAAATTGAAACAAAAATAAAACTTTTTTAAAATTATTTTTGGATGAAATATAATTGTACGAAAGAAAGAAGTACTTCTAAAGCCTTAAATAAGCAGTCAAAGTTATTTTGTAGCGTGCGTCACACAAATTTGTGATCAATAAACAGCTAACAAAACCTGCTAAAACTTATAGCATTTGAAAATTCTCTGTTGTAATCTTTATTGTAAAGCATTAAAAAATATTTTATATATCTACGAGGTGTATTAAAAAATTAAGGTAAATTTAAATTTTGAAAATAATTACTCTTATCACTTTCCACATTCGTAATATTATTAATTATGTTACTCATACGTCACATTGTACTTGTGCAAATTTGTTGGTTTAGTTCATGTTCTAATCTTTTCATAATGTGTAAGTATTTTTACACCATTTCGAAGCAAATGAGATAAGAACAGAAATAAATAAAAATTACGCATTTTAAGAAAATCGAAGTAAATATGCTGGAATATTTTTCAATCATCGCAGCTGTCCTGTTATCCACATTTTAGAATATTGAGAAAAAGGTGCAAAAGACCTTGTGGATTCAGGGGCTGGATCATGATTACTTTGTTCTTATTTACTGCCATGCGAAGTCACAAATCTGTTGCCGTGCGCTTTATAAAGTAAATATCCGGAAGAATTGCAAATCATAAACCAAACGATATGCCCGATATCTTTAGAAACTCTTTATAAGAGAAGTTTCGACAACTCTCCACAAGAAGTTTCAACGAATTTTAATGTGTTGGGGCCCGTATGGTTCAAAGGGATCAATAACATCTGCTGGACTTTCTTTAAAAATTGTTGATGCAAATTCTCTGATCCATGTTTTTCATTAGCAGAAATCGTTAAATACATTCTAAATAGTCAAAAAGAAAGCTCATAAAAGGCCAGTTATATACCTAATGCTTTGAACAGACCTCGTACGTAAAACCCCGATATACTATTACAAACATTTGACAGAGTTATTTTTAGCAGATAAACCTAAGAAATCTCAAGGAGTTTTTGAAGTAAATAACTGCAGGAAATTCGCAAATGCATAAAATGTTGTGAACAGACCTCGTATGTAAAACTTAATTTAATTGAATAACCATATGAACGCGAAATTTATTATAGCTAATAAGCTCACAAAATGAATAAATTTTACCTGACTTTTTGAACAGTCCTCGTATGCAGAGCCCCCATTTAATCGTAGAATTCTCTGTAGTTGTTTTTTTTCCATCAAATAAGTTCAGACCTCGTTTGCCAAATCTTGATTTAATATAACATTGACTCTCTGAAAGAATTTATTTTTTGGCAAATAGACCCAGGAATTTTCTAAATTTACCTTACGAATGGAACAGATCTCGTATATAAGACCTTGAAGTGATACTAAAACCATGTGAAGTAGTTTTCTTTTAACAAATACTCACGAAGTAAAAAATTTACCATATTTTTTGAACAGACCTCGTATGTAAAGAATAATTTCTGTACAATATCATTTGAAAGTGTTATTTTTAGAAGAAAAAAAAACGACCAGTAAATTAATAAATTCACCTCATATTTTAAGCAGCTGTCGATTTATTATTAAAATTCTCGTAAGGTGTTTTCTTTTAACAAAAGCTCATAAAATTTACAAATATTTTGAACAGACCTCGTATATAAAAAGTTGGTTTAATATTAAAACCTTTGGAAGGTGAATTTGCCTTAGGAATAAACACAAGAAATTTTTAAACAAACCTTTTATGATTTGAACAGACCTCGTATGCGAAACTCGAATTTATTTTGTTAGCCAAAGTAGGTAAAATAAATGTGGGGATTATCAATTTAGACGAGTAGCCATAGCATATTCATTTTTAAGTCGCGGTGTTGAGGAAATAGTGGTTCGAGGCTGGCCCAAGTGTGGGAGTGTAATTTTGGAGGAGGACTATTTTGAATAGGAGGAAATTAAATTCCATGAATAAAAAAATATATTTTGAGAAAAATTATAGTTCACAGACTTTCACTTGTCTATCGCATACCGAATGTTATATTTTTAACACGAAACTACTTTACAACTCCTAAAATGGACTTTTTTGATGTTTATGAATATGGAGCCGAGTCTAATTAAGTGCTTAAAAAAAAAAATATTAATTTTTATAAAAGACTGTTTAATTTTAAATTTTAATTTAATTAAAAAAGACAAGTTTTCAAATAGTTTTTCTTAGGGAATTGGGAGAAATGGTTTGATGAACTTCTTTTTTAAACTTTAAATTTATTATTTTGATTTTTTTTTATAATTATTGACTAGCGAAAAAGGGAAATTTTTTTATTAAAATTATTATATATTAACATATTAATATGACTGTTATCAACCGCCAGTTGTCTGTAGGGTGTCCTTAAATTTATGCTCACTTTCATACAGTATTCATCGTGATTTTGTTTAACTCTTTTTTCTTCTACGACAAAAACATTTTCTCTCCTCTTTTTTTTTATTATTCGCTCCATAACATAACGATGTTCCATACAAGAAGTTGTAAAATATTCAAAATTGCTAACGTTGTTTACGCTTTTCTTGCCAAAATGTTTTAGCCAGCACAACTCGCAACAAGATATTGTGTGTTGTGCAGGCTGAAAAGAAAATGGAAAAACAGAAAAAGAGTCAAATACAAAGACGAACTGCGTTGCACGAGTCAACAAGAAAAAGTGACTGACTTCTTTCGCTTTTTCCTTTTTTCGGCAACATTCTTTTGTTGAGCTTTAATTTTCTTTCTTTACTTTTGCTCATTTCATATTTACCTTCTCTTCCCCCAGCAGCAAATTGTTTCGCCGAAAAAAAGTTTGTCGGTTGCATATTTCTACACATACGAGGAGATCATCATTGGCTTGAGGCAAGAGAAGAAAAAAAAAAAAAGGAAACGTTGAAAGAGCACTCGCATTACATTTTCCAGTTTAGCTTTTGTGCCAGGAATTTTTAGTAGAGTTGCGAGCACATTTTTTCACAATTATGAAATACTGACAACTATTCATTCGCTGTTGTGTGAGTACATGCAGAAACATGCACAAGCATGCACAAAAAAAATGCTGTTAACAATCTCTAACCTATTGCAAGTCTAACCGTCTGTCTATCTTGCATAAGTTTATTACGAATATTATCCTTGCAGCGATTTGAAAGCGTCTTTATTACGCAGAGATTTTTGTTTGTTAGAGGTGTGAAGCAGCAACAATGGAAAAGTGATTGAAATGCGTTGGACCTTACGTTGTGGTGTGATTTGTGATAAAAATGAGGGCATACATCTTAGGAATCTAAGCCTGGGAAGGAAAAAGAAATAATCGCAGCAGTTTAATAATTAATTTAAAATTGATTAACAAAAATTCGCTCCATATTTTCAACAGCCCTCGTATGTAGAGCCGCATAATTAATAATATACACATACAAACGGATATACAAGTGAAGCTAATAAAAAGCGTGCGAAAAATTTAAACAAAATTCAATCTGTTTCGATTAACTGAATTCCGTTATAGACGGCAAATTTTACTGGCCCTATTTTGAGCACCAAGCGGTCCTTGTTTGAGGTGACTGCTATCACAAAAGTGGAAGGAGCAGCAATCTGCAAATACCCTGCCATAACGCAAATAATTATGCTCATATACGCTCGCAGGTATTCCACATTTAACAGGTTGTAGTCGGTAGCCTGCTGCTGTAAATGTGTTTCATTTCTGAGTACATTTTTTTTGTTGAAGTTATTCATTGATTAAATAATACACATTTTAAATAATATTGATGGACTCCATAAAGCTTTGAAATTTAGTCATGATTAAATAACACTATTTTTAAATAATATTTAAATTGATGGACTCCATAAAAAGTTTTATGCTTGGGTTTGGCGTACAGAGGACATGGTGAAACGGAATAAATTTCGAAATGTTTCATGAAATTCTATGAAAGAGCGAAAAGCCCAAAACCCCCACAAAGACAGCGACCACTTTTGTTTACAAGCGAATATAATTAACCATGCTAATATGAACTACATTCACGCACACACATATGTAATGTTATCAGTAAGAACAAGACTACCCAGCAGTTCTTGTATTATTAACAACTTTAAAGCTGTTTTGTTTGTAATAAGTTTGCGTTTTAAGTAGGTCATTAAGTTTTATTAAATATAAAGGATTTTTATCTCGATTAAAGGATTCATGTCTTGTGGATTGAGCTTAAATACCATAATTATATATTAAGTTGTAGGCCTCTACCATATCAATACTATGGAATCATTCACAATAGGTAACCAGACTGGCAACTACTTTCCATTTTTTATTTTAATTTTATGAAACCAAGAGAGGTATATTTGCTGGCCGATAGAGGAATATTGATTCCCAAGTTCTTGTCCAGGTTCGGCAAATTTGAGGATAGTAAGTAAATTGGCCGTCAAATAATTAAATGGAAAGAACTGCGTTGCCATATTTTAACACTTTTTGAGTAGAAAGTTGAATAATGGATTCCTTCACTTAACAAAAAGAGATTTAATGGAAAAATTTTTTATTTGACCACTTCATAAAACTTCAGGAAACTTTTCCTTGTAATCAAGCTGGGCTCCTAGTGACCGTAGTGATGCAAACATAAACTCTGTATAACAAAGAATTGAGAATGAGTCTGGAAAATCAATTCGTAAAATTTTACAATAACATTTTTTTTTTCAAAAGTGTAGGAATCCAACTTTCCCAACTTTTTACTAAATAATTGTTAAAATATGGCAACTCCGCTCTTTCCATTTCATTACTTGACAGCAAATTTACTTCCTAACCTCAAATTTGCCGAATCTTGACAAAGTCTTGGGAATAATTATTCCCATATCGACCTGCAGATGGACATCTCCTGGCTTCATGAAATAAAAATTGATGCCAAGTCTGCTAACCTATTGTGAATGGTTTCATAGCATTGATATGCAAGAGGCCTTCTCAAATCTGGCAAATTCTGATAACAGATTTTTTGTGTATCCACAATTGGCTTATGTTGACATCACTGGCCGCTGGTTCTAACAAGACGGCGTCGCAAGCCACACATCCGGCCCAAAAATTCAGTTGTTGCATAGGACATTTCTAGATCTCTCGATTTGTCAATTAATCGCTTCGTTCTTGTGCTCTAAAGTTACTGAATTTTTTCTCTCGCGTCATTTGAAACAGCGAATTCACGTGAAGAAAGAGCCAACAACTGGCGCTCTGAAAGACGAAAGTCAGCGCTGTAATGACGAGATAAGCGTAGTTTTGTTGCAAATTTTGGTTTCAAATTTTGTAAAAAGAGCATACGGCTACTGGATATCTATCGAAGTTTGTATAGAAATTTCAAACAATATCGAATGCGATAGTTTGGCCCCTGATATGTAAAAAAAACTACATTTGCACAACGTTATTAATTCCCACGTTTCTACTTTCAATAAAAATAGATTTGTCAAAAAAAAAGTTTAAAATACGTGGTGTTAAGCCTTCCTCAACTTTCCTAACCTCAAACTTGCCAAGTCTTGATTGCTTAAAGAAAATTTTAAATTAAATAATTAATAAAACTAAAAAATAAATTAAAACTTAGAAATTTTTTATTGAAAATAGCTCTTAATTTTTGTAAATTTAGTTGCACCATCTTGTACACCTTCGTCGTATAGGGTTAATATGTAGCACCTTCACAGATGTTGTACACCGAAAAATGTGCCTTAACGTGAAGATATTTACGTTCATGGTGATCTACACAAAGAGCCCTTGTCATACATTTAACTGAATCAAAGTATGTTGTATAGTTCTGCACAATCATCAGAACTGCAGGGTAGTTGTCTTGATGGCAGTAGAGCCATTTGTTTACCAGAATTGTAGTTCAAAATTGAAATCATAGAATTAACACTAAAAGTTTTCAGCATTTTGGTGGTGGTGGTGGGTTTTTATTTGAAACTCTGTTCAAAGTTTCCTAAACTTTCTGTGTAGCTATGACGATGATGATGACAATGACGATAATGACGATGATGGTGATGGCGTTGAAAGATATAATAAATTGAACTTTTGGAGGGGTGAAAAAAAGCTCCAAATATTTGTGTTTAATTTGTAGTTCGTATGAAGAAAACAAACAAAATGAAATGTATTTATTTTAGAGGTTTCCTTTACAGATGTCCTACATTAACATTTGAAAGTTAAATTTATATTCAAAATTATAATTTCAAAAAAAAAAAAATAGAAAACAAACAAAAGCATGAAAAGTAAAATATTGTAAATGGTTTTCCTCTAACCGCAACCATCATTTGATGTCAACTGTTTGATAAAATGCTTTGAAAATGTGTGTTTAGAATTTAACAGACGTGCTGTCATTCGCATTTAATTGTTAAACAATTTAAGCAATTTCTGTGAAACTTTTTTAACACGGCTTTAGATGAGCTACTATTTGCTGGGGTTAAATTCAAAATCATATATTTGGAGTCTATGAAAAAAAGTATATATATATATATATATATATATATATATATATATATATATATTTATATGTATATATACATGTAGAAGAAAATTTTTGATTTGTAAAGCTTTTTTCTGTGTAGAAAATCATTTCAATCACTTCTTTTAATTCACATCTTACGATTTCTTAATATCCTGAAGCCAATAATAATTTTATATAATTATTTATTGTATATATTCTTCTATATCGTTAACAAGTATTCTCATGGAAAAATTCACAAGTTATTTGATTTGTTATTGTGAATATTTTTTATGACAAACAGAGTCCATGGAATCAAATTCACCAACAGCGAATATGGCATCTTCATTTCTTGTTGCCGTGAATTATTTTGCTTAACAAATTCACAATAAATAACAATAAAACAACAAACCATTCACAATGGTAACAAGAAGATAACACTTAATTTTCAGTTTGTTTTGAAGGTGGAATTCTATTGTCCCGTTTTATTTTATTGAACGAGTGCAAGTTGTAATTGCAAACTAATCGAGTGCGGGCAAAAGTTGCCCCAACGGGTATCGGAATGCATCTGTAATACTCCTAGAATCTAAAAATAATTTTGATTTAAAAACAAATGCAATCATATTATTAATATTTTTTATTTGTTTCCCATCTCTGGTGATTGTCCCCCTCCTTTCCAGAACCAAAGAAACGCAACCAAACGCTATTCCTGTCATACAAATCGAAGTGCTTATAAACGCTTATCTCTTTTCAAAACCGGATTTAATAGTTTTTTACACAACATGTGAATAGTTTCTATTTAAACAAAATCTGTTATTCAATTATGTTTTTAGTATTTATTATTATTATTATTATTATTATTATTGTTATTATTATATTAATTTTACATAAAATCAGAGGCCAAACTACCGCACGAGATATCTATAGAAATTTAAATACAATTAAAAACAAATTTCATTCCGTATCGAATGCCGTGATTTCTCCCTTAATTTTCTTTTCTTTTCACAAATAAATCACAACATAAAATTTTATTCCCAAATAATTCACAATAGCACTTTTACTCCCTAAATATTCACAATAGCGATTTGTGGGGAATTAAAATTTGAGTTTGTTGGGAATATATTCCCACAATGTTCTTGACCGGTGTGGTTTTCAAGTATTTTTTAGTGTTTTTTTTCCAAAGTGGAACAGAGCAGGTGTTTATAGTTCTGTTAAGAAACGCAGCCATCAATAATTTGAAAGAACTTTTTTCATACAGTGGTAGAATATCATGAGGTCACTTTTGGTTTCAGCAGTTGGTCTTTTAATTTGACTTTTAATTGCTTATGAGTTAATTAAAAAGAAAAAGATTTTAATAATTCATTTTGTAACAAAATCTTGAGAGAAAATTTCCTAGAACTCTTTTTGTAAAACTGATTTAGTTGCCCTTTTTTTCAACGAAACTAATCTCATATAATTTATTCAAATTATTATAAGAATTATCTTAAAAAGAGGCCAACGTTTTATACGTTTATATATCAAGCCTTCATAATTACAATTATTTTCGGTTGTTTTTCTTTTATTTAACGTTCTTAGTTCAACAAATTAATTTAAGTCAATGTGATAAAAATCTCATTATAAACCTAAACCTACAGACGTGTTTCATATATGCCGGCTTCAATAGAATTCTACTCTTTGGTGTGTTCTTTCGTACTTTTTGGTTTGCTGGCATGAAACAAATACGTTTTATCAAGAGGTTAAATTCAAATGGCACAAGGTGGCAGGTATGGCAAAACTTTATGTGAAACCGTATCACATAAATTTTCATTTGCTATTGAGAATTTATGGCAAATAAAATTATCATGAATAGAAAATACAACATTAAATATTTTTATGTTGCCTTATTAAACTCCATCATTTCTTCTAATTTTCAATAAAATCATTAAATCCCTTAAGTGTTGCATCTCTCTGGCATCATTAAGACTTTGTGTATTATTTATGAGTTCGTAAGAAAAGGATAAAAATACTCACACAAAAGCACAAGAATTTTGTTAGATGTTGTGTTGTATGGGTGTATCGTAAGATTACCTGCCTTTCTTTTCTATTTTCTTTTTGCTGTTAAATAATATTCTTGTGTCACAGCATTTTTTTCCAATTTTTTTTTCCCATGTATTCACTAAAATAATCACATAAAATATGCAAAATAGAAAGAAAAAAATAAATAGTGAAAACAGAGTAAAACAAAAAATTTACGTGGCTTAAGAATCCCACGATACACCGCGCACAAGAATCTCTTAAGATAACAAAGAAAAAAGGAAAAAGCAGGCATGTTGAGTATGAATAATAATATTAAAATTAGTTTGTCTTGTTGTTGTAAAACAAAATTCTTTTAGTGCCATAATATAAGCCAACACATACGAAAATTACTTGGGAAAATAAAATTATCAAAATATTCTTTTATTTATTAATTTTTTTTTTTTGGATTAAAGAGGACAATAAAAAGCACAATCTAAAACACACACGATTGCCAAGAATGACAAAAGCCCTATAGTAACACCCATTAATAGAATTGTATTAAACAGTTCCATGAAAGAGTTAATCAAGCAAAAAGGAAGTTTTCTTCTGAAGGCGAAAATATTCACACTCGATTCGATTAGTTATCAAAAATACAAAGTGAGCAGGATCTATTTCCGCCTTTTAAAAAAGATTGCAGCCTTTAATCTTTATCTGTGGGTATTTAAATTACTGATCGCGTTAAATTGTAATGAATTGTTAATTTTGGATCAACAGCGGAATTCAGTGGTTTTATAAACCAGCTATTGTGCACTTAATTTAATAATAATATGACAGAAGATATAAAATACAGCAGGTTATATTTATAGTTTGAGATGGTATAATTCATCTCTTAAATATGGTCCCAGAAGCCCATTAAATTTTTACTCATATTCCTTGAAATATAGCAGGCAATTTAAAACTTTTTAGTTCACGATAAAAATTTGGTCCGAAAACCCCATTCAATTATTACTCATATTCCTTGAAATACTTCTTCAGTCTTAATATATTCGATTATCTAACTGAATATAGCATCTAATTAAAGACATTTAAAACTTTTTAATTCAGAACAAAAATTTGGTCCGAAAACTCCATTCAATTATTACTCATATTCTTTGAAATATTTCTTCAGGAATTATATATTCGATTATCTAAATGAATGTAGCAGGCAGTTGAAGACATTTAAAACTTTTTAGTTCGCGACAAAAATTTGGTCCAAAAACCCCATTCAACTTTTACTCATATTTGCAGGCTTTTTTGTCTCTATTTTGCAAGGTTTACTAAAACACTTACTTTTTGATTAACTAAATATGGTTATTGTTATTATGCTTAATATAACAGATCATTTACGATATTAATTTAAGAAATCTAAAAGCCTAAGGGTCTAATAAGACTCTGATAAAACAGTATTATATTAATTTTTCAGCTGTTATAACTTTTGAATGACGCAGTTGATACCTGGTTAGCAAAGGTCTTTCCACTTTCATTAAAGAAACCAAAACTTATATCACAAAGTTATATAACAAAGTTTTATAATATCGGATTTTTTCAAATCATTTTATTAGAAATTTTTTATTTACGAGCTCATGAATAAATTAATCGATTTAAGACCATTTAGCACCGATGGAATCAATTTTTACACCCGTCCAAAAAACTTTAAAAATTTTTTTCTTTTCATAGTTTAATAGAACTCTTTGGTTCAATTCAATCAATCCGTTCAAGAGTCATAAGTGATTCATTTATTTACGAAACCACAAACACAAACAGTCATAGTGGCAGTCTCTCAGAATGAGTCATCAAAGCCTCTGAGAACCTCAATTTTTAAAATTTTAGATGTTCCGCATTCGGTATCAACCGAAATTTCAATACAATCTATATTCAAATATCAGTCGATATCGAGTACCGTAATTTGGCCCCAGAAGCAAAAAAATTATAACAACCAACATAAACTTATTAAAGTCAAAATTATTTTTGCGAGCATTTTGGTTATAGTGAGTCCCCTTTTTTAATAACAAGTGATATAACTATGAACCCATTCTTTATGGTGAAACCAATTAAGTGAAACTGCTTGTTTTAAAAAATCCAAAAAAAAAGATACCAGCTCTTTCAAAGAAAATACAATTAAAATTGGTTGCGTCATTTATCGGCTTAAATTTAGTCACCCGTTATTTTGAATCTGGAAATACGTATGCTATTCTATTTCACACTGAACTATTTAGGCTTGAGCAACGTTAGAATTAGAATAGAAAAACCGGAAAATTAGAAATTGCACAAGCAAGAGCCAAAAATACCCGACATACGAAAGATTATTTTTAAAGTTCGTTAAACTGGTGATACGCCCAGTCGAAAGCGCTCTCAAACAGTGAACACATCCGAATATGTGGATTCTGTGGCTGAAGGTTCGCCTAAAAATCCTGTAATTTGTCATCGTTGTGAAGAATTGAAGATTTTGGGCACCAGTCGAAAATTTGTCGGATCGAATACTACAAGGAAAAATTTCAAACAGTTTTTTTTGTTGTTTAATTTCATTTTTAAATTGAAGCTCTTATTCTGCTCTGTTTGCTTGGTTGCTCACTTCGTCCAGGTATCCAAATATAGTCAGCGCTGGGTTTTTACTCCGTTAAAATAACAACTAAAAATGACAAACATTTTTAGTGGGTTCTTGATGATTTAAATGCCTTCTTAATTTGGATTATTTTCCAGGACCTTGAATAACTTTCAATGAATTTAAAAAAACTATAATTTTGTGTCCCCAAATTTCAAATAATTCGAAATGCATTTGGAGCTTGAAAGCGCTAAACTTTTGAATATTTCTACTCTGCGCTTGATAACGAAAATTATTTTATTATGCTGTGAAATATATTAATTTGCAATAAATTGCTAAAATCAATCAATTATATCTTATATAAAATATCGTTACTTTTGTTTTGAGTATTTAAATCGATATATTCAATATAATTCCACTTAATCAGAGAGACATAAAGTAAATTCAATACTGATTAAAAATGTATTTATGTAATTCCGTAGAGCAGAACAGCTGTTTTCGAAGGCCGCTACACTTGCATTATTACTACCTTTATACACATTTACTTACCACCATATTTTGCATGACTTAGTTGAATGTGATAACAGTTCTTATTTAAACAGATTTAATATGAAATAGAATACGAGAATTATATCGAAGCGTTGGTAGCACACTTAAATTCCGTGTATTGCCGTTGGGTTAATTTCTATATTTCAACGAATTTATTTCTCTAAAAAATTAACTTAAAGAGTAAACTTTTTCTCGTTAAATCTTTTTTGCTTGCAAAAATTAGTACCGCCTTAATGCTGCCAAATAACTTTTGCCCTAGTGATTTCAAGTAAAGTCTTAAACACACTACAAGTGAAAAAGTATTAATAAATATTTTATTATGTTCACTTTTTTTTATTCGGTCATTGTGCAGGTTGCCCCGGCAATGGGAATATATTTAGGCGTTTGTGTGCCACTTGGCTAAACCAGTTTGCATGTATCAGTGGCTGTTTTAATAGGGTTTCCCAATGTGATTTATCTTGAAAACTGGATATTTAAAAAAAAAAACTTTTCAATGTTGTTGGAAACCCGTATTTACACGTGCATAGAAATACATTTATTAGCATGATAAATACATAAGAAGCAGTCCTTAGAAATTTTTATTTCACGCAAAATACACCTGCTTTTGTCGGTGGCTGTGTGAGAGCACTACGACCACTACTATAGCAACTGCTTCAAAGAAGAAATGAATTGCGAACAATGAAGAACAAAACAACCACATAAAAGTGCTGGCAACAAAGACTGATTGTGTTTAAGTTGATAATATTTTTATATCCACAATATTTATGTCATCACAGTGTCTTGCCATCGTATGTAAAGCGTTGAAAAATTCATATTAATATTGAGGAGAGTACAGTGAAGGATATAAAAAATATGAAAAACAATAATTTTTGAAGTCAAAGAAATAAAATCCGCGAATTTTTAAACAATTTTTAAATTATTATGAAATTGATGGAAATTATTAAGAGTGGAATATTAAGAAGAGCGCCACTCCAACTCAGCACTCTTTTTTTGCGAAGCTTTTCCCCTTTTTGATGATGATTGTAAAAAATATTTTAAATATTCCACTTTGAATAAAAAAAATTCCAATTTAATTTAAATTAAAAAATTCTGATTAAATCGCGGGTTTGAACTTGACCTTCATCAATAATTCTCAGCCTAACAATTAACCCTAGAAGAGCGTTTACTAATAAACGCAATTGTATTCAGAAATAAATTTTGTCCAGCTTTTGACCTGTTGCGCGACACTGTGCATATGATAGGCAGCAAAAGTTGGAAGTTTAAGTTTATAAGCCGCGTTAATTCTTTTAAAAAGCAAAAGAAAAAAACTATTTGCCAGCAAAGAATTTGCATGGGGATAATAGCGAAGGCAATAAAAGAGTACGAAGTTAATCAAAAGGAAACCGAACAACAAAAGCGCCGCTGCACAAAGAAACTAACAAACCTGCAAACAACTGAAGACATCAACATTCCTTTGCATTGCCTGAGACATCCTTTGAATTGTCCTCCATTTCCATTAGCATCATTACGATTATTGCCATCGTCATTATCAGCATATTCAGCAACGGATAGCCCTGTATTGTTGTGAACACCGGGCTAACGCTGGCTTCGTCGTCAGTCATATTTATTATGGCGTGGATAATTTGTCATGTCTGTTTTAGAGTTTTGAATTTTTATTAAATTATAGAACAGCAGAGTTTGAAAATAATGTGTTGGCAACTTTAAATGAAAGTGTCCTTGAAGAAAGCAGGACACCGTAATCCTTGAGGAACTTAAAGGGGAGTGATTTAATTAAATTCGGCATTCTTGCAAAAAATCAGGGACTAGGGAGATGTCAAAATGGGCCTTTAAAGCTTCCCCGTATTTTCTCGCTAGTTTCCTAAGGCCCTCCTCTTTGAGCTACCAAAAATCTTAGTGGAGTACTGCAGGACTTTTGGCCAATGAGTTGCAAAGAAAGTAAAAGAACTGTTCACCGCTCCAGAGTTGTATTTGGATTGATCAACAGGGGAAAAGGAATTATTTACAACAAAAAACTTCCGTTTCTTTTTAGCACAGTGGGAACTTCATCTTCTTTTTACTCTGGCACCGCTGAGATCATGTACAGAGTTAATGTCATAATTAAGAAACAGCAGCCTATAATTGAAGTTACGAAATTAATCGAAAAATGGAATTGAATCTGAAATTCAGCTTGAAAGTAAACGATTCAATGTTCTTCTAGTGTGTGTATTTTTTTCTCAAATTTCCTTTATCATTTTTCCTATTAAAAATTTAATGATGCCTGATTAAATTTCCTTTGCAAGTCACTTATTTCCACATGACTTCTCTCTCGTACATTATTTCCATGCATCTATTTCTTCTTCTTCATTATTATTATTATAAATTCCTTTATAATATCCTTCGTCTTCAAATATCCTTACAAATACGACTGTACGTACAGGTTTTACTTGATATTTTATTTACTTGATTTCTCCTCTATTTCGTTGTATTTCTTTACAAAAATAATGAAATTTAAATACGTAACAATAGAGAGCTGCTGCCTGCATTATTCTTAAGTACAAAATCTTGTTTAGTTTTTGCATGCCGAAAGCAATTAATTTCAAAATAAGTTAAGATTGAACAAGACAATGAATTTAGTGTTTAATTTGCAATAAAAAATTAAGGAAAATCGGAAATGTTAATGCTGTTAGCGGCAGTGTAACACATTTTGTCGCAAGACAATTTTAACGAGTAGGGAAAATGGCCTTGTGTTGGAAAAAAATTTGATGACAAAAAAGAAATTTATTTTAATAAATTCTAGTTTTTTCGCTTGCAAATTTTCATTCACTCATTTGCCAGCTAAAATTGAAGCATTTTAATGTGCGCGGTTAGAAGAACAGTTGAGGTATTCACAAGGCGTGCTAAAGTGTCGTAAAGTCTTATTTGTCATGACACATTGTTTTATTAGAAGTAAAAAAAATTATATCTTTAGAAGAAGAAAAAAAAAGAATAATACACAAGTTTTTTGAAAACTGTTTTTATATATTTCAAATAAAAATATTGAGCGTAAGTCTTATTTTTATAAAAGGTTATACTATATAAAACTTTTTATAAAAATAAGCCTCAAGCTCAATATTATTATTTGAAATATATAAAAAATCAAAGACTGAAGAACTGGAACAATATATTCAGAAAACAGTTTTTATTTGCACCAATTTGATTATGAACAAGAATACGAGAATTGTAAGAAACTGATGGTAACTTACTCCTTCAAAGTCCATTTGCTGTCCTTTAATTATTGTTCTGAATCTCTTGTTGCATATTTCTTAGGCCAATAAATAGTTTAATGCAAATTACTTACAATTAAAAAAATTTGTGGTTTTTGGCAAAATGTATTATCTGTAAAGTTATGAAAAAAAAATATATATATATCCATTTCTTAAAAATTTCAAAATCTTACAAATAACTCATTTTTGCAACAAATAAAATTTGTTTTTAAACGAACATAATAATATTTTTTAGATTAATTTTATTAGATTTTATTAGAAGGGCTTAAATTATATGATTAAGAGTCCTTAAACTAAAAATAATTTTATAACAAGATAATAACAAAAAGTAGATCTTCAAAATTTCAGCATCTTCAAACTATAGTTAGCGGTATTACAAAAAAAGAAAAGGATCCACCAAAAATTAATAAAATTTCTTAAGTTTGTAGATAATACATTTTTCCAAAAAGTGAGAATTGTTTTAATATATCGTAGTGCCAAATATTCCCTTTAAAATTATCTAGTTTTTAATAATCTCTTAGATTATTGCATTAACATTTTGAAATAACAATATTTTATAAAAAAAATTTATAAAAAAATATTTTATTAAAAAAATAAACCCTCAGCTTTTTAAGTTTCATTTTATTTAAACAACATTTAGCGTTATTAAAAAAAAAAGTCAGCAAAAAATTAGATTTTCTTTGAATAATAAAATTTTTTAAATATCTCAACTTTGCAGATAATAAGTTTTTTCTAAATATGAAAATTACTTTGAAAATTGTAATCTTTTTTCAAATATCATAATCATTACTTTTGTATATGAGATGATATTTAATCTCGTGTAGTAACTCTACATTTAATAATTTTTAAAAGTTTGAGACTTTTCAAAACTGTGGTTGAAGTCTACTGACGATTTGGTAAAAAGAGCCAATGAAATGCATATAGACATTGCTTATTATAATAGTATAATGACAGTATGTCAAATAGTTCATTTATTAACAATTAAACAATTTTATTTAAAGCCTTAAAAATTATATCCAAAAAAGCAGAAAATATATATAATTCGTTTGATACAATTTTTTTTTTTTCTTAAATCCTAACTTTGCACATAATACATTTTGGCAAAAAATAGCAGTTATTTTCACTGCGAGTATTTTTTATCGAACTATTCAATTCTATATGAAAATATAGGAAACGAAAAATTCAGAAAAATTTTACTTGAAGAAAAATAATCAAAGGGCAACACAGCGACCTAAGAAAAGTGTATTGCCAACAGTTTGTTCCAATTCTCGTAAGCTGTTTCATAATAAAAATTGGTAAAAATAAAAATTGTTAACACTTTCAATTAGGCCAGCTGACAAGTGTTAAGAAATAAAAATAAACATGAGTGCTGTTGATGAAAGTGTAGCGGTTTTCGAAAATAGCAGTTCTGCTCTGCTGTACTTAAACCGATTCGTAGCGGTAGATTTCAAGATATCTGTAAAGAAAATTTGGAAAAAAAAACATTTTTTAAATTGGTTTTTTTAAAATAACTTTTCAACAGCTTCTTCGAAAGAAAATGTATTCGCATTTGTCTTCTATTTACATTGAAATGCGAAAGAAATTTCTTTCGCATCGTAGTACAGAGTAACCTGCCAGCTCTCAAAATGTGTTTGCAAATTTTAACCGTTTCGAACCGGTAGAAATTTAAAAAGAAACTTAGAAAAAAAGCGAGTTTCAAAGTGTGTTTTTTAATAGATCATCTTTTTAAGAGCTTCATCGATCGATTCTACAAGCTTAACAAATTTTGTCGTTCAAAAACCAAGACGATTAGATCCAATCGGGTCAAATCGATTAAAACATGAAGCACCGCTAATCATGGGGAATTGGTTGATTTGAGAATTAAAATAATTGTGTTTTGGCTCGAAGGGCTCAAAAGCATAGAGAGCAGCTAAAGTTATGTTAAGTAAATAGTGTTTGGATTAAAGTTGTCGAGAAATTACAGGGATGGCATTTAGGGTTAATCGTTTTTCAGGTTTTTTTTAAATTTTTTTATTAAAAATAAAATAAAAAATAATATATTCTGTTATAAATATATAAGATTTTTATGAGAACTTGTTTATACGAATTGAGGATGAGTTTAATTATTTAACGAAGAATCATTATTCTGGTTGTTGCTCGAATACGCCAATTTAAAATTCATTTCTATACCCTTCACAAAAAAGTGAACGGTTTGTCATTCCATGTGAAATTCCTTCGAAATTAATATGGGAGCCCATGGAGTATATATATTCTGGTTTCTTATAAGTAGCGATGACGATTGAGCACTATCTGTAGGTGGAATCCCAAGCCCCCAGAAGAGCTCGAGCAATGAACTTAAAAAGAGTGGTATTGAAAAATCCGAAATATGGTTCCAGAGCTGGAAAGCTTACACCTATTTCTCGACGCAAAATTAATGCCAAAAATCAATTATTTTTTTGTTTGTTTGCTAGTTGAACCTATTTAATGCTTTAGGAAGCCTCAATTGTCTATTAAAAATTCTAAAAAAAAAAATAAATTTTTTCCAGGGAAGAGAAATTAAGTATATTTTAGTTCTTTCAGTATTTTGTAGTACATGTTTGTAAATAAAATGTTTAAAAATTTCAAGTTTTTCTTAAATAAAACCGGTTTGTGCATCGTGAAGATTTGCATTGGCAAAGAAAAATATGAAAATTTCATTTCCAGGGGTGGGAAATTGATGTTATTTTTATTTACAAAAGTTACCAAAAGGGCAACTGACGTTGTTTTTTTTTTTGTTTTTGTTTTGGTAACTAAAACTATTTTATAGCTTAGGAAGAACAAAGTTGCTGCTCAAAAATATATGTAACGCCAGACGTACGTTGGTGAAGGGTATATAAGATTCGGCTTAGCCGAATGTAGCACTTTTATTTGTCTCTAAGTAATTTTTAAATTCTAGTTTTTGAAATTGACCCATAACAATAATAATTCAACTTTTTAATTAGGGGCGTGTTCTTTTCTAGAAAACGTGTAACATTTTTTTCAATTCTTTTCTAACAAGTGGCGGTTTGGAGGAGCCTTAAAGAAGAAATAATATATCCTAAGCGTTGGTGGGATTGATTTTTAATAATTTCCTCATATTTTAAGAGCACCCGGTTGCCATTTTCTATCAAAAAGTGTAAGAAATGTTGCATTCTTTTTAGAAAAGAAAATGGTTTAAATAATTTCTATAAAATTCAAGGACAGGCTTTTAATTACTTTTAAATTACACACTCCACTGACTGGGGGACACGCAGTAGATTTTCCAAAAAAAACCCCGTTTGCATGTCGCTGCTCATTTGGAAATTTAATATGCAGCGAATAATTTAAAAATAAAAAATAATAACTGCCATCAGATAATTGCAACAATATTCTATCACTCTAACAAATATTCTAATCCCTTTGAAGAATATATGGAAGGAATTTTTACAAAAATTTACCATTAAAAACGCTTGTTCTTGCCATTTTTGCTCTCCATCATGTTGTTGCTGTTGTCACACAGTTTTCTTTTTTGCGGCCATAACAATTTGCATTTGAAATTTAAATTTCCATTAGGAATGTGTGTGCGTATTATGGCAATCAAAAAAAGCAAAAAAAAAAAAAAAACAACAACTATATTTTCTCTGTAGTTTTTTGAAAAATACAAAACCATGAAATGGTGGCAACAAATAAGTTGTTCTAACGTGCACTTCCAGCAAACAGTGGCTGCAAGTGAAGCTACAGATGAAAAAACAATAGAAAATTAATTTTGATTATCATAAGAAATTAGCGTAGAAATATAAAATTTTAATAAACATTTTTTTCAATAAAATTTCCTTTAAAAATGTTAGAAAACAAATTTCTCAAAATAATTTTATAACCCACATGTAATTAAAGTTAATATTCACAAAACGATTATGGTGTAGGGTATTCATATCCAAAAGCATTGCGATATGGGGCGTATGCTCTTTGGCAACATATACAGTAACAACATGTTACTTGCAACACATATACAAACACACCCCTTGTAAGTGTCTTCATAGTACGTGCACGTTTGCATCTACTCGTACACTCAAAATCATGAAGAGACACACCAACACAAGCGAGAGTTGTAACCCTTTTTTTGTGTCCATGCGATTTGTAAAGCTTTTTTACTGTTTCATTTGTTGTTGTTGTTTTTTTTTCCATCTCTTCAGCATATAATTTGCTAAACATTAATGCAACCAGAAGAATGTTGGTAGAAACGTTGTAAAAGAGATAATAAAAATATGTTGGTACTCGTGAAAAAGCACCCGAAGATGTGAGTAAAAGAGAGCAGGTTTTTTTTGTTTGTTTTGTAATTGTTAGTGCAGCAACAAGGTGGGGTTGTTTACAATTGAGTAGCGAGAGCTTTCACTCAACAAATGCAACACGTGACTGACTGCAAAAGCAAAACAAACTCATAAACGGTGGCAGAAAGTGTTGTTATTGTTGTTTTTATTTGGGTAAAAATTCATACATAAAAATACATTTTGTTTTTGGAGAGGGAGGTGTGTGCGTTTACGATTGTGAGAATTTAGTTAAATCACGGCAAAGAGATAAAGAGTGGTTTTGTTGTTGTAGTTGTTGATGTTAGGAAAGCTGTACAACATGTTGCTTCTTTTGCTACAAGGGAGAGTGTATTTAGTTTTGCAGGAGATTAAATTTGTGCGTTCAGTTGCTGGATATGAGTGTTGAGTGTATATGGACGACGTGTTCAAGCATGTGTGTGTGTATGGGTGCGCTCTGGTATTAAAAGTGCATTTTTAATGACCATGAATATGTTGAAATTGGACTTTTTTTTCATTTTCCGCAACATATCTCGAATGAGTAATAAATGCACAACGATGCTACAAAAACAAAAAGTAAAGAAATGCTAGCAAAAGAACAAACACACACGCATACTCATACTCATGTAGACTTACACACCCACAAAACGCAAACAAAAACTAGTAACAGCATCCTTTGCTACAGCAAAAAAATCAGGACTTGGTCAACAAAAATTCAGTTGTTAGTTTAACACGTAACAGTCAAGTTACAACACTCTGCTGGTATTTTATTTTTCCAAATAAATTTTGATAAAGTTGACACAGCATCTTTATTAAATACAATAAAATTTTAAGAAATAAAAGAAAACCGCCAAATTGATAAAAATAGATTTAAAAAAAAAAATCCAAAATATTTTTCTAAATCTTGTGCTACAAATTGGCGTTCGCAAGCCATGTGACCATAATGTTCATCTCTCAAGACGCCTGTAATATGTTGCTCCAGTTAATGAGAGACTTTTTTGTAGTTCTATCTGTTATCCTTGTTACAAGCCTTGTAACAGTGTGCGAGTGTGTGTGTGTATGTGTGTCCTTATTTACTTCTTTAACGCCAAACAAAAAGGAAATATAAAACACATCTAGTACTTATTCAAGCTTGTATAAGTTTATGTGAGATTATGTGTTTGTGTGTGTGTGTGTGTGTGTGTGTGCATTTATTTGCAAATCTACACGATGCTTCAGTTGTTAGCCTGATGCTTCCGTTGTTACATCCTCAAGTGTTATTTATACGTGTAACGTCAAGGCGGTCGTTCCGCTTGAAACTGTTATCAGTTATTAATAATTTCAGTTCTTATAATTAAAAAAAAATAAAAATATTTATTAAAAATAAAAACTTTGTGCATAAATAAAATAATTTTTTTATATATATTTTTTTTAAGCAAAAACTATTTTTTTAACAGAAGAAAAAGAGATCCAAAGAAATAATAATTTTTTTATAAACTTAAAAAGTGATAAAATAAAAGGTTTTCGCCAGAATGATTTCGAGCAAATTTTTATTAACAGATTTTATGAAACATTTTATTGAAATTGTGAGCAAATTTATGAAAATTATTTTATGAAAAGTGCAGAGTAAAAATTTTGTTTAATATTTCAATGAAACTTGTTGAAAATGTTTGACTGGGCTGCTCTATTCTATGAGAGACTGTTATTTAGAAAAAATTACTGAAACGATTTGGGGAGTTTTTTACAATTCTTAAGTGGAAACCACAGTTGCCCTGACAATTAGAAAATTTCAAATAATTCATGTCAAAAACTTGGCCGCCCTTAAGGCAAAAGGTGCCACGTATTCATAAAAATATGTTTTATTTTTAGCCCAAATGAAAGGCTTTTGAATTTCTTAAATTATTTCTTGTTAGAGATTTTCGAATAAAAATTATTTGCTGGAGAAATATGCAAATAAAAGTTATTCGATTAAAAAATAATCGTATACAAATTATTCGCTTAAAAAATGCTGTAACAAAAATTTTTTGTTGAATAAAAGTAAGAATACAAATTATTTCATTGAGAGATAATCGAATAAAATTATTCGATTAAAAAATGTTCGACTAGAGTAAAGAAGATTAAATGGTACTGGAATATATTTTATTTTTATTAAGAGATATTCGAATAAACAGTATTTTTTCAAGAAATATGCAAATAAATATTATACGATTAAAAAATAATCGAATAAAAATGATTTTATCAAACGATACCGGAACTTCTTATTTGCCATTTGGCTGATGTGTTGTTTCACACGAAATGAAAAAAGAGTATCGTTTCGATTCGAAACCCCGTTTTACGCGATCTTCTTTCTATGGTCCAAAAAACCGCTCAATTACAGGGTTAACCATACATTTTAAAAGATACCAGAGTGAAAATTATTCGAATAAGAAAAACTATTTTATCAAAATAAATCGGAACAAAAATTATTCCGTTAAGAGATATTCGGATATAAATTAGTCGATCAAAAGATATTCGATTAAAAATTAAATTATTAAAATGTAGTGACATAAAACTTATGAAAGTTGTTGAAATAAAAATGATAAAAATTATCCGATTAAAAGATATTCAAATAAAAATTACTCGACTAAGAAATGCTAGACCAAAAATTATTTTATAGAGAGACATAAGATAAAAAATTATTTCGTTAAGAGATACTTAGATACAAATTATTCGGTTAAAGGATATTCGAATAAGAACAAGATAAACTGGAACAGATATTATTATCCTAAGCGATTTTCCAATAAAACTTATTTTATTAAAAATATGCAAGCGAAAATTTTCTGACATTTTCGAATAGAAACTATTCATTTAAAAGATGTTTGAATAATTTACATATTATCAAAAGATAAATAAAATTATAAGAATTAAAAGATATTAGAAAAAATATAATTTCTTTAAGAGATATTCGGATATAAATGAATCGGTCAAAAGATGTTCGATTAAAAATTAAATGATTAAAAAGTACTGACATGAAACTTATTAGAGTTGAGATACACGGATAAAAATTATTCGATTGAAAACTATTCGAATAAAAATTATGTGGTATGTTTAGGAGTATTAAAATAAATAACATTGGATTAAAACATTTTCGAATAAAATTTCTTATACTAAGACCTATTTTATTAAAAAGAGTTCGAATAAAAAATTTTTTGATTAAAAGATATTCGAGTGAAAATTATTCTATTCAAAAATACTCGAGTAAAACTAGTTGGTTAAACAATTTTATAGGTTTTTATGAAAACCGACAAATAGTTTTCAGTGCGAATAACTGATTTTGGAATTTTCTTAACAGCATATTAATATTGTAGCGTGCGTCACACCACTTTGTAAACAGTTATTTGAAAATAAATAGTGATTAAAAAGTTATATTTTATACTATTTTAAAGAAATTATGAACAAATGATGTTCATATACGAGGTGCGTTTGATGAAGAAGGTAAATTGTAATGATTTATAAATATAAGATATAAAAGTTTATTTCTCTCCCAAAAGCAAGTAGTCCTCCTTAGATTAAATATGCTTGAGACACCCTCTCTTTCCCATTCGTGTTGTGACATGCACGTATTGAGCTCTATGAGTGGTTGGGATTTTATTCCTTCAATTGCAGCGTAACGTTTTTCTTTCATAGTCCTTTTTTATCTTAGAAGTAGGCAGACGTATCAGGGGTCTGAATCTGCTCAATGCGGTGTCTGTTGTTTATGGTGGTCAGCAGGTTCTTTAATAGAAGGTCGTCCATTCTTAATTTCCCTCGTTCATTAATTTTTTCCTTTTTTCGCTCTGCGTCAGTTTTTGAAATGCTGGGGCGTCCAGCATGATCTTTGTGGTTCACGTTTCTTCGGTCTTCTTTCGAAATTTTTTTATTAAACATTTTAAGTGATTTTGAGAATTGAATTGAATTTTTTTCTCAAAACTTTATGCAAATTATTTTATCCTTTTATCTTCGACAGCAGAAAAATGCCAACAGTTCTAAATTTAGCATGAGTATGACTCGAGCATAGCGTAGCCTCTGAACTTTAAAAGTTCAGACGATGCTTAGCAAACTTCGTTCAATTCTTGAAACGCATATAGATGTAGTGTGCGTCAAATAGAAGAAATTCAGCTGTTGCTTAGCAGACTTCGTTTAATTCCTTAATATCATATAAATGTAGCGTGCGTCACACTATAATATCAGCTGTTGTTAAACTAATCTCTTATTATTCAAGAATGTAGCGTGCGTCACACAGCAGAAATTCAACTTATGGTTTAGGTGATTCCGTATTACTCAAAAAGCATGTAAGTGTAGTGTGCCTCACATTATAAAAATTCAGCTGCAGTTGATCAGACTTCCTTTAATTCGTTAAATGCATAAGGGTGTAGTGTGCGTCACATTGTAGAAATTTAGTTGTTGTTTAGCAGACTTCGTTTAATTCCTTAAACTTGTATAGATTTAGCGTGCGTCACACGGTAGAAACTCAGCTGTTGTTTAACTAATCTCGTATTATACAAAAAGCATGTAGATGTAGTGTGCGTCACATAATGAAAATGCAGCTGTTGTTAAGCAGACTTCGCTTAATTCATGAAACGGATGTAGTGTGCGTCACACGGTAGAAATTCAGCTGTTGTTTAACTAATCTCGTATTATACAAAAAGCATGTAGATGTAGTGTGCGTCACATAATGAAAATGCAGCTGTTGTTCAGCAGACTTCGCTTAATTCATGAAACGGATGTAGTGTGCGTCACACGGTAGAAACTCAGCTGTTGTTTAACTAATCTCGTATTATACAAAAAGCATGTAGATGTAGTGTGCGTCACATAATGAAAATGCAGCTGTTGTTGAGCAGACTTCGCTTAATTCATGAAACGGATGTAGTGTGCGTCACACGGTAGAAATTTAGCTGTTGTTTAACTAATCTCGTATTATACAAAAAGCATGTAGATGTAGTGTGCGTCACATAATGAAAATGCAGCTGTTGCTGAGCAGACTTCGCTTAATTCATGAAACGGATGTAGTGTGCGTCACACGGTAGAAATTCAGCTGTTGTTTAACTAACCTCGTATTATTCAAACAGCATGCAGATGTAGTGTGCGTCACACAGTATCAGATTAAATGATTAATCAAAATAGATCGAAGACTTTGTCCAAACTCTGGTCCCCTATAAAATTATAAACACTTTTGAAATATTTTCATATTTTGCTCAACAATTTTACTTGTTTCAAATAGTGGCACATAATTAAAATCTAAATCAAAAAAGTTAAATAACAAATAAACGCTAATTTTTTAATGAAAAATCTTTTTTAAGCAAATAAAATATAATAATCAAATTATTAAACAAAAAGTGATAAAATAAAAATCGTAAATAACAAAACGAATAGTAAAAATCAAATCAAAACTGTTTTAAAATTTAAAACTGAAATCAAAAAGAAGAAAACAAAATTTATAATTAAAAACAGAACTAAAACAAAAAAAAACGGTTTCATTTAACTGCTTAAAGTAATAATCAAGAAGAAGAAGAAGAAGAGCGGAAAACTTATTTCAATCATATTATTTTACAAGAATTAAACGAAAAGCAAAAACATGAAAGAAAATCATCCAGCTGCTGCAAAAATAATGGAAACGCAAATCGTAACGTACAACATTTTGATTGTTATTTTTTAATAAATTTGACAGCCCCGAGGAATAAACGATTTTATTCAAGGATCCTTGAATAAAATTCCAAAAAGCCAAATGAAGTGGCTAAAACAGCTGCTGTAGTTTTTTTTTGTGGCTAAGAATTTGATTCAAGAAAATTACTCACAACATTTTTCATAAATTTTATTCAAAAAATCACTTTTATTTCATATTAATAAATAATTCAAAATCAATCTGTTATCTTTTTCCTTATTAACAACTTTAACATATTTTAAGTCACTCACTTATTTTAAATAATTTTTATAAAAACCGATTAACAAGCAAATTAAGCCATTTGATTTCTTACGCCGAAAAAGAAAGTTTGTGGAAATAGTGCAAAAAATGTTTATTAATTGCTTATATGCCGAATTTTTTATGATAATTCCTTTTTAAATAAAAAGGTTTTTAGCATAAAAAGTTTTTTTAGGAGGATGACAACTCTTAAGTTTTACATATTAATTGAAAAAGCTAATATGGCAACACTAATCCTGTCAACAAGAATGTGCATGCATCATGTTCTCTCTTAAAAATAAGAAATTTACAAGCTGCCCTTTTTACTGGATTTTTGGTGCAAAACTTATTAACAAAATATATTTTAGCAGGGGAAAAAGTCCTGGGCCCAACTGTAGCTAAAATGGCAACACTAATCCTGTCAGCAAGAATGTGCATGCATCATGTTCTCTCTTAAAAATAAGAAATTTACAAGCTGCTCTTTTTACTGGATTTTTGGTGCAAAGCTTATTAACAAAATATATTTTAGCTGGGGAATAATCCTGGTCCCAACTGTAAAATTGATATGGCAACTCTGCGCCGTTCTTTTTTCTTAAATTAAGAAAATATTTAATGTCGACTTTTATATTGAACTTTACTTTCCTATATTACATTCAATTCAAATTGTTCGTGACGTGTTACTTTTAGAAAAACAGAAAGAAATAGGACAAGAAATTCTGCAATAAGGACATGCAAAAAAAAAAAAAATTATAATCAAACGGCAACACTGCGATTTAATCAGTTTATTGGTGATACAATTCTCGTATATTGATTTTTATAATAAAATTTTAATTAATAAAAACAATTTATCCATCTAATAAGATGACGATAGTGTAGCGGCTTGCGAAAACAGCTGTTATGTAGGTTTAATAAGTATATTGATGTAGATTTTTTCTGCTGCCCTTAAATATTTATAACATCCTTCTGAATTTAATACGTCCTGCAAATATGAATATAATAATAATGTTTCAGAAACAAAAAATTGTTTCTGAAATTCCGTTGTGATCTCTACACCCGCAACAGTCATTAAAATTTACGATATGACTACGGAGTGTTCAGAAATTTATAAAGCGAAATGATTGTGATTCAGAAGACTGAATTTGGTATCAGTTCCAAGCAGTTTCTACTTGGAATACGAGGGCTGTTCGATAGCCCTGTGATATTTTGAATTTCCCTTACAAAAGCCTTAAACGCAACTCTGGGGAAAAATCAAATTTCGTGTGCGTTGATTATTTTTAATAAGAGAAAAGCCATCACTGAAATTAAGAAAAAATTTTATAAACTCGATGGGAACTCTGCGTCATCAATTTCAGTGGTTCAGAAGTCCCATTGCGGCTGTACCAGCGCAAATAATACCGCCGTACATTCAGGTCAGTCCGACAGATATCGTTGATAAAATTCTTGGAACATCTATGGATGTTCGGAGCATGCAAACGTGGGGTTTGTGGCACCACAAACTTTTTGGAAATGAAAAAGCTATTCACAAGCGATCATAAGTCGAGCAACCGTGGACTGAAAAAGGCCAAAATAGGTCTGTCAAGAAGATCCTGGCTACAGTCATTCTGTAATGCGCACATACCCCCATGCGGACTTAAAATAAGGGTAGTTGTTTACGAGAACAACATCATGATAATAGATCTTTTCAATCGACTCTTAATATCTTTAGATCCTTTAATCGCAAGTTCGAATTAGACTCCTTTTCAAGGTGCGAGGTTTGATAGCGAAATTAGTTCTTGCATTGTTTTACTATTGGCACTTTTTAGAGTCGCCATTAAGGCAACTCTGTACTGTTACACTCTTTTTATTAGCTTCACTTATTTCTTTGTAGGGGTTTAACTCTCCTTTTGTATTGTGATTCCAGTCGTATACTTAATATTGTTAATAATGTTACTCATACGCCACTTTGTACTCGTACAGGGTTAAAATTGTGGCTCTTGTTCTTATCTTGTCATAATGGGTAAGTGCTTTTACACGCTTTCCAAGCAAATTAAATTTAAAATGTTAAAATAACATGGTCTTGAAGAAAATCGAACTAAAAAAACTAAAAATTGATATAAAATAAAATTTTAATTATTAATATTTAAGTACTCTGTACATAAAAGAAATTAAAATCGATTTTGTTTTCAAGTTTAATAACTTGACTATTTTCATTTTAGTAATAAAACCTTCTATTGTGAATTGTTTGGGAATAAAACTTTCTATTTTAAATTGTTTAGCAGTAAAACCTTCTATTGTAAATTGTTTGGGACCAAAACCTTTTATTTTGAACTGTTTGGGAATGAAACCTTCTATTGTGAACTTTTCAAGAGTAAAAGTATTTACTTCTATTGTGAATTTATTTTGAGTGCTTTATTAATGACTTTAGTAATTAAAAAACTTGCAGATTTAGAAGAAATATTTTGCATATTGTCTTGTCGTCCCAAAGAAGCACAAGAAATAAATAAGAAGAATAATTGAGTCCTTGTTGTGATTTTGGTATTTGCTTAAACTTCTCAATCAGTTAACAACAAAAATGGCAGGATCTTTCGTCATTGAATTGTAGTTTTGTTTTAATTTCTTATATATTTTAGCACCCTGTAAAATCGATAATAAATAAAACTGGCAAATTTTGTGTGCATTTCCCAACAACATCTTCAATAATTTGTTGCAAGATTCTTTAATTAAATTAAAATATTTTCATAACAACGGTCCATCTAAACAAAAACACTTTTCGTAATAATCAATAAGTTTTATAAATTTGCATTTAAATGCAATTTGTATCAATTCAGTAATTATTGCGATCAAAATTTATTATTACGAGTGCGTATTTCATTATTCACTTCTGTATGCTTTTAGCAACAAAATGCAAATAGAAAACATGAACGTTTAACATGCAAATTTAACAAAAACTAGAGAAAAAAGTTGAAAATAAAAAAAATTAGCAGCTGAAAGGAAATATGTTTATTTATTTACAAATTCATTTAAAATATAAAATACTGCACTGAAATAATAAATATAAAGAAAAATCGAATGAATATTTCAAGCAACAATATTATTGCAAGTATTTGAAAACAAAAAAAAGTTACTTATTACAAACAAATACATGAAATGCTGTAATACAATTGGATTCACAGGAAACGGCCGGCTTTTATTTAACAGTTTTCTCTTGCTTTCTGGCATATAACATATTTTGGAAGTCACCCCTGCGGGGTGTGTTATGGAAATGCTTTGTTTGGAGGAAAACTTATATTCTCGTTCTTAAGAATTTAATAATTTAATAACTTGACTATTTTTTTTTAGTAGAGAACACTTCTATTGTGAATGGTTCGGGAGTAAAATCTTCTACTGTAAATTGTTTGGGAATAAAACCTGCTATTATGAATTGTTAGGGAGTAAAAAAAACCTTCTATTGTGAATTTTTTCTGAGAGGAAAACCTTCTTTCTATTGTGAATTTTTCGAGGATAATAGTGCTTATTTCTATTGTGAGTTTATTCTTAGTGCTTTAATAATGATTTTTGTATTTAAAAAAGACTACAGATTTCGAAGAAATATTTAGAAAGCGTAGCTTGGTGTCTTGTGGTCTTTAAGAAGTACAAGAAATCCCCTGAGAGACTACAGCGCATGAATTATCGTTAACTGATATAAAGCAAAAATAAAATAGAGTTAAAAAAATTAAAATTCAAGATTTTTAATAAAATCAAAGTAAAAAGCTAAAATTAAATTTTTAAATAAACTTAAAACAATAATGAACCAAAATTGTAAAATTATTGAAAAAGAGTGTCCGGGGTCGTGATAAACCCAACATGATTTTAAAGCGCTTTTTCCATTATTTCAATAAAATATAAAAAGAATTAAATAAAAGTTATAGCTTTTCCCGACGTTTTGTAGAAATTCTTTGTTTACTCTCTCTTGGTTTTTGTGGTAACTTTTAAATTGTATTTGTAATAACAAATAATTTTGCATGGTTTTAAATATTTAGTCCCTAATTCACAAACGATTGTTAAAGTTAATGAATGCTTTAAGGGATCTTTAACCATACAAAATACTTTAAAGCCTCTTTAATTTTAATCATCGTTTATGAATAACAGCGTTAATATTTAAATGATAATTTAATTTAAAAAAAATTTAACTTTTCGTGGAAATTCTTTCAAAATAACCCTGTAATAAGTGTTGATTTTATCTCGGTCTTGTTTTAAAAGCAAACAAAATAAATAAAAATATTTAAAAGTAATAAAGATAGAAAGTGTGGCGACTTTCAAAAACAGCTGTTCTGCTCTGCTGTATAAATTTGTTATATAAAACCGATGTTGACTTCCCCTTGCGCTTTGAAATACTTGCCAGATCTTTCTGAAGTGAAAACACTTTTCGAACTATTCCTCTATGAAATTGGATTTAATAAAAAAATATATTTAAAAAAAAAACAATAAAAATTAAAATTACGCTTTTTAAGAAACTAAACTTTTGAAAATAAAATAGGGTACACAACTTCGCCACACGTTTTTCACAAGACTACCTCCTTTATTTTTTCATTATTCTCTTAACTTTATTTAAAAATTTAATTGATTAGTTTTCAGTTGAAATTTTTTAAAAAGCAGGACTTTTAGCTTTTTTTTTAATAAATATACTTTTTTCTAGTTTAATGTGTCTCGAAAGCTTGTAGAAATACTTGCACATTATGGAAAGATAAGAACATGAATCACACCACTAAACTTGTACGAATACCATGTGACGTATCAGGAATATTAATAATAGTATGAAGTATACGCATGGAAGCACCATAAAAAACGGAGATTTAGCACCTTAAAAAAGGGCAAGTGAAGCAAATAAAATTAGCATAATAATACCGATTGGCCTTGGATTCGTGTCCAATGCTGTTTTCTTTTCTAAAAAATAATGTTACATTTCTTACACTTTTTATTAGAAAATGGCAACGTTGTGTGCTTTGAAAATATAGAATTTATTGAAAATTAATCCATTATTGTTTACAAGAAATCGCTGCTCTTTTAAAACTCCTCCAAACTGCCACTTTTTAAAAAAGAAGTGAAAAACTGTTACATATTTTCCAGAAAAGAAAACGACATAAATAAAGTTTGCTTTGCAGTTGTCATAAAAATACTAAAATAATCACCTCTGTGCTGAATATATTTTCGCTTAATATAATGTCCCTTTTCCCTTAATTATAGTCGTGAAAAAATGTTCCCTCTAAATGTGACAATTAATCGATGATTGTATAACGTGTAAAAATGGTCGCAGTGAAAATTCCCCTTTTCCTGAACATTTTCGTTTGTGTTCTTTAATATTTTCATTTAATTTTCCGAATACAATTTTTTTAAATATATATAAAAATGAATTTTGAATTAAATGTTTATTGAATGCAACAGAATATACGATACAAAAGCTTGTCAGTAGAAGTTATCAATTCTGGGCTGGCATAGGTTTCAGAATGCAGAAGATAATTATCATCACTTTTACAACTCATTTTGCATAGCACTTCTCATTTAGTTACATATTTTTTTTAGCTGTCTGTGATTCTTCAACCCACTCCAAACACATTTTCACACCAAATCAAATCCTCCTTATGATTTGTTTGTCTTCATTCTATTTAATAATTTCCAAGAAACACGATTCAATTCGTGTTAAACACTTAACGAGCCTCTTAATAAATTATGAGCAAATTATTTGCTACTTGAATTACTTGTCAGGCAGTTGTTTTTTTTTTTTTTTTTTTTTAAATTTACAAAATACTTAAAAGAAAACCACTTCGCATTAAAGTAAATGCTGAGAGTAGGCGATAATAAACAACAAAATTAATTTTAAGTCAAATCTAAACAAGATGAAAAGCAAAACTGTTTATCTTCATTAGCACCTCTTTGAAAAGGCGCATCAAATCAGTACAGACAACTTGTGCAGCAGCTGCTTGCTTAAGCATGAAAGTAGGCTGTTTGTGTGTGTGTGTGAGATTTGCTCTCTTTACGTTTGAGACGTCAAGATAAAACGATTAAGAGTCAGATTCATAGAAAGCTTAAGACAAGAAGATGAAAAGGAAAATAAGGCAGCAAACAAACACTTAAAAAAATATATTCTTATTCCATGATTAAATAAAAAAAGTAGAACAAGAGGAACCTGAAGAAGGCTTTAAATAAATTATAGAATAAAAATTTAAATCAAATTATTTTATAAAAAATAGATAAATAAAAAGAGCATATATTTTTTGAAAAGGAAATCGCTGCCGTCGGCGAGGAAAATCAACCTAAAAATATATGTTTTTCAAATCGATTTGGAGTTGATCTAAATATGTGGAACAGGTAGAATATCATAATGGATCGTAAAATTGGTCACGTGCGACATGTCATGTTAATTTATTATTGTGTAAAACTAAAAGAATTTTTAGAAATAATATCGTGATTAATATAGTTTTTAGATGCGATTAGGGGGATCTGAAAATTGTCACGTGTGACATGTCATGTTATGTCATATTTATTCATTATTGTATTAAAACATCAACTAACAGAAATAATAGTTAATACAATTGTCACATGTGACGAGGAGGATGTGAAATTTGTCACGTGTGACATGTCACGAGCGACATATGTATCAAGTTCCCCACGACATGCGACATACCAAGTAAAAAGTGTCACAAGCGTCATGTCATATACAATATGTCGCATGTCATGTGAAAACTGTCACGTGCGATATTTCATGTTTATTTATTATTGTATAAAAATAAAGTAATAGAAATAATATCGTGAAAAATGTCACGTGTGACATATAGAGTTCACCACGTCACTTGCGGCATATCATGTTAGAATTGTAACATGCGTCATGTCATGTGAAAACGGTCACGTACGAAATGTCATGTCTATTTTTTATTATATAAAAAATCAACTAATAGAGATAATATCGTAAAAGCTACCACGTGTGACATGTCACGAGCGACATATCAAGCAAAACATGTCACGTGCAACATTATGTAATATAGTCACGTGCGAAACGTCACGAGCCATACAGTATGTACATAATGTCACGTGCAACATGTGATGTGAAAACTGTCACGTGCGATATGTCATGTGTAGTGTCGCGTGCAACATGTCATGTGGCACTGTTAAATAAAAAATAATTTAAGAAAAGTAACCAAGAACAGCTGACAATACGAAAAATTTTATAAGCTCGATCAGTGTTGCCGTCAAGGGTGTTCAAAGATAAAAGTGGTGCCGTTGTTGATCCGGTATATTCGTTTGAAGATTTCTGGATTTTCTTTATTAAATATTTTATTTATGCATATTCTATAGCCATAAATTTGACATATAGAAATCAGACATAAATATCGTTATTTTCTTGAGAAAGAAATCTTGAGTTACACGGAAAAAATTTGCAGTAGAAAGAAAGAGTTGTATGAAATGAAAAATTTCACAAAATTTATCACAATTATTTCAAAATTTATTTGGCAAAAGGGCATCATAATAAAATTGAAATGGGTTTTTTAAATCTATTATTACGTTGGGACTTTTTGAAGACAGTTGCCGATATGCAGAGTTTAATATAATAAAAAAAATTTCCGCTGAGCTGCACATGTGACGCCTCAACCATTAATTTGAAAAAAGTTTATGAAATAAAACAATAAAAAAATTAAAATAAACAAATTCCGAAATTGAATAAATTTATGCGGATTAAGTTGAGTTAATTTGTTTCACATTTTTCTTTGTTAACATCTGAATAAACACCATAATGACATCATTAATAAATAATGACTGAAAAAACATTTTCCTGTAAATGCAGCTTAATTTCAATTGAAATGTAATTAAACTTAATTTTTATTCTATTTGAATTGAATGGCAAAAGAAAATTATTGTTATTTCAAGTTTAAAATGCATTGAATTATATAATTCCACTTGCAATATTAATCGCATTTTTATATCGTGCATGAGCCAGATATTTTGTTGGAATAATTCTTTTTTTGTTATCTGATAAATAATTTCAAAGAATTTATTTCGCAAATGTGATTATCGGCGTATGTTCGTAACAACTGCGAGTTAAAAAATCCATTCGATCAGTCAGTCCATTTTTTGACTAGTTTTTCCAATAACTCTGGCAACATTTTTGTGAATGATGGCGGCTGGAATATTTTGATGTTTGGTGATTTTCTGTTTGACTAAAAAGAAGCAAATACGCTAAACCCTCAACTTTTAAGCCTCTCAGAAACAGACTAAATTGCTTATACTATTTTTAAAACACAAAAAAAGTTAGCTTTCCAGCTCTGCATCTACGTTTTTGTAAATTCCTTCTATTTCCAATAAACTTCTTTCGGAAAGATTAAAATACTTTTACAGACCAAAAAAAAAATTAAAATTTATATATATCTATATATATATATATATATATATATATATATATACATATATTTAATTGTCCAACCCTGCAATCGAATATCTGACTTTATTTGATTTGTAATACCAGTTGAAATTTCTTCTCAATATACAATATATATATATAAAAATATATACAAAAATATATTTAAGGAATTTATGAAATTTCTTAATAGTGAAAACAAGTTTATTTTCCAGCTCTGCAGCTAAGCTTTTTTATTATATATCCTAGTTTCAATAAATGTCTTTCAAAAGTATCAAACAGTTGATAAATAAAACGTAACAAAATTTTAAAATAAGTTTACTTTTAAATGTCGAGTGTCCAGCCCTGGAACCGAAATTTAGATTTTCTTAGATCTATAATACAAATTTAAATTTCTTTCTTAATAATAAAATTTATATAATTAAAAGGACGTTTTAATTTGTTCTTAAAATATCAAATAAAAAATTAATTTTCCAGCTCTGGAACTGTCTTCAGATTTTTTTTCTGGATCCAATCATTTACTTTAAAAATTATGAAATAATATATAAGGAAAATGTAACAAAATTTCAAAATTGGTTACTTTTAAATCTCAAAAGTCCAGCTCTGGAGTCGTAATTAAGATTTGCTTAGGTCTATAATACAAATTCAAACTTCTTTTTAAATATAAAATTTATATAATTCAAAAATAGTTTGATTTTGCTGTTAATATCAAATAGAAAGTTAGTTTTCCAGATCTGGAACAGTCTGCATTTCTTAAACTTATAATTAGTTACATTCAAAAGAATGAAAGAATATATAAAGAAATACATATAACGAAATTTCAAAGTCGGCTATATGTAGTATATGTGTTAGAAAAAAAAACCAAATGTCCAGCTCTGGTATCGAATTTAGGTTTTGTTGGATTATTAATAGCAATTTGAATTTGTTCATCTTATATATAAAATATGTTTTTCTTTAAGAAATAGTCTTATTATATTGTTAATATCAAAAGAAAACTAGTTTTCCAGCTCTGGAACAGTCTGGATTTTTTTAAAGTTGAAATAATATATAAAGAAATATATATAACGAAATTTCAAGGTTGGTTTATATATATATATATATATATATATATATATGTTCGAAAAAAAATCCAAGTGCCCAGCTCTGGTATCGAATTTTAAATTTTGCTGTATTAATAATAGCAATTTGAATTTGTTCTTCTTATATATAAAATAAGTTTTTCTTTAAGAAATAGTCTTATTATATTGTTAATATCAAACAGAAAACTAGTTTTCCAGCTCTGGAACAGTCTGGATTCATTTCTCAAGATATAATTAATTGCTTTCTCAAGTATGAAATAATATGTAAAGGAAACTTAACGAAAGTTTGTTATATATATGTTAAAAAAAAAACCAAGTGCCCAGCTGTGGTATCAAATTTTAGAGTTTGTTGGATTAATAAAATCAATTTGAATTTTTTCCTTATATATAAATTATGTTTTTCTTTAAGATATAGTTTTATTTTGTTGTCAACATTGAACAAAAACAAAACTTTCCAGCTCTGCATTTGTCTTTTGTCAATAAATTTCTTGCAAAAGTATCAAAAAGTTTATAAAAGAAAAGAAATAAAATTTTTTTAGTTGGTTATAAGTAACAAAAAAAAAAACATAGTTGTCCATCCCAGGAGTCGAATTTTAGATTTCCTTTAATTTTTAGTACCATTTTAATTGTTTTTGAAGCGAAAAATAAGTTTAATAAAAAACAAAAAATTAATTTTATCCATTTACTTTTATATATCAAAAGTGACTAAGTTTTCCAGCTCTGCAAAGGTGTTTTTAATTTTTCTTATTTCGCATTTTAATATTAAGAAAATTACACACGGAATGACAAAATTTTATTAGAATTTCTCCCTCTCTCCCTCTCTTCCTCTCTCACTCTTTCTCTCTCTCTCTCTCTCTCTCTCTCTTTCCCCCCTCTTTTCTCAGCCTCTTTCTAGTTGTTAACAAAACTAAAAACTCCAGTTAAAAACAATTCGCAAAATTCTGCCCCTCATCAATTATTTGACATTATTCAATTCCCATAAGCCTGGCGCACAATCAACCGTCAAGTATTCTCAGATTAAACGATTAAAATCATGATATTCAGTGACCATTTAGCCGGCCTGCAAAAATTTAATAAAACTAAAATAAAGATAAAATAAAAAATCTCTAGAAAAAACTTGGCCCTCTGAGCTGCTGAAAATGAAAATAGCAACAACAACAACAAAATACAACCAACACACGAAACGAAAGTTTATTCATGATGTGGTGCTTTGAACTTCATGACTTTTCTTTAATCCAAAATTTTTGTATTTTGTTGTCGCATTTTTTATAAATTTTTTTATATCTCTACATAAAACATTCGTTGGCTGCCAGTAGCAAAAGGTACGTGCAGATAAAATGCATACGTAAACTAGGATGCACAATCCTTTTTTTTTTAATTTTATATTCTTCCTTTTTTTGTTTTCCAAGTCAAAGGCAAACTTAAACTTCAGATTTAAGCCAGTTATTGCCAACAAGTTTAGAAACCCTGATGTTTAGCAGAGACTAAGAACTTAAGCCTGCCAATAAGTTTTTTTTATTATCATGTTTCTTTTTTCTCTTTTTTTTTTTGTCTATTTCTCTTTAGTTTCGTACCGTTTTTTTTTAAACATAATTTTCCGGTTGAAATTTAGCCACAAAGTAGATTTATAAGTTATTTAAAAGGGAATGATGCCATGAACGAGTCCAGTGTAACTGTGCGTATGTGTCTCGTTGCCACAAACTTTGCAAAATAGTTCTGCCCAAAAAATAGAACCAAAAAGTATGTTATAGATTACAAGATTTAAGTGTTGCAGATATACTGACAGGGTGGGGTGAAATGGCCGAAGGGATTTGGGCTCATTAAAACTTTTTGTTCAACACATATGGGAGATTCCATATCAAATCGTTTAAGAGTTAGATACACAACTCTCATTGATTCGTTTAAAAGATGCTTTTCATAATTAATAAAACTTTTTATTAAATAAAAAAAATAAAATGATTTACAATTATAAAAAAATGTACAATTTATTGCAAAAACGTAATATCTGCAAAGTTGGAAATTTTTAAAAAATGCATTTAATTACTTAATTTTGGCAAATTTGTTTTTTGTTTAAATAATAAATACAAAAAACTATCCAATATTTGGAGAAGTGTATTATCTGCAAAGTTTTCAAATTTTAGTAATGCCATTAACCCAAGACCGTGTATAAATGTTCTTGGCAGCTTTTTTGTGTTTACATAATAAACATAAAAAATATTGCAATAATTGTAAAAATGTAATATCTACAAAGTTTTGAAATACCAGAAGTCGATTAAATCCATGAAGTTACACATATATTTGACAAAAGTTTTCTTTATTAAAAGAATAAATATAAAAAAATATATTGATTTTTTGTAAAAACGTAGTATCTGCACAGTTTTGGTGTAATAATAAGGCAATTCATTCAATAGTGTTCACATATATTTTACAATTTTTGTTGTTGTTTAAATAATAAATATAAAAAGAAATACATATATTGATTTTTTATAAAAATGTAATATCTGCAAAGTTTTGATATAGTAAAAAGTCAATAACTTCAAGAACGTATGCATATTGTTAGCAGATTTTTTTTATATAAAGAATATATATAAAATTTTTTTCTTTATTTTTTCTTTCAAAATGTAATATCTACAAAGTTTTGATATATAAAAAACGCAATAAATCAAGGGCGTACCCATATATTTGACAGGCTTTTGTTTTTTGTTTAAATAATAAATATAATATAAATTATAATTAAATAATAAATATAATATAAAAAATATAAAAAGAAATATTTTGAATTGATGTCAAAATGTAACATCTACAAAGTTTTGAAATTTAAAAAAAACGCAATAAATCCAATAATGTGTGCATATTGTTGGCAGATTTTTAAATAATGTTTAAATAATTAATACTAAATATATAATGGTTTCTTGCAAAAAAGTAATATCTGAAAAGTTTAGTCATTTAAAAAAATGCAATAAAGCCTAGAATATACATATATTGATTTTTTGTAAAAATGTAACATCTAAAAGTTTGAAAATTTTCAAAATGCATTAAATTCATATATTTGGCAGAAGTTTTGTTTATGTTTAAATATTAAATTAAAAAAAAAACATTGATTCATTGTCAAAATGTAATATCTGACAAGTTTTGAAATATTTCAAAATCAAACATATCCAAAATGTAATCATATTTTTGGCAAACTTATTTGGTTTAAATAATATATATATAAAAAATTGTTTTAAATTTTCGTAAAAATGTAATATCTACAAAGTTTCGAAATTTAAAAAATTCTTTAAATTCAAAAAGGTACAAATATATTAGGCAGAAGTTTTGTTTTTGCTTAAATATTAAATATAAAAAATCTTGAAAATTTTTAAATTTTTCAAAATCCAACGTATCCAAAAACGTAAGCATAGTTAACCCTTAAAAATTTCAGTATCGTTTAATAACCGTAAGCGCTGTTATTTAAAAAAATCAACCAAAAAGTATGATTCCTTAGATGAAATCCATTTTTAAATTTTGCAGATGTTACATTTTTCCCAAAAATATAAATAGCTTTTTATATTTTGTAGCTTTGAAATTGCACTTTAAACTTAATAATGTTTTTTATATATGGGATGATTTTTGAAATACTGCAAAAGATAAATTGAACAATTTTGGCTGCAGTACGAAACTTTAATTAAAATTTTGAGAAAAAAAAACTACTTTATAAATTATTTTTTTAATAAAGCAGAGCCTCTGACTGAATCGTTACGGCCCGTTTTTAACTCAGTCGATTTGACATGGAATTACCCATAATTGTAAAAATTTTTAAAATACATTCTTAATTTTATTTATGAAAATTTACGTCTCGCAAGTGGTGGTCATTTTTAGCTTTTCATTTGCGTGCTCTCTCCACACATTCCAAAAGCTTTCGCTATTGAACTACTTCTGCAGTGTTGCCAGTTACTTCGTAATGGGATTCTTCACTTTTAATTAAATTATAAATAAAAATAAGGATTTTCTTTTCCCTTGGGTCGCAAATTAATTGCATAATCCAGTCGGTTATAATTCTTGGAGGCGCTGCATAAAAAAATTCCTGCATGGAGCCTTGCGAAAGTTGTTTTTTATACATCCCGGCTGATGTTTTTCCGAATTCCCCAATAGTTTTCCTGTACTCGTTCAATATTTTTATTCATGCGATTATGACTCCTTCTTATGACTTCGTAGGCAATAAAACATCTACAAATAAGCTTTGGAAAATCGTTGAAAACTGCTGGGGAAAGAAACATGTTTAATCCTGTCGAATGTTTTTCCAAACGTAAAAATACTTAAGCTCACGCACTCTCTCACTCCCACACGCTTTGCGTTGGTGCTCTCAGTCGGCTAGAAAAAATATTAGAAACTATTGAAGTACTTTTTTCTCTGCACTTTTAGTCGACTTGCAAAATGCAGTTGTTGGCGAAGCACAAACAGGCTACTCAAGAGACCAAAAACTTTTCCAGCCAATAAAAATTTTCAAGCTCCTTGAGCCAACATATTTTTTTTGTTTGTTATTAAATGCAAGCAAATTAACTTTATTTTAAATGAGAAAATGTGAAAATGAATTTGTATTAAAAATTGTGAATAAATATTTTTCCTTAAATTCTTAGTTGTGAAAGCTTAAATTTTAAAGGACTTCGCGAAAAGCTTTAAAATTTTGAAGAATATAAAAATCTTTAAGAAATATTTTATTTAAAAAACTCTTGTATTATAATAAAATATTTTTATATTTCAGTTAAGATTTCCCTTTAAAGTATAAATTTTTCTTTTAAAACTTATGAAAATGTCAACATTGAAAAAATCGCTAGAAAATCGCTGCAAAGAGAAAATATCTTTTAAAACCTTAAGATTGCGAAATATCCCAAACTCTGTAAGAATTGTAAGAAATTACCAAGACCTGCGAACAGTAAGAAAACCGGTAAAAAATTTTTTATTTCGCTGCAAAATCGCTAAAACAGTTGAATATCATTGAAATAGTTAAAGTTGTAACAAAATTTTTGAAATTCATAAGACTCGTCATAATATTAAATGATTCAAGTGATTCCCAATTATTCAGAATAATTCTCCAAAATCGCACAGTTTTTTTTTATTTCCAAATATTGAAAAAATTCTAAAAAATCTCAAAATCGCTTATATCGAAAATCGCTGAAATTGATAAAACTCGTCATAATATTAACTTAATCTGTTAAAGATTTATGGTTCCTAATTATTTGGAAAACTTCTCCAAAATCGCCCAGATATATTTTGTAATTCTTATAATTTTTTTTTTGCTGAAAACCGTGTTCTACGTTTAAATTTTTCAAAATATTGGAAAAATCTTCAAAAATCACTTACCTCGAAAATCGCTGAAATTAGTAAAACTTGTCATAATATTAAAAGACTCCCAATTATTTTTGAAATAATCTCCAAAATCACCCAAATATATATTATTGTTATTATTATTATTTATTTTGGTTGCTTATCTCGAAAATCGCTGAAATTGGTAAAACTCGTCATAATATTAACAGATTCAAATAACTCCCAATTTTTTGGGAACATTTTCCAAAATCGCCAATATATATTTTATTATTATTATTATTGACATCTCGAAATCGCTCATTTCGAAATGGGAATAAAATCGTCCAAATACAGCTTAATGTCACATAAATATCGCATTTCTAAATTCTTAATAAAAATGCTAAAAGTCGTTAAAGTAAAATTTTCCAAAATGATAAATATTTATAAAATTCGCTAAAATCGTTGGCAGTTTTCTTAAAATATTGCGCTTTTGCGCTCAAAAATCGCTAAAATATTATTCAAATATCTGAAACTAAATAAAATTTTAAAATTTTTAAATAACTAACAAAAACTCGAAAATCGCTGGTAATTTTGTAAAAGTATTTCGTTTTATTTAAAAACAGTCAAAAATATATATTTTTTAATACATCAAATTCTAATAAAATCGCCTAAATTTTTATATATAGACAAAATTTTTCCAAATTTTTATTGCTGCTAAGTCTCGGTGAAATTCTCAAAAATCGCTAAGAATATCGTTAAAATATTTTTTTGTTGGTTTAGAAATGTGGTTACATATGAAAATGCGAAAAACTCGTCAAAACTTATTTCAAAGGTTAAAATAGTAATAAAATCGCTACAACGCTTTTTTTTTCTTAAAATAGCTAAAGATTTAGTGTAAATAATGCTCTTTACAAAAAAATGTTAATATGGGGAGATGAAAAAAAACCGCGATAACCGTGAAATTGTGTTGATCTTTAAAGTTTTCGGAAAAGTCGCCAAATGTAGCCTTTGGCCTGGGCAAAATCCTGAAAGCGCAATAAACCAAATTTTTCCACGCCTTTTAATTAACGTTTTTACAAAGTAAATAAAAAAAAAATTTCCTTTAGAATTTTTCAAAATCTAATATATATTTTTTTTTATTGAAAATGGCAACTCTTTTCAAATTTCCTTTCCGGCTCGTTTCGTTTCTTTTTATAAGTCGCACAATATAACAACCACTGACACAAAATTTTTGAATTGTTTACTTAAATTGAAAATATTTCGAGTTCAATTCGATATTTTTAAAATAATTTTACGTTTGCCCACTAGAAATAAATTGTAAAAAAAAAAATTCAAAACTCTTCACTACGTCTTGACGTCTTTAAGTTGCGTGCCAACGGCTCCTGCTGTAGTCTGATTGTGGGTTTCAAAACTTGCAATACCCGGGCATCTGTGCAAAATTCTTGTTTGACTGTTTTCTTAATGATTGACAAAACCCTGGCGTTGCCAGCTGCTACACATTTTGTAATAATTCGCAGTTGCCTCGAATGTCATTCGTGTTCTGTGGCTGAACAAGAAAATCTCTATTCCATGAGCGTGTTTACAATTTAACCTGGCAAAAATAAATTTCAATAAAATATATTAATTTTGACTTCAGGATATTCAAACAAGAGGACGGAGCGGCAGGAGTGCTGCCAACAAAAAGTCAAATAAATTAAATAACCTGCAAAGAATTGAAGAAAAAACTACTCGTATTTGGGTAAAATATAGGCGGGATTATTTTACTTATAAAAAGAAAAGTGCAGCCTCGACAGAATTTGTAATAAAAGCAGCAGTGTTTGTTTGATCACTTGCTTGTGTCGTGTGAGTCAAGATTCAAATATTATCTTCTTGTTTAAACTGAAGTTGTTTTAGCCCGTTAATTAACGGCATGTCTGTTTTGAAAACTATTTAAGACCCTCTACTAAATTTTGTGAGTTATAAAGATATAAATTGTGAATAATTTAATAGGCGCTTTCACTTCACTTCATTGCTGTTTTCTTCCAGACTCGACAGTAGGGTGATGCAGGAAGCTGCTGTACGATAAACCTGCAATTTTCATTGATTTTATTCCAACGTATTGACTTGTCTCTACTCCTACAATATTTACCCACAAAAACAAATTCAAATTGGCGGTAAAGAAAATACCAGAAACATCGCAACAGAGTAGGGCTCGTTTCATAGAAAACATCAGAATTTTTTTGTTGCTCACTGTCAGTGATTCCCATCTGAAACTCAAATAGATTTCATCGGCAATTGATTCGCTCTATAAAAAGATAATACAAAACATCGTTTAATAACAATTATTTTTTAAAAATAACTTTTATAAAAAAGTACTTTCAGTGAGGACTAAATGTAACAAAAAGGCACATTAAAAAAAAGAATTCTTTCAAGTCTACTTTTAAAAAAATTTTGATTCTTAGACCGGAAAACCTTTAAGAAAATAGTTCTTATCAGAAGAAGTACCTTTTAGAGAAAAAGTACCTATTAAAATAAAGTACATTTTGTAACAACTGTCCCATTAAAGAAAGTACCGTTTTCACAACTCGGCCCTTAACAAAACGTTACCTCATTTTGAATCCTTTGACCGCCGTAACAGTACAAAATCAATTGCATGGAAACGGACATTAAGAACAAACCGAGATACACCTGATCCATCAGTCTACCGCCGCGGCGCAACTGAAAGGCCAAAAAACAAATTTGTATGCAACTGATGGAGAATTTTATAAAAACGATGACACAAAAAACATCTTTAAAATCTTTTGCCATTTCCAGAGTACGACAATGATACGAAATACAATCGCAAATTCTCTCCACCGAACAATCGCCATTGTCCTGCGCCTCTCCAGCCACCCGTAAACGATATTTCAATATACGAAAGTGTGCCACAATGTTGCACATAAACCAAGAGAACAGACTGTCAATCGACACGGATCCATAGATGACCAAATAAGCAGCCAAAACATTCGAGATATAGACAATAAAGTAACCAAAGACTGACTTTTTCTCAATGGAATAGCTGGGGAGGAAATAATTTTTTCTTTACTAGAGAGATCGGGTTGTTGCTTTGTTAATTTGCTACTTACGCCGCTTTGAGGGGTGGTTCTAAATACTCCCAATACTGTTCTCCTTGCCAGGCATAAAAGCCGGCAATTATTATTGGCGCCAGTAAAGCGAGAAATCCCGTTGTGGCCACAGCCAAGTGATAGAAGTTGCAAAAGACAATGTCCTTGCGATTTTCCGAGGCCACAATCTTGTGCTCCTCCCCCGTGGCTAACAAAAAGAAGGAAAAATAATTTAAATAAAAATTTAATGAATATTTGCCGCCACCTTCTTTAGAACTACAGTCAGTCGTGTAAGAACTTTGCAGAATAGATTTGACTTTGTGTGAAAAAATAAATAAAAACGCTTAATTGATCGTTTGATCTTTTACTTAATTAAGAATTAATTTCTTTTTAATGTTGTAAGTTTTTAAATTACAAAAAGAAATATTTTTGCTTTTACTCACCCTCCAAATTCCAAAGCCATAATTTTTGCAATACCACGATTATTCTCTTGCTATTAAATTTGAAATAGAAGATTTTGGAAAGCACGATCAGCATTTGCCAGAAGGGAGATAATGAATAAGTGGCTTCATTCAAATCCTCGATGTTCTGGATGGCATAAAGCAAAATGAGAGATGCTAATAAGCACAAGGACAATGTCAGGAACCACAGCTGTCGAGGTCCTGTAAATGTGTGATTACGTGAGAGGATATTTATGCCGATGCGGGCAAAACAGAAACGTTGTATATGAAAGTAGCGACTAATCCCCGGCTGGGGAGGCAGCTGATCGTGATGAAACATTTTCCAAAAAATACTAGAAAATTTTGCAGAGTTTTTTTTTGTTAAAGTTCTTAAAATTCTTTATTTTTTAAATCTCTTTCGAAACACTTAAACTGTGGCAGTTAGTACGCGTTCTAACTGTTAGTAATTGATTGCCTGGACTTTATAAATCAAATGCTTTGCAAATACATCAGCAGTGACAGAGTAAATTTTAATTTGGGGCTCGCATAATTACACAGGATGTGGTTGCGGTGTTTGTGCAAAAGCTTTTTATAATTATGCGGCCTATTATAATTAAATGGCAGCCAGTTGATTTCACGCACTTTTAATAATTAGTTTCTACTTATAAATTTATTGTGAAATTCTAACTTGGAAACAGGGGCGTAGAGGAAAAAATTGGTACTAAGATAAATCATAAAAAATATTTCTATTTAAATTGCAAATACTTTGCAAATAAATTTGCAAAACATCAGCTCACAGATGCCGCTGGGTTGAATCTGACTAGCGATGTAGTTAATCCATATTTACGACCATTTCTCTGACTGACTGTACACGATTTATGCTTTCACTTAAGAAGTTTCAACGTAATTTTTGACAACGGAAAATTCCTCAGAAGAACCGTAATCCTGTACTAGCGGAAGTGACTCGGAATAGAATAAACGATCAGTGATTTAGCTGCGCTTAAAAAATAATTGCCATCTTGGCCCGATGTTGGCTGACTGCTTTGCGACTGATAACAAAAAAATGTTTTAATTATTACGAAAAGGATAAATATAATAATTTTTTTTTCAGAGTAACACCAGCACTCAAAGGACGGCTCCTGCATATACCGACAACAATAAAAACAATCCTACATTAATGCAGATCAGAAAAAAAATCGATACCAATTAGATTGAGTGCGGAGTCGAACTCGAGACCTAAGCCACCGTGTCTTACCACTTCAGCCACAAGTAGCCTCTATTCAGGGTGAAGTTCGAACCCCAGAATTAAGAAATTATTTTTAGTTTCTTTTAAATTCTTTGTTTTTATTAAGAGTAAAAACTATAAAATATTTATTATAATCACGATTTTAGCACAATGGACCAGTACCGGTTTCGAAATGGGCTGGTCAGTATTCTGTGTTCACTTTTTTCACTTTTCACGGTACTACAAATTATTAGATATATCAACAATTTAAACAATTATTTTCACAAAAATTTAATATGAAAAGTTTTAGTATTCGCTTTTAACCCTATTCACTTTCAACCTTAAAGTCTAAACGACTAACCCCTAGTCCCTGTTGTTTTCTTTGCTCGTAACGCTCTGATTTCCTGTGTAGCTCTTGTCATCTATTCCTTCTTAATTATAACGTTCTTTCGTCGACGTTGGACGCTTTAAATTAAGTTATTTTCGTAAATACCTTCAATCGTCGTTTCAATGAAGAATACAATTAATTTAAACTTAACGTCACTAATTTCAGAAGAAACATGCCTGCAACTAAAATTACGAAAGCACCAACAAATTCTTAAACTCGTTATAATTAAAGCCATTGAAGTTTTTTTCCAAAAAAAATTAATAAAAAGGTCTAAGAACCAAAGCAAATGTAGCAATATAGGGTTAAGTTAAATTACTTTTATGTTTGAAAGAAGCTTATAAACATAAAATATATTTATTTCCTATCTTATAATAAACAAGGCCCATCTTATCATAGTCCTTTTATAGATAATGAGCCTTGTTTATAAAAAATATATTATGCTTATAAGCTGCTTATAAGACGAATTTTCCTATAAGAAATTTGGCTTATAAACAGCTTATAAAAAAATAATATATTTATTTTCTTGTGAATAAGGCCGATCTTATTATAGTCAATTTATAGATAATGGCCCTTATTCATAAAAAATATATAATGCTTATAAGCTGCTTATAAGACGAATTTTCTTATACGAAATTTAGCTTATAAACATCTTATAAAAAAATAATATATTTATTTTCTTGTGAATAAGGCCGATCTTATTATAGTCAATTTATAGATAATGGCCCTTATTCATAAAAAATATATAATGCTTATAAACTGCTTATAAGACGAATTTTCTTATACGAAATTTAGCTTATAAACATCTTATAAAAAAATAATATATTTATTTTCTTGTGAATAAGGCCGATCTTATTATAGTCAATTTATAGATAATGGCCCTTATTCATAAAAAATATATAATGCTTATAAACTGCTTGTAGGACGAATTTTTAATACGAAATTTGGCTTATAAAAAGCTTATATACAAACAATATATTTATTTTCTTGTGAATAAGGCCGATCTTATTATAGTCAATTTATAGATAATGGCCCTTATTCATAAAAAACATATAATGCTTATAAACTGCTTGTAGGACGAATCTTTAATACGAAATTTGGCTTATAAAAAGCTTATATACAAACAATATATTTATTTTCTTGTGAATGAGGCCGATCTTATTATAGTCAATTTATAGATAATGGCCCTTATTCATAAAAAATATATAATGCTTATAAACTGCTTGTAGGATGAATTTTTAATACGAAATTTGGCTTATAAAAAGCTTATATACAAACAATATATTTATTTTCTTGTGAATAAGGCCGATCTTATTATAGTCAATTTATAGATAATGGCCCTTATTCATAAAAAATATATAATGCTTATAAGCTGCTTATAAGACGAATTTTCTTATACGAAATTCGGCTTATGAACAGCTTATAACCATGAATATATTTAGTCGTAAGAAAACATGAAAAAATAATTTATATCAAATAAATGAGTCCCTGAAGGTGTTAAACACTCACGGCCGATGTCCCAAAATATCTTACGATCAAATAAATAACAAAAGAAAATATGAAAATGGTTTTTATTTTAAATATTATTTATTTGACCGAACGATAGATTGTGACCTCGGCCAACTGGCAGTTATTGATTGGAAATTTCAAATAGACTACAAACCTGCCCCGAAGGCGTGAAATGGAAATAAATTATTATTTCAAAGGACATTTTTAATCAAAAAGCTTTTGTGTGATTAAAAGGTTGTAGGAAACTTTGCTATTGAAACGTTGTAATTCCCTACTTTTGTTGTGTTTTAAATAAAAAATAAAAAATTGAGCCAACCATTCTGTAAAGGATTTGAAATAATAATTTTTTCTTTATTAATAACTACAGCTACTCGTTATTTTAATAACAGATTTAAGGTGTTCTTATAAATGACACCTGATGGTTAATGCATAAACATTTATTATCCTTTTTAAGGACTTGCAAATGTACACAGATTTCGCTTTAATCGTGTAATAAAAATGTGCATGTAAAAAGGTGGTCGTTGGTGGGTGGTTTATCGCCTTCAACTTTTTGCTTCTTAGTGTCATATAAAAATATTTTAATGTCAACATAATGGCTCACAAGGACAGGTTATTAACTACAAATTTTTCATATATAAAATTTTCTTTATATAAAAAAAACTGTCCTTAAGCACTTTCCTTGGCACTCGTAATACACATCAAACAAGTGATTAGTCAACTCCAAGACGTCTGTTTTGTTCATACTTTTTGTGACTCCACTCACGATGGTTTCCTTTAGTTTTTATGTTCATTTAGTTGAGTTCAACTTGTTAATATCTCTGGACGTGTTATTAAATAAATACTGCTGTTGAATTGATTCGTGTACTGTGATTAAATCTCAAAGGATACGACATGTGCAACACTTTTTCTCATACATTTCCGTTGTATCTATTAAGACTTGAGGCTGAATAACAATAACAATAACAACAACAGCTCTGGGCAATTTAATATCTGGTGTTTTGGGGGAAACAATTGTCTGTAAGGAAACGTGTTTTTATAAGTAGCAAAACAGCAAAATGTGTTTTAACATGAAACCAAAGAAAAGGATCCTGCAACAGGAACAGAAACAAAAATATTGGTTTGATATGTTGGAAAATATTTATATTTCTAAATATTCTATTTGTTCAAGTCGTCAGTTTATTTATTTATTTAGTTTTTTTTAAATTATATTTCTTTTAATAGAACTGATCAAATATACAAATTTATAAATACGAGGAAAGTTAATTCTGAAATGTTTGTGTTATTTTAAAATGGATTCTTAAATAATTTCTCAATCATCATGATATCGAGTGTTTTAGACAGGGCAGTTTTTCTGGAAGCAAGTCTGAGTTTATAGGAGAGCGAGAGAGAGAGAGAGTAAAAGTTACTTCAAATCTTCCTTACGACATCGTTTAAGCTTTTATCAAAAGAATGTTTTAAAAAAACTGTTTGAGTGTAAAATAATTTTGAAACATGATTAAAGAGTATTGCTTCAAGACAAAATTATTGTGGAAATGAAATTTCACTGATAAATTTATACCATTTAATTTTTAAATGTTTCTCTACAGTATTTTTGATCTTCCACTAGAAAAATTGGAAATTAAAAAAATCGGAAAGTTATTGGTTCTCCCCTTTTTAAAAAAAAATCTAATTCTCAGCAGATCTTCAAGTTCGTAAGAATTTTCCCTGACTAATTCTGAATGTACGTTACTATACCTGGATATGTGTATGAATGTATGTATGTGTGTATATGTATGCAAGTTTGTATGTGTGAATGTGTATGTGTTTGTGTAAGTATGTGACCCGTTAATAAATTTTTAATAGTTGCACCGACTCAAACCAAATGAAAAATACTTCGGAAGATCGTACCTGAACTAAGATTTTTTTAATTTTAACCGATTGAAACCAGTAGGCTCTCAGATGTTCTAAAAAAAAATTAGAAAAAAATTATTTTCAGCTTTTTTCCAAAAACTTTTAAACGGATTAACCGGTCAATTTAATATATTGATCAGCTCTGATACATAAAAACCACGCCGATCCCCATCAATCATATCAAAATCGGTGCATCTGGTATCTCACGACCCGAAAAAAGGGGATTTTTTTAACTCCGGAATCGATGATATCCGCCACTATGAAAACCTCACAAAACTTTATTTTCAATGGATTCAGATGACGATCTGATGATTGTCTGGGGACCATTATACGAGAATTTTGCTTACTGATGGGGGCCTTTTATCCGGAAAAGGATTTCATCATTAATAGCAAAATTTTTTAACAAAAGTTATCATCCTTGGGCAGTTTTATTCAACTGAGCCAATTAGCAGTGATACGATGCAAACAATGATCGTTTGGTTTGATTTCTTATCGTCCGCTCAATCCAGGATCTACGCAATGATTTCTATGTAGTCACAGGACAGGGGCCCAACAAATTGACTACGACGGCGAATCGACATTTCTTCATCTTTTTTAATTCATAAAACTACAGCGGCAATATTTTCATCGGTGCGCAAATTTCTTTATCTATTTTTCTAGTTCTGAATAAAAGCAGCAGGAATTGCATGCTCACTAGCCCCATTATGGTAGACCGTAAAAGGAACGAAGTGCTCCTTGAACTCGGTTAACAGACTTATTAATATTTTTTTAAGTAAATTTTCAAAAGTAAAAGCGTGTTTTGTAGTTAAACGGTTCAGAATGATAAGTCTCATTCAGTTGAAAGGACTAGAGATTTATACTCGCGATCAATAAACGTTATCCTTTTATGGTGGGTGAAAAAAAAAGTATTAAATCACAAAACGATTCCACTCAGTTCTCTCTATTTATTGTTTCAATATTAATGTCGATTTCTTTTCTAGAAAATAATGCAACATTTTTCGCACTTTTTTTATAGAAAATGGCCACATTTTGTCATTTCAATATAAGAAATTAATTAGAAAGAAGTCCAGCATCACTAACGAAAAACAATTTCTGTTGTAAAATTTCTCCAAACTATCACTTTTTAGAAAATAAGTGAAAAAATGTTACATTTTTTTAAGAAAAGAAAACGCCATAAGTTTTTGTAAATATTTTAATGGTGAATTTTTAAAAAATTTTTAAATATTAATTTTTTTAAACAAAGTTAGTGCCGTTTTCTTTTCTAGAAAAGAATGCAACATTTTTTACACTTTTTAGTAGAAAATGCCAACTTCATGTTATTTGAAAATAAAGAATTTATTACCAATTAATCCCACATCGCTCACAAAAATTTTTATTTGTTTTAAAGCTCCTCCAAACTGCCACTTTTTAGAAAAGAAGTGCAAAAAATGTTACACATTTTCTAGAAAAGAAAATGGCTTAAAATATAAAAGTATTTATTTGTTACGTAAAAGCGAAAAACTTTTTAACTAGAGGTTTGTTCTCACAGTAAAAAATTATATATATCCAAAACCGGTCTCTTGGCACAACAAATTTTGGTATGGCAGGACGACATATAATTTTCAATTAAAAAAAAAAATCCAGGGAGAATTGACTGTTTATTCAATATAAATTTCATATAATAAATCAATTTTCGAAGCCAATAAAAATCTTCAACTTAAATTTAATCAAATTCAAAATATCTTTTATAAAGAATCTTTAAAAATTCTGCAACAGAAGAAAAATTTTATTTCCATGTATTTCCATGATCTAAAAAAAGAAATCAATTCCTTAACGTAAAAAGGACAATAATAGAAGAGGAAATAAGAAAAATCAACTTAAAATGAATGTACAGGAAGTCTTACGAACAAATTATTTCACTTGCAGCGAGAGCGCAAATAAACACAAGAATTAGGGTGGACCCAAAACAAAAAAACATTTTTCTTTTCATTTTCTTAAAAGATTTTTATATGGAAAAGTGATCTCTTCCAGTGATTAAAAAGGGGCAATTTAAAAACTTAAATTTTATAAAATAAAAATTATTTGAAATTTATTTAATTGTTTCGAAGTGAAATCGTTGGGGTTAGAGACGGTGTATAATTTCATTCCTTTGGCTCAAAATCTGGCCTCAGAGTAGCCCTTTCTATCCGACCAATTTTCGAGTACTTTTCAAATGATCAGTTCTTTCGAACGATGACGAGTTCATTTTGAGGGATTGGCAGGCACACCTTCAGCCACAGCCTCGATATATCCAAGTGTACGAGCACGCTCGCATTTTGGAGCATCAATAAAGAAACCAGATTCGAAGCTTGGGCATAAGCTTTCCTATACCGGCCACTGTTGGTCCTTCTCCACGATAAAATTTTGCACGACATTTTTGGGCCATCCGGCTAACTGGCTTTTCTAATAACTTCCAAAGTTGCTCCAGCACAAATCGATTCATGTCGTCCTGTGGAGTTAGTATATTGAATCAGTATTGTCAGATTTGAAATAGCCGGTGGTTCAAATGTAAGCCGATAGATGGCCCACCCGATAAAATCACCACCAGTCTTGCATAATGAAAACTTTTGATGAATTTTGCATACAATTTATTAGCAGGCAAAAAAAATTATTTAATATAAAAAAAGTATTATTGCTTAATAAAATATTTTAAAAAAGTAAATATATTTTTATAAAAAAAAAATACGGAAAACTATTAACCCTAAAAGAGATCCCAGTAACTTCCCGCTAATTTTACCCGCAAATTTATCGCAACCTGGTTTTTTGTGTTGCTCTCTGATTTTAAGCTCTTTAAACTGAAACACTATTATATTAATATTCAAATAAACCGATTCCCATAAGATATAATTTTCGATTACCATAAAAGAATTCGGAACACCAACTGATCTGGTATATAATTTCGTAGTTAAAAACAATTAATGGCGTATTTAAAATTTTCAATCTCTTAGAAATGGATCATGAAAGGCTTTAACCGTTTTTGACCCGTTTTGTGGTGATCAACATAATTTTTTAATAGTTTTTTTTTTAAGAGCGGATTAGTTTGTGGAATGGATCGCTGAAGCAGTTGAAATTTAATTTTAAAAAACACTTTGAAATATGCTATTTTACTTCATATTTTGAAATATCTTGAAATTTACCGATTCGAATCGGTTCAAATTTAAGCAAAGCAATTCCTTTCAGAACGCCAGCAGTTTGGCTCAGAGACATACATAAAAGCATATTTACGGTTTCTCAGAAACCGACAGCGAAACATTTTTGGCTCTAAAAAAGTGTAGATCTGATGAGGACTCGATTTTTAAAAAATAGGGTAAAACCGATTTTAAGTTGTCATGGTGCCACTTAAATATTTTACTTGTATAGGGGAGCAGAAGAACTGTTTTCCAAGGCCGTTGAAAAATAAATAACTAAAATTTCACAATTAATTTGATGCAATCAGAATTTAGTTTTTTATAAAAAGTCGCTTTAAAAAATGTTATAAATTTTTCAATTCATTTGCCTCCTTCCAAAAAAAAAAAAAAAAAAAAAGATCCTCTCAGATATCGAACACTGGACCCAGCCTCGAAACAGTTCTGATATGCACCGTTTGTTATGTTCTTGGTTTTGAAAAAATTCTTAAATTGCTTGTTAATTTTCCGCTGCTACTGTACATCAGATTTGACAGTGCACGCAAATACTTGTCTGATGCACGTATAACTTTTACAATCTTTTTATTTGCAAACAAAATGAGTGGGGAAAAAAGTAATCGTCATATTATATTAAAGCAGATACACTCAGAGAAAAGACCTGATTGTGGCACAGTTGAGGGAATTTTATAAAATTAAAAGTTATTTATGAATGGATTAATTATTATTCGAAATTGTAGGATTAATAATTGAGACAAGAATTTTTATTCAGGCTCGAGTTCAAACCCGCGAATATACCAAATTTTTTTTTTTTTTGTTTGTTTTTAATATATTGGTTATAATAAATATTGTAAAATATTTCACTTTCAATAAGAGCTTCGAATTTAATTTAAATAAAAAAATATTTGCAAATTTGCACGTTTTCTTTTGAGTTGAAAACGTATCGACGGCAACGATATAGTTCAATCACATCCACAAAATATCTCGTTTTCTTTCTGTGTACGCAGAAATTTAATAAACTCACAAACTCGAACACACATATTCGTGCATGTGCATGCACAAGCACGCACAGCTTCTTGTACAGAAAATACCTGCTCGTATTTGTACCACGACTGGCACATCTCTAAACTGTTTTGTTTCAGTTCTTTGAGTTTGGCAGTACGTTTATGTTACATTTACAAATCCTTTGAGATTTAATGCAACTTTTCACAAATCCTTATTGAGGAAAAATGTTGCATTCTTTTTTTTTTTTCTTCCGTTGAAGAAACTTCAAATAGTTTTCATTTTGCAACGAGATCTTTTTAACAAAAACATTTTTGGCTTTTACGAAAAATTTTTATTATCTGCCAGCAAGATGTTGAATTTTTTTTTTTTAATTTTATTTTCTGCTAAAAGCAAAAGCGAAAGCAGTCATCAGTGGTTTATTGCATTAAATAATTTGTGGAATTAAAATGTGTGTAACGTATGCAGGCAGAAACTATTCATTTAAAAGCATAAAGAAGAATTAAATCTTTTCAATTCTCACAATCTGTTTGTAAAGAGTTTAGAAAAATACCTGTTACACTCTAAATGCCATTTACAAAATTTTACTTTCCTCTGTGTGAAGTTGGAGTGTTAAGAAAATTTAAAAATGTTTAATTTAAGTCCACTTTTGCAGTTTTTCTTTGCAAAGTTCTTAAATATTCTACTTGTAGAGGGGAGCAGAAGAGCTGTTTTCCAAGGCCGCTACACTTTAATCATCAGTTCTCATTTGTTTTTGTGTTTACATTAAGTGGCCTTGATTAATATGTTAACAGTTTCTATTTGTTTCATTTTTATTATGAAAAAGAATACGAGAATTGCATCAAACCGAAGGTTATACACTTTTGTTAAGTCCCAGTGTTGCCGCTCCATTATTTTCTTTCTTGTCTTATATTTGTTTTCTTATTCTTATTTGGTTTGGAATATTCATCATTGTTGCACTGCAAGTGTAGCGGCTTTCGAAAACAGCTGTTTTGCTGTGCTGAGTAAATTGAATATTAAAAACTGATTTTGAATATCCCTTTTTGTTTCATACGTTAAAGTTATAGAATGAATTTAACCAACGAATTAATCGTCCCCGTTGTGGTTCTGGCATAAAAATAATATCGTACTTAAGAAGTACTTCCCTATTTTCTTTGGAACTAGTTCTGAATATAAATTTCTATATTCAACTATTTATGATGGATGATTATTTTCACAAAAAAGTAATATCTATTATAAGCAGTTTATAAGCACTACATATTTTGTTATGAGTACGGTCTTAATTATCTTTTTAGCTGCAGCATAGATTAGCTCAAGCCCCAATCAGGAAAATTATACAAAAAAAATAATCGCCCGTATTATGTATGACGACGTCGACGTCGACGTCACATCAACGCGACAGCAAAAAATTGTCCCTTGTCTAGTCTTGGTCGACAGAAATTGAGTTCTGGTAACATGTTCTATTAATATTACACGCCTTAGAGAATACCAAAAGGCTGTTAATAATAATTAATTATTGCCGTCAATTAAAGGACTAGTGACAAGTTTTTGCTGTCGTGTTGAATTGACGTCGACGTAGTCATTCATAATATGGGCGAATATAGTTTTATAAACAACTTCCAAAATGTCAGATTTTAAATTTTGTTACCAAAAAATATATTTTTAATGGTTTCTATATTCTTTGTTTTTTTTTGGCCAGAATCCTTCCATTGTCCACAGGACGTGCTCTCTGTTAACTACTCGTATTATTAATCCCATAAAGTGCTCCGAAGCAAATAAACCTTTTAGTTAAACAAAATCGAATGCAAAACACCAAACTGCACTATTATTATTTTATAAAACTGTTGCTGAGTCAGCAAAAAGGAAATTGTTGTCTTTCGGTTGCAGAAAATTTCCAAGGACTTTCTGAAAACCAACTTCACTCTGTTGCTGCATTTCTGTTGCAATATTTTGTTGTGCTCTTGTAAATGTATTTATTCAAGTGTCGTACTCTTAGTAACGATACTACAGGCAGGCATTACAAAAGAAAAGCCTGGAATATCATAATCAATATTTGGAAATAACAATTTTCGAAATAACAATTTCAGTTGTCTCTGGCATGAAGAAATATTTTGGTAATTTTCTGTTTTGTTACTGGAAATAAGTCTTCTCTTAATATCATGATTTATAATGATAATATTACAAAACAACTTGGGTTTGTTTGGCAAAAGAAAGAAATGAACAAACGAGCACACAAACGAAACAGATATTACGTGTGTGTGTGTGTGTGTTTGTGTGTACGTGTGTATGAAACACGCAGCACAAAGACAAAATAAATTTGATTAAAATGTCAAACACGGAGGAGAAACAGATTTGTTATTAGCCAAAAATATGATGCCGTTAAGAAATACATGCGCAAGTCTGAAGCAGGGATTACAATTATGAAATCAAATTGAATAAATTCGCCTTAAAATATGCAGCACCGTTTGTTAATGGCTGTTATTTTAAGCATATTCCACGTCAAGTTATCAAAATAATTTAGGCAACGTGTTTACCCTGTTTGCACCCAAACACTTGTATATTTCGTACAAAGAATAGGAGGGCTGTTCAAAGGATTTGGTAAATAAATATATATCGCAAACGTTCGTTTATCAAAATAATTCATGCAAAGCGTGCGCCCTTTTTGCACCTAAACACTTGAATACGAGGTGTGTTAAAAAATTTGGTAAATATTAAAATCTCGCGAACGGATCTCGCTTATGGATATAATTTATGCAACGTGTGCACCATTTTTGCATTCAAACTCTTGTAATGTTCATATAAAAAATACGAGGCCTGTTAAAAAATATAGTAAATATTCAAATCTCGCGAATTTTCGTTTATCGAAGTAATTCATGCGCTCATACACTTGTATTGTTCGTGCAAACAACACGAGGCCGGCTCAAAAAATATGCCAAATACAAAACACTTGTACTGTTCGTACAAAGGCGAGACCTGTTCAAAAAATAAAGTAAATACTGAAATCTCGCAAACGTCCGCTTATTAAAAAAGTTCATGCAACGCTTGCACACTTTTTGAGCTCATACACTTGTACTGTTCGTACGAATAATACGAGGCCTGTTCAAAATATATGGTTAATATTCAAATATGGCAACCTTTCGTTTATCGAAATAACTCATGCAACGCTTTAACATTCTTTGCACTCCTATACTTGTATTGTTCATACAAAGAAGACGAGGCCTGTTTAAATAATATGGTGAATAATAAAAACTCTCACACGTTCGTTTATCAAAATAATTCATACAACGCGTGTATCCACTCAAACCTTTGTATTATTATTATTACAAAGAATACGAGGCCCGTTCAAAAAATATGGTAAGTAATAAGAACTCGCGAACGCTCGTTTTATCAAAATAAATCATGCCTCGCGTGTACCCTTTTTGAACTCAAACACTTGTATTTTTCATACAAACAGCACGAGGTGTGTTCATAAAATATGGTAAATATTCAAATCTTGCGAACGTTCGTTTGTCAAAATAATTCATGCAACGTGTGAACTCTCATTTTTGGTCACCAAGAATGCCATAATCATGCCTTGGACACCGTTTCCAAGATCAAAGATACCCATAAAAAATGTAATTTAATAACGATGGAAAGGAGTAATACCAAATCAGTGAGAAGTCATATTAGAACCGATCCGGGGATTGGAAAACAGTATGTATTTCTTTTTTGCAGAATAGCAAACAGAAATTCAGAAATTCCAAATTTCTTTTAAATTAATAAAATAATTTACCACAATTACCAGACCTCGTATATGCGATTTGTATTTTAAAAAGGATAGAATTTAAGAATTTATAAGTAAATAAATATTTTTAAAAAATTAAATAAATAAAATTCACAAAAATTTTCGACCGGACCTCGTATATTAGTTATTGAATTTCAAAGAAAGAGGATGCAACAGCAACTGTTTTTTTTGCCATAGAAATACACTGACGGATATACCATAGAAATTGTGCAATAAACAAATATTTGTGACGATACATTAGCTAAACTTTTTGAACAGACCTCGTATATACGACTACAAATTTCGATAAGCGCATGACAGAGGACAAAATTAACAAAAATAAATATGTAAATGTACTTGGAGAAAAATTTTATGTCATCAAATATTTTAAATAGGCCTCGTATATGAACTGTTATTAAAAAAACAGCGCCATTACTAATTTTTGTTTAAGAAATACACCTGGAAGGGTATAATACAGAAATTTATGAATATATAATATTTTGTGATGATATATTAAAATTTACCAAACTTTTTGAGCGAACCTCGCATGTTTGTTTTTGAATTTTTTAAGCATGTGAAACAAGAATTGAGTACCTAGATACCTTGAAAGAAACTAAAATTCCCAAAACATTTTGAACATCTCTCGAATATTCGAAAAGGGTATAAAATAGAAAGTAAGGACTAAATAAATATATTTTCAGAACTATAAAAACTAATATGAAATAGGAATTGATGATTAAATATATATATATCTTGAAAGAAATTTAAGTTCCCCACTTATATATATAACAGACCTCGTATACCCGATTTTGTATATCGAAAAGGCTCTAGAATAGAAATTATTGAATAAATTGATATATTTTAAGTAGTATGAAAATTTACCGAATTTTTTTTGAGCAGACCTCGTATATCCCATAACGAAAACTTGATACCATTTTAACAGACATATTCCAGGAATTTAAGAAAGAAACATTTTGTCGTGTTTTGTTTACACGATTTCATTTGTGTCAACTTCTAACAGCAGCCACTGTACAAGAAAAAGGATTTTCCTGTTTACAAAAAGTTCAATATTTAATTGGCTTCAGTTTACATTAAGAAATAATCGCAATTTTCTTTCCCTTCTGCTAAAAACAATATTAATAAAACTTTAAATTTATGTTAAACACATGTTTCGTTTATTTTTATATACATATTTGCCACTGAACATGGCAAAAGGACGACTGGTTCGGGTATCCTGGCAATTATTCATGGGCAATAATGAAAGCATAACCATGCACAGCATAAGCCAGCTGATACAAATGGCTCTTGTCTTGAAGATTAATCAGGGAGAATGAAAATAACAACAGCTCTCTAACTGTTGCTGCAGGAGCAAAAAGTCCTTCCACCAGTCTGCTGCAAACAATGACGTCGGAAAATAATGGTTTTGGTTAAAAGTTAACGTTTAACCAGCTTAAGAAACTTATTCTTATATATTTTTTTTATTTTTCTTATGCTTCTATTACTTAAGTTGAGCTATAAATTTAATTATACACTCGCAGTTTATATTTCTTGTAGGAATTTTCATTATTTAAAATCCTGTGATATATAAAATACTTCTCTCGAACGAATTACTTTGATATTCATTTTACATGATATCAGAATTATATTTTCGTTTTCATTCCTTTTTTTACATCCTGTCATACTTTTACCTGCGTACTTGTTTAATTAATGCGATACAGCAAAAAGGAAAACTACTGAAGAACAGCAGAAAATAAGTCAGCAGTTGAGAACGAAAAGCAAAAATATTTTATTAAAAAAAAAAAAAAACTCAAGGAAACCGTCGTTGTTTTGTCGCTGAATTTGTAAGCAGGGAAAATATATTTCTGAAGGATGATATTTTAGTCATGCCGAAGGACGAACATATTAAGCAACAGTTTTAATACGAAGAAAGCATTTAAGGGCATTAAAAATTAAGAAATAAATGTGACAAAACAGAAATATCAAACCGAATGGAATTGAAAATTATAGTGACAAGAAATGTGTTCCGAATTGTAAAAAATTAATTTAAGAAATTTTGAATTTTGTCTTTTTAAAACTGTCGTTTTTAAAAAAATGCAAAAAAGTATTTTCCCGTTTAGATAATCATTTTTTTATTGGGAACTGTTGTTTGCAGACACATTCACATCTATCAAATATTTGACGAATTAAGCGTGACAGGTGTTACGGGGAAAAATATGGAGTGTATCCGACACTTGTTTTCACCACAACAATTTTAGTTTTTATTAAAATTGATTTTTATTATGTTATTTGATTTCCTTAAAAAGCGTACTTTTTAACTTTTCTTAAAACTATATTTACACAGGGCTCGTTGGGGGCTAAGGCTAGCAAATATTTCATTATAAAAAAATATATTATTATATAATCATCTCAAATAACTATTACAAAGGTTTTGAAAAAATTTTTTATGTCGATCTCTTTTCTCGAAAATAATGCAACAATTTTCACACTTTTTAACAGAAAATGGCAACATTTTGACATTTCAAAATAAGAAATTTATTAGAAATGAATCCAACATCCCCCACGAAATATAATTTCCAGTTTAAAAGTTTTCCCAATCGCCACTTCCTTAAAAATAGGGGAAAAATGTTACATGTCTTCCAAAAAAGAAAACGTGACGCACGTTACGGAAATTCGCCTGCAAAATATATTGAACATTTTAATCTACAATTTTAATTGTTTATTTGCTGAAACAATAAACTCAAATTTTTAAACTATATATCAACTGAAAAATCCAAAAAAAATATTCCCATATTTCCCAACGCACCCTACAGCAAGTCAAAGCACTGAAATTTTGTGCGATAAAAAAATATAAAATTTTAACTTTTATAAACTAATTGTTCGAAAGGCGTTTTTAGTTCAGAGGGACATATTAAATATTCGATCAGAGCAGAACAGCTGTTCTCGAAAGCCGCTGCACTTTCTTTATCAGTACTCGTGTATACATTTATCTATTGCCTCTTGTTGGTTGCCTTAATTGTGTGTGATAAAAGTTTAAATTTTTTACCAGTTTTATCATGCAAAAGTGTACGCGAATTTTGTCAAACTGATGGTGATACACTTTTGTGTTTTAGTGTAAAGAGTGTTGCCATTTCATTATATATCTTTTTGTTATATATTTTCTGAAATTCTTATTCCATGTTTCTTTAGCAATAAATAGTTCGAAACAAAAGTTTGTTTGTTTTTAAATTGAAGAGAGTTGGATGAATAACGCAACTGATATTTAATCATCACAATTTTCCAGAAAAACCATATTTAAAAATAGTGTTTGAATAAAAATTATATTTTGAAATACTCGTTTTGTTGGCAAGAGAATAGAATTATTTTTGACATCATAAATTTTATAAATCAACTGCCTGTTGGCCGATTTCGCTGGTTGGTATTTCTTTAAAAAGAAAAACTGTGTTTCCAAATACGACCTTTTTTATGAAAAAGAATATAAATTTTTTGAAAGTACAAACTTTATAAATTAACTGCCTGTCTGTTCGATATTATTTGAATAAAAACTAACTGCCTGGCCCACGATGTCATTCGATATAGTTTTATGGCAGAATTTTATTTCAGGCAAAAACCAGTTTAAAAATCTTGTTTCTTATTTAAAATGTATTTGTTCGTGAAAACGATATCGGTTGACATCGTGGGCCTTTCGTACGAAAAATAATATAATTATTTTTCAAAATCATAAGCTTTTTAAATTAAAGCCACAATAAAAAATGCTTTATGGTTATAAGCTTCTTATAAGACACATTTTCTATACGAAATTTGTCTTGTAAGCTGCTTATAAGCTGCTTACAAGGCCTTTTTTGAATAAGGCCTTTAAGAAAAAAAATTTTATGACATTTGAAAACTTAAAGCCGGCATAATAATTTTCAACTTAATAATTTAATTCCCTTTAAACAAAAAGTATTTTATGTTTATAAGCTGCTTATAAGACAAATTTTGTAAAGACAATTATGTTTCGAAAATTTGTCTCATAAGCAGTTTATAAGCATAAAATATTTTTTGTGAAGAAACCCTTAAATAATTCTTTTAAAAATTATTACTCCAGCTCAAGTTCAGATCGGCGAATTAAAAAACTAATTCGACTTTAAGAAAATATTTTAAATTCTTCTGAAAAATTTTTAATTAAAAGTACAATATTAAGACTTATTTTTATAATATCGTAATAACTCCGCTATTAAGTCCCTGCAATAAATACCAACTTATTTTACGCAACATCATTTTAACACCAGAACAAGAAATATTAATTTCCTTTGTCGCAAACGATAAACTTGCGATACCTGCCAGAATTCATCTGAAATTTCATTTTATAATACCCGTTTTAATTATTATTGCTGCTGTATGCAACTACACTCAGCCACAAACAGACACACACACACACACACACACACACTCCCATCCTTTTATATATGAAAGCAAAGAATCATAAATTTTTCTCTGCTTGAAATTTTCTCGTATAAAATTCAGTTTCCTGGAGGAAAAAACTAAATTTATTTGTATGAGCTCTTAATAACAGTGAAGTGCAGTCGATAAAAGGGAAGCTGATGCGAATGATAATTTTGCTTGTGGTCGTTTTTTAATTGTTTTTTAAGTGCTTAAATATGTTCAGCAATAAGAATCAAAGGAAATGTGGCTAACAAAGGAAGCGAGGCAAAATAGAGACAGATTTTATATGTCTTTCTCTTTATTAAATATAATTTGTATGTCTTTGTGTGTGTGTGTGTGTGTGTTTGTGTGGCAGAGCCTTAATAGTGTCCAATACTGCAAACAGAAAGAAGAGGTAGAAGTAAGTCCTTGTTCGACATATTTAGGTGACACTTAAGTATAATAACCAGTGTTGTCAACTTTTAAATTCTACGAGGTTACTTTGTAAGTGGTGATGAATATAAATACCCATGGCTATTGATATTAAAAGTGTAGCGATTTTTAAAAACATCTCTATTCTGTTCGGCTGTAGAATTCAAAAAAACAAATTGATAATTATATCCTTTTGTTCCACGGAATAGTGATCATCACTTTCAGTGTATAATATTGCGGCTTGCGGATTGCAAATCTTAATTGAGTTCAAATTGTTACAAAAAAGCGGAAGATGAGCGATGTTTTCCAAAACAGTTTGACGAAAGATGATGAGGCTGCAAAACACAAATTTTACCTGGACACCGTTTTATTTCTCCTGACTAAAATTTCATTAGCCGTTGTCACTAAAATATTCATAAAATTCCATTAATATTTTTAACAGAAGAATTGTAACACAAAAAATTAAAAAGAAATGCGACCGAACTCTTGAAGCTTCTGCTGACAATTTAGTTACGGGATGCCTGAAGTAGCATCCCCTATAAAAATATTGCAACACGCATGATAAATTAATAGATCTTTAAAATTGAAATGAAAAAGAAATTGCTGTCTTAAAAATTCCAGACTTTGCACCGAACCTTCATGGGAATAATCCAAAAAGGGCTAAAATATGCAAAAATATGCAAAAATATGTTTTGAAAAATCGATGTTAAAATTCATAGAAAGTTTTGAAAAGAATAAATCCTTTCCTTTGATCTCGCAACAAATAACAGTTGAGTTTTTTTATGATTTCCTTGGTAATAATTGAATTATAACTCTCTCCTGATGCGAAATAAACATTCTTCTACATTTGCTCTCTCAACACTATTTCCTCCTATCACAGCTCTGGCATAACGCATTGCCTTGAGTGGCGATCCAAATTATAATGAAAGAAAATGTTTTATAAAAAAAAGTTGTATACGAGAATTGTATCGATGTTAACACAAATTGAACACCTGTGACTCGTTGAATCAAAATTTTTGGGTTCCAAAAATATTAAATTAATAAAAAAAAAAATTATTGCAATGCCCCGAGTGGTAGTAAAAAAATTGTAATAAAAGAAAATATTTAATAAAAAATTGTATACGAGAATTATAGCAACACTAAACTGATGTTAAAGCAAATCATACCAATGTGATTTGCGTATTCTAAGTTTGTGGGTACCACAAAAATAAGTTGATTTAAAAAGTGATTTGCAACGCCCCGAGAGACGGCCAAAAAAGGAAATTTTAATAAAAGAAAATGTTTTATAAAAAAGTATGTACGAGAATTGCATCGTTACTAAATTGTTGCTAACACTAACTGAATCCCTGTGACTCATTTATTCTGAATTTTTGTGTCCCAAAAATATTTGATTTCAGCAATGATTCCCAGACACTGAGTGGCAGTCAGAAAAGGAATTTATAATAAAAGAAAATGTCTTATAAAAAACTGTATACGAGAATTATAGCAACGATAAATTGATATTAACTCAAATCATGTCGTATATTCTAAATTTTTGTGTTCCAAAAATATTAAATTGCTTAAAAAAATTATTGCGATGTCCAAAAAAGATTTTATAATAACAGACAATATATTATAAAAAAGTTGCATACGAGAATTTTATCGATACTAAACTGAAGGTAACACAAACTAAACCCCTGTCTCTCATTAATTCTAAATTTTTGTGTTCCATAAATATCAAATTGATATATTAAGAAAATAAAAATTGATAATAAAAAAATAATTTAATAGAAACATTGTATACGAGAATTATAGCAACACAAAACTGATGATAATGCAAATCATATCCCTGTGATTGCAGTATTATAAATTTGTGGGTAAAAAAATTAAAAATAATAAGTCAATTTAAAAAACGATTTAATGCCCCGAGTGGCGGTCAAAGACAGGAAATTATAATAAAAGAAAATATTTTATGAGAAAATTGTATACGAGAATTGTATCGATACTTAATTGATGTTTACACAAACTCTAAGTCCCTGTGAATTGTTTATTCAAAATTTTGTTATCCAAAAAAAATTAAGTTGTTCTAAAAAATGATTCGAATGCCCCGAATGGCAGTCAATAACAGGAAAATATAATTAATGAAAATTGCATACGAGAATTGTGTCGATACTATGCTGATATTAACGCAAATCATATCGCGTATTCTGAATTTTTGTGTTCCAAAAATAGCAAATTGACTCAAAAACTAATTGCAATGCCCCGAGCTGCGATCAAAAATAGGAAATTATAATAAAAGAAAATGTTTTGTAAGAAAATTGTATACGAGAATTGTATCGTTACTAAGCTGGTGGTAACACAAACTTAACCCCGGTGACTCGTTAATTCTAAATTTTTGTGTTCCTAAAATATTCAATTGAGTTAAAAAACTATTGCGATGCCCTGAATGGCGGTCCAAAATTATAATAAAAGTAAATGTTTTATAAAAAAAATTGTGTACGAGAATTGTATCGAAACTAAACTGATGGTAACACCAACTAGCTCCCTGTGAATTGTTTATTCTGAATTTTCGTTTTCCAAAAAAAAATTAATTTGATCTAAAAAATGATTCGAGTGCCCCGAATGGCAGTCAATAACAGGAAAATATAATTAATGAAAATTGCATACGAGAATTGTATAGATACTAAACTGATGTTAAACCAAACTAAATCCCTATGACTCGTTAATTCAAAATTTTTGTATTCCAAAAAGCTGATTTAAAATATTTTTTTAATATTTCAATGAAAACAATTCCATATTTAAATTAAACGTGTTAAATGACTGTACCATGACTTTATTTTGATTGGTAACACTCTTGTCAAATGACACACAAGCAATTTGACATGTCATTTGCTGACAATAAAAATGCCATATTAATTAATGACAAGGAGAACTGGAATAGAAGCTTAAGGCTTAAGTTTTTGTTCCTACTCTGTTGTCTTGCAGTGTATAATCGGCTTATAAACTCCCCTTCTTTTGTTTGTTTTGTGGAGCATATTTTCCTGAGACTCTTATGGAATAAGTAAAAGCAACAACGTTATGGTTTTATTGTCGATTTAAAATTAAGTTAATGTTTTCAAATGGCATGTGCCTGAATCAGTCTGCTCTGGCAAATGTATTTGCATTTTTAAATAATTAGAAATTTATGCATGAACGCACGAATGTCTCCTGCATTTCGAGGAAGTAGAACAGCATTTCCTTTAGAAGATTTAGAAGAAAAGTTTCAAATGTTTTGCCAAAACTATTCGTTAATATTCTAAATATGTTTGTGCAAAATATTTCCTGCATGCCAGAATGAATTTAATTCTTTAAAGTTGTTGTTCTACAAATTAATTGAAATCTTTAACTTAATTGTGGCCTGCAGCTGCATTATTAATTGCAAAAGCTGTTGATTATAGAAACTTCCACTCCTTTTCTAAAATCCAAAACTTGCAGCAGCATAATTTCTTCAATAAAATAATTAAATTTTAAGCAGCTTATTTTCTTGTGCACCATAAAATCATGGTTTTAACTATTTAATATTTTTCCACACAAACACAGAAAACGTTTGAGAAGAAAGTTAAAAATTTATTTTGAATGTATTTATCCTGCAACTACGAGCAGTAAATTGATTTTCAAGCTTCTGCACTTGCATGTGTGTGTGTGTGTGTGTCCATAACTCACAAATATTTTATTTATACGCCCAGAATCTAACATATCAAATACTGCCACAAAATTGCTGAAACTTAATTAATTTAACTGCAGGTTGGCATGTCAGTCAGGCTTGTTCATTTCGTAGCATGTCAAAATCATTTATCATATCATTATCACTCCCAAAGTAGTTGAATTTCGTGAAATTTACTACAAATAAAAATGGATTTTGAACATCATGTGAAACATGTGCGTGTAATTTAAGTGCATATGTGATATGAATCTGCCCAGTTTTCTATTTCCTCTCAAGCACTAAAAGTGCGCAGGAGTTTCAAAACAGATTTTAGTTTTCGTAAACGATATTTTTTGTATGTGATTTTTATTTTATTTTATTTGTCATCATGTCTTTCTGAGATTTTAACTAAGTTAGAACAATTAGCCTATATAAATATTAATATATATTTTTTAATTGCTAATAAATTACACTATGCGACAACTGAAGACCTTTTGAAAAGTGCAAGATCGTTACCATATGGGTTCGATTTTACTATCAAAATGTAGTAAAACCCTATGCTCGGTTTGGTCAAGTTGGTGGCCGTTTTCTTTTTATGGGCCTAGAAAGTTTCCCAATGATGCCCAAAAAATAGTGTCATTAGCCAAATAACTAAACAGCACTTAAAAATATCGCTTAACTATATTCGGCAAAAATGTAGCCAAGGGTACGTTGAATATTTCTTGCTAAAATTTTATGACAGAAATGTATTTTATCTCAGAGATTTTTCAAAAAAGTTAGAGAACAAACAATTTTTTTTTTCTCGGTTTTTCGAACAAAACTTTTAGGAAATCCTGATTTTTCATACACTATATTTGGAAAAATTGTAGCCACTGTAAAGTTGAACAATTTTTGTTAACAAACCAATATAATCTGAACGTCTCTGGATACCAAAAACAAGTCGTAAGGACTCCCTTATAACTAAAAATTTTAATTTTTAACTCAAGTTTTATAATTTTATGTAAATTTTTTAGAGAATTATTTAATAAAGTCTTTGTTTAGGTATTTATTTGTTATATATTCATTTTAAACTTTGTTTCGAGCTGTCTATGAACAGTCACTAGTCGTTAAGATCGTACGCAACTTTCATCTTATCCATGTGCATCTTCGTGTCCTTACAATAGGAGAACCGTTTTGAGTCATCAACAGTAAAACATTTCTGAAGGTCTGATTGTCGTCTTCTATATATTGTGACCTTTGACCCAGGTTCCAGTAAGTTTTATTCTTTTAGAAGTTGTGGAAGCTCTTCAGATTTCCGTTGTGATAGCTGCAACTTAGAAACAATGTGATCCAGTCTGTCTTTGGTAATAAAGATTGATGCGCGTGATGGTCCCGGATCACACAGATAAACATTTTCGCATTCTTCACTTGTAAAGCTGAAAACTAAAGCAGCCTCCTGATTATTTTCAAAGAGGTTGCTTTGGAGAAGTTGTGTAGGAACGTAAGTTGATCTTGTGATCTTGTTTTTGGTAATTGAGCACTAGGAACAGAGAGCTACATGAAAGTTTTATTTATTTCTCTATTGTTTCTCTATATGATCCTGGAACATTACGTGCATCAAACTTAATTTTTTCACCGTTGCATAGTGTTATTTTCTATCGAAATACACAACGTTGCCTTTTTTCACTAAAAAGTGTAAAAAATTTTGCAATCTTTTCGAAAAAAGAAGGTAACATTAATATTAAATAGGCAGACAGTGTAACATTTTTTGATTTCCTTTCTAACAATTGGCAGTCCAGAGGAGTTTTAAAAAAGATTTTAATTTTTTTTATAAATTATATATATATTCGTAAAACTCTACGTTGCCATTTTCTGCTAAAGAGTGGAAAGAAAGCAACATTAATATCGAATAGGCGGTGTAACATATTTCTAACTTTTTTTTTTGCAAAAATCAGCAGTTGGGAGGAGTTTTGAAACAAATTTTACTTCTGCTAATAAATTTATTTTCGAAAAACACAACGTTGCCATTTTTCACTAAAAAGTGTAAAAAATGTTGCATTCCTTTTGAGAAAAGGAAGCAACATTAATACAAAATAGGCTGTATAACATTTTTTTAACTTCTTTTCTAAAAAAGGAAGTTCGGAGGGCTTTTAAAAAAGGGTTTTCATTTTGCTAATAAATCATTTATATTCCAAAAACATAACGTTGCCATATTTTACTAAAAAGTGTAAAAAATTTTACATTATTTTCAAGAAAAGAAAGCAACGCTAACATCGAATAGGCGGTGTAACATATTTTTAACTTTCAGAGGAGTTTTAAAATGGACTTTACTTTTACTAATAAATTATTTACCATCACAAAAGACAATGTTGCCATTTTCTGCTAAAAAGTGTAAAAAATGTTGCATTCTTCCCTAAAAAAAGGTGTTTTTAATTTCTTTTTTAAAAAGTAGCAATACGGAGAGGTTTTAAGATATATTTTAATTTGGCTAATAAATCAGTTATATTCGAAAAACATAACGTTGCCATATTTTACTAAAAAGTGTAAAAAATTTTTCGTTCTTTTCGAGAAAAGAAAGCAACATTAATATCAAATAGACGGTATTAAATTTTTTGAGTTCTTCTCTAAAAAGTGGCAGTTCGGAGGAGTTTTAAAATAGATTTTAATGTTGCTAATAAATTATTTACCATCAAAAACACAACGTTGCCATTTTTCACCAAAAAGTGTAAAAATGTTGCATTGTCTTCTAGAAAAGAAAGCAATATTAATATCAAACAGGCGGTGTAGCATTTTTTGACTTCTCTTCTTAAGAGTAGCAGTTCGCAGGAGTTTTAACATAGATTTTTTTGACAGACTTGCGGGAGGTTCTGTGAGAACAATTAAAGTTCTTTGAAGTGTATCAGAGATTAGCAGGTGGTGCAGTTGCAGACTGCCTTGACCCTCAATCAACTTCCTTTATTTCGCTTTTTATGATTGTAACATTTTCTCTACAGCAGCCATCATCAAAAATGAAAAATTTTAATCGGACCCAGAATGTATTTTATTAAAAAAAAAATCTAGACTTCACTTATCAAATTGCATGGCGAACGTTTTATTTTTCACTCCATGAACACTCATCCTCATAATTTTATCAGTTTTTAGTATCCTCTACTTTTTTCTGTTGTTAAAGTCAAAATAAATAAACCTGCTCTTTTTTTTTGAAAGAACTATTGAACAAATTAGCCCTGTTAAGTATATTTCTCTTTGAAAATTTATTTGCTACTACTATTTGGAATTTATCTCTCTGAGCAGGTACTCTCGTAAACAAAAAGAAAATACTTGCAAGTCGCGTTCTATAGTTTTCCGTCAGTAAACACGGCAGCTGCAAAAGGGTTAATTTTCTTTTAACGTGAAGTGCAAGTAACCTTAAGGAGGTGAGTTTTTAAGAGAACTCTTTCAAAGGTACTCATATTTAGAGCAAAAGTTTGTTTTTCCAAATTTCTAAGACGTTAAAAAAATAGAAAATAACTGCAGTTTATTTAGAGCTGAATTAGCACGTCTTGCCAAGTACTTTTAAAAGTTTTTTAACCGTTACTTTTTCATATATATTTAGAGGCGATTATTCCAGTAACAATAATCTTATAAATGCAGCTAAGAATCGAAAAAATGTTCATGTTTCTAAAGATACAACTTTAAAGCTACAACTCCTTTTATGTGGTACTTTTAAACTGAAGTTAATTTCATGGAATTTCTATTGAAAAAGTGCATATAAAAATTCTGTTTCAAGATTATCTGTTGTTAAGAAATAAATTTTCAAAAATATACTTCTTCTCAAAATGGTACCCTTTTGGGTTAGGTGCGTTTTTCAAAAGTACTTTTTTGGAAACAGTACTGGTGTAAAAATGTACCTTATTGCAAAAGATACTTTTTTTAAAAAAAGGTACCTGTTTCAAAAAGTTAATTTATGCAAAACTGTGTTTATTTGAAACGGTAATTATTATAAAATTTAACTTTTTTCAAAAGATATTTTTTTCAAAAATTTATTTTTTCAAAATAAGCTTGTTTTCAAAATGGTACTCTTTTGAGGAAGGTATGTTTTTCCAAAGTACTTTTTTCAAAACAGTGATTGTATTAAAAAGTATACCTTTTTCCAAAAGGTACTTTTTTCAACAAAGTACTTTTTTCAACAAGGTACTTTTTTATAAATATACCTGTTTCAAAAAGTTAACTTTTATAAAAAAAAGTATTTATTTGAAACGGTAATTATTACAAAATTGAGCTTTTTTTCAAAGAGGCAATACTTTTAACATATTATTGAATAAAAAACAATTTTTATTTTTCTTAAAAATTTTAAAGAAGTCTTACAAGGTATTTCTATCCATTAATTCTTTATTCATGCTGGTATCTTGTAATGAATTATATTTTTTATGTGCTTCCTTGTTGCCTTTTACACAAAATAATATTTTCAAAGAATATTATTCGCGCAAGAGTACGCTTTGTAAAACGACTTCTATTCAAAGGGATTTTCTTTGAAAAAAGTCCTTTTTTTTAATCAAAAAAAGCATTAAAAGAAATTCTTTTTTCCGCAAGGAAACTTTTTCAGTAAGATATTTTTTTTAAATGTACTTTTTATAAAACGGCATTTCTTTGAAAAAAGTACTTTCTTCAAAGAAGTACTAAAAAATTTACTTTTTTCAACCAGAAAGTTTCTTCAGTAAGATATATTTTCCAAAATGTGTTTTTCAAAAAGCTGCTTCTCTTTTTATAAAAAGGCACTACTTTGAAAAAAGTACTTTCTTCAAAGAAGTTCTAAAAGAGGTACGTTTTTGAACGAGGAAGCTTTTTCAGTAATATTTTTCTTCAAAATTGTACTTTTTCAGAAAGATGCTTCTCTTTTTATAAAAGCCCAGTTATTGAAAAGTACTTTTTTTCAAAGAAGTTCTAAAAGAGGTACTTTTTTGAACAAGGAAGCTATTTCAGTCAGATATTTTGTCAAAAATATATTTTTGCAGTAAGAAGCTTGCTTCCCTTTTATAAAAAGCGCACCTATTTTGGAAAAAGTACATTTTTCAACGAATCAAAAAAAAGTTCTGGCTTAAAAAAGTAAGCTTTTTAGTAAGATATTTTTTTCTTTTATAAAAAAGGGGTTTTTTTTAAATAAAGTACTTTTTTCAACGAATTAAGTACTTTTTCAACAAGGAAGATTTTTCAGCAGCATGTTTTTTCCAAAATGTACTTTTTCAGTAAGCTGCTTGCTTATCTTTTATAAAAAAGGCACTTATTTGGAAAAAGTACCTTTTAAACGAAAGGTACTTTTTGCAACAAGGAAACTTTTTCACTAATAATAGCAATAATATTTTTTCAAAAATATATCTTTTCAGAAAGATACACCTTTCCATTCGGTACTTATTTTTTGAAAAAGGTACTTCGTTGAAAAGTTTTCTTGAAAAGTACATTTTTTTTATTATGTAATTTTTACAAAAAGTCTTTTTTTCACTAGTTTAAAATTTCGAATTTTTCATATAATTTTTATTTTAAATTAATTTTAATAGCCTTTCCTTAAAGTATTTTTTCTAATCATATTTTTTCCAAAAAGGTACTTTTTGCAAAAAGGTTTATTTTTTTCAAAAAAGTTCTTGCTTTAGTAGGGTACTTTTGTCAACCAACTACTTTCTTCAAAAAGATATATATATATATATATATATATATATATATGTATATGTATATATATATATATATATATATATATATATATAAATATATATCAAAAGGTACTTTTTTCACAATGTGTACATTTCTAAGTACTTTTCTTAACAATTAGTTTCTCAAACTTAAAATTTTTCAATGCTACCCATTTAAAAAGCATTCTTCCACAAAGTACTTTTGTGAAAGGTACTTTATGCAATTGTAGAATTACCAAAGTAAGTTTTCCGAGGTGCTTGTTTTCAAAATTAAAAAATTAGTATCTGAAATTAGCTTACAAATTTTACTTTATTAAATAAATTATTTGGTTTTTTTTATTAATTAAGGGTTTTTTAAAAGTAAGACATGTAGAAAAATAATGAAAAGGCAAGTCAGCGTAGTACTCAGTTTAGTGTTGTTAGAATTGTCGTATGCTATTTTATTATTAAATTTAAATAAATATAAACTGTTATCAATGTCATTTAGGACACTGAACAAGTGGTAATAAATCAAAATACACACGAGTATTGATGAAGAAGGCGCAGCGGCCTTCGAAAACAGCTATTCCGCTCTGCTGTGTAATTTAAATATATTAAATTTGATGTTGAATTTTATTTGTGCTCTGCAATAATTCTGAATTCAGAACATATTTTGAAGAAATTAAATTTATTATTGAAAATTTAGTATTGAAATTTTTTTTATTTTAGTTGATTTTAAAGCGAATTATTAATTAAATTATTTGTTATTTCTGTTGTTTTTTAATTAAAGATATTCTCAGTTTTAAAAGTTGCTTTTGTACAAAAACCTTATGCATTCCACGAGGGCAATTGTTTTGCAAGTCGGCTTTTTAATTTTTTTTTCGTTTTATTAATCTTTAAACTATTTCTAATTGAAAACTGTTTTGAAATTTGTTTTTTATTTTTGTTTTGGAACACTTTTTATGATAAAAAAGAAATGAAATAAATTTATTGTAAATTCCTTATGAATTATTTTTGTTAACGCGGCATTTGACGTGTGTAAACAATGGGCATTTATGTGCCATGTCATGTCGTAAGTGTGTCAAGAGTCTTTTTAACCGGTTCACTCTTCCAATCAAATTTATGATTTCTGTGTAAAAGTTGCCAAAGTTGTTGTTAATACTTTATGGATCGTGACTGCTGTCAGACCCCTGTCATGTTTGTTTTACGAACACTGCGTTCTCTTGTAAATATGAGTGGCTCTTTATCTTGATTTTGTTGTTGTTTTTTTCTTCTTCTTTTTACTTTCAATTTATAGTTTTTCTATTTTGTATCCTGTTCTAACCATAAGATATTTATAGAGATGTTTTTCCTTTGCCTTTTATTTTAGAAATTATTTTTTCTTTCTGTAGCACAAATAAAATGTGCAACTTCTGTTGCACTGTTGTGTTTGGCTTGTTGCCTTATTTTTGTGTGTCCTCCACTCCCCTTTCACATTGTCATTATGGGTTTTATGCAGCAACATGTGCTTTGAGACAGCCCTTCTCTTATTTGAGTATGAGTGGTGAGATGATTTTGAAAACTTAATTCGATGGATACACTTTCCAACATGTCAGTCGGTTTTAATTGACCACGACAAAAAAAAAACATAAATAAAAAAGTGGTTGATGTGGGTTAAAATTGTATTGTCGTGACATATTGACATTAGAAAGAAAGAAGTTCTTGTGATATGGTTGTAAACAAATAAATGACATTTTAAATATGTATGCATGCGAGTATGTATGCATGTGTGTGTGTGTGTGTGTGAGTGAAATTATTTCAAATTACTTTCGCCATAACTTTTTCTTTTATCAAATAACCAAAATAAAAACTGACTGAATGTCAATAAGTTTTAAAAGTTCAAAGAAAATAGGAAATGACATTTAATGAAATAAATTTGCGGTTGTTTTTTGGAATACGAAAGTGTGGGTTGCTGCCAAGGGAATTGATTTTGAGCGGGTTCTTAAATTGATTGTTTTGTGTAATCAATTTATTTAAAATCTGCAGAAAATTTTATATATAAAAATAAGTGGCAACTGAATGATTTTGATGGAAAAAAAGTTTTAATTTCACTGCATGAAATCTTACTGCGTTGGACATCAGCGCATGTGACCAAGAGGTGATGAAAAATTTTAAGTGTGTAGGAGAGAAAAGTGGAAGGACCCCATTTTTATTTTTTTATTTTTTGGAGTGCTGATATTCACTGAGATATTTATCTCTTAAAGCCAGTGAATTAAGTAAGAATGATTTAGTGAATTGTAAAAATTTTGTAGTCCTTTCAAGGGCCCATTTTCTCTTTAAAAGAAGGCCTCATTCATTTAAAAAAAATTTTAATTAAATGATTTTGATAAAAACTTTCTTCATATCGTATTCAAACCACTTCTAATGAAGCGGTGAGTGGTTAGAAAAAATGATCCTTAATTGACATTATCCTTAAATGGTAGGACATTTCTGTCTTCTGTATAATAAAAGTTTAATAGGATGCTCGTATTTTACTCTGGATGGTTGCTCTTAATTTTTACACATGAAGGTTATTCCCTGCTGAATCAACGTACAATTTTGAAAAATAGTTTTAGCGGAATAATTTTTCAAGTTACAAATAAAAAAAAAGTATTTCAATTAAAAATAACACTTTTTCTCAACTCCATATGAATTTCAGCAAAATAAAATAGTTTATGATAAAGACTAATAGTTTGTTCTTTTCTGGGAATTATGTAGCATTTTTTTTACTTCATTTTTAAAAACCAGCAGTTTTGAGAAGTTTTAAAATATAAACTATTTTTCATTGGGGATGTTGGATTCATTTTTAATCAATTCTTTATTCTCAAATCACAGAATGTTGCCATTTCCAATTAAAAAGTGCAAGAAATGTTGCACTCTTTTCCATAAATGATATGGTATTCATACAGGCTTAAAAAATCGATTCATGTTCAAACACTTTTTATTTCTTTATTTAAATTTCTTTCCAAAAGTGTTTTTCTGCGAATTACAAATTCATTCATTTGAAACCTTTTCAGTTGCTCAGTTTTTCCTTAAAAAAAAAAAAAAAAAAAAAATCACCAGTCACTTTCCATTCATACAATTTTCCAATATGTTGCAGACGTGCTTTGAAAATTTCATTATCGAAATGTATTTGTATTCAGTAGAAACAGAGAATAGCTTTTTAATATTAACTTATGTAATCGTTAAGTATGTAAGAAAGCATGCTGTTCTGATATGCATGACTTCTTTTTAATATATATTTTTTTCTTCTCTAGAATCAGTTTTAATTAAATTTTGTTTTGAGCAAAGCTTTTCTAATGTCCTCATTGGAAAGTGAAAGAATTCGGAGCATGTTTTCAATTACACAGATTTTTTGTTTCAAGAAAATATTTCTAAAATATCACAATATTTTATTATTTGCACAAACAGCAGGTTAATAATAAATGAAGTATTGAAAATGTTGTAGAATTATATTTTGTGACAAGGAAACAGAGTGAACAGAAATATTTAAAATCAAATACGTTAAACCACAATCACCACCTCAAGAGATCTATAAGCCAGAAGTCATAAAAATAAAGGGTGTTTTTCATAGAGGCAGATACATTTTAAAAGAAGTAAAGGGAGATGTTAATTTTTCAATGACATCGTAGGACAATGTTTAATATATTCTGGATTGAGGAATACAAATCAAGAAATATCTATTATTTTCTGCTTGAAAAATAAAAATGAAGAAATAATTCTTATTTGCCAAGCGAAGAATAAAAGTCAGCAAATATCTTTAATTTTCTAAAAAATAAATAAGAATTAGGTAACTACTTTTAAACTCTGAAATAAAAATATTTGTCAAAAAACTAACCTGATATTCTGAGAAGTAAATAAAAATCAAGAAATAACTTTTATTCTCTGACCGAAAAATAAAAATCAAAAAATAACTTTTATTTTCTGAGGACAATTCTGAAATAGCTTATATTTTCTCTTCCAATAACTTTTATTTTTTTTAAGAAATAACTTTTAGGAACCGATTGAAGAATAAAAGTCAGGAAATAACTGTTACTTTCTAAGAACTAAAAAAAAGGCAAAAAGTCTAGAAATAACTTATATTTTCTGATCGCAAAATCAAAAAGAGTCAATAAAGAACTTTATGCTTCTGTTTGAGAAATAGAAGGTAAAGAAATAACTTGTTTTCTCTAGGTAATAAATAAGAGTTCGAGAAATAACTTTTATTTGCTGATCGAATAATTAAAATCAAGAAATAACTTTTATTCTCTCTTATTTACTAATCGAAAAATAAAAGTGAAGAAACAACTTTTAATTTGTGATCTAAAAATTAGCCAAAAAAAAACTCTTATTTTCTGATCGAAAAATAAAAGATCATAAAATAACTTCTTTTTTTTTTTAATAAATGAATATCAATATATAACTTTTATTCTCTCTTATTTGCTAATCGAAAAAGAAGTAAAGAAATAACTTTTGTATTCTAAGCAATAAAAAAATAACTTCTATTTTGGGATAAAAAAAATTAAGGTCAGGAAATAATTGTTATATTCTGAGGAAAAACCACAAAACAAGAAATAATTTTTTATTCTGATCGGGAAGCAAAAGGCAAGAAATAACTTTTATTTGCTGGTCGAAAAATAAGAGTCAAAAAATAAATTTGACTTTTTGAAATAAACTTTAAGAAATAACTTTTATACCCTGATATAAAAGCTTAAAATAGGAATTAAACTGTTTTTTTCTGAGGAACAAATAAAATTCAAGAAATAACTTTTTACTGGTCGGAAATTAAAAGTCGAGAAATAACGTTTATTTTTTGAGAAATAAATACAATTATCAAGTAACAACTTTTACTTTCTGATCCAAAACTAAAAGTTAAGATATAACTTTTATAGTCTGATCGAGAAGTAAAATTTTAGGAAATAACTTTTATATTCTGATGCAAAAATAAAATCTAGAATGTAACTTTTTTTTCTAAACGAAAAATAAAAGTCTGGAAATGAATTTCACATGCTGAGGAATAAATAAAAATCACAAAATAACTTTTATATTCGCATCGAAAAGTAAAAGCCAAGAATTAACTTGTATTTACTGATTGAAAAGTAAAAGACAAAAAATACTTTTTATTGGTTTGGAATAAATTAAGAAATAACTATTGATCCAAAAATAAAAGTTAAGATATAACTTTTATTTTATGATCGAAAAAAATAACTTTTACTTTTTGAGAAATAAATAAAAAGCAAGAAATAACTGTTAAAAAATAACTTTGATTTTCTGTTTCAGAAATAAAAGTTGAGATGTAACTTTTATTTTCCAACCGAAAAATAAAAGTCTGGAAATGAATTTCATATTCTGAGGAACAAATAAAAATCAGAAAATAACTTTTATATTCTGATTGAAATTAAAAAGTACAGAAATAACTTGTATTTAATGATTAAAAAATAACTTTTATTTTTTTTAGAAATAACTGTTAAGAAATACCTTGTATTTTTGATCCAAAAATTAAAAGTAAAACATAACTTTTATTTTATGATCGAGAACTCAATGTCAAGAATTAACAAAATAGAATTTAAAAAATAACTTTTATTTTTATAGAAATAACTGTTAAAAAATAACTTTTATTTTTGATCCGGCAGTAAAAGTTACGACATAATTTTTACTTTGTGATCGAAAATCGAAAGTCAAGAATTAAAAAAATAAAATTCAAGAATTAACTTTTATTATCTGATCGAACAAAAAGAATCTAGAAATAACTTTTATTTTGTGAGAAATAAAAGTGACGAAATAATTTCGTATATCAGTTAGATTTTTTTTTTCAAATTAAAGTTGGAAAATAATTGTTATTTAAGCTCTTTGCTCAACGTCTATTGTGCGTAATATCCAGCTGCGGATGAAAGTCAAGGTTCTGACGTCTGTTGAGTACGTTTAACAGTGGAATTTAATAACTTCTCTTTTCTAGTTTTTATAAAAAAAAAGTTGATTTTAAAAACGTGTTGGAAAAAATTTTGCTGACCATTTTGAAATATTTTTTATTTAAATGTGTAACTGTCCCTTTTGCTTGTGTTCTACTGTTGGCAAATACTTAACAGCACTCAAGTCATACCGCGCGGTATCTGTTTAAAGTGTAAATATGCTGTGGACGTGCTTACACACACACATGCGTATATGAGCGACTTTTTCACGTAGCAAAAAAGCACTTTGATTAATGGCCATAATCACACAACTACACACAAACAACGTGAATGCACAAAAACAAATATTTAGCAGGAGGAATGCATTGAATGCAAAACAACGCACATCCGTTTCCGCTTAGATAAATATTTAATTTCGTTCTTTATCTGTTTGTTTTGTTTTTTGTTAGTATTTTATTTTTAAATATATTTTAATATCATTTTGTTGTTGTTGTTATTGTCCAAAGAAATCATTTTTCTTGTTGTTGCTGTGATATTATTTTTATGATTTTTATTGTTATTGAATGTTTGTTATTCGGATGTTTGAAAGGAAATCGTATATAGAGAAAATATGGAAAACAAGATTTGTTCTTTTTGTTTGTTTTTTTTTTGTTCTTACATCTAATAAACGTTAGAAGCGTTATTAGGAAACGTTGAATCTCGGCTGATTATGTGTGAGACAATGTGCTGCACGTTGCTCTGGTTGTCACAAAATGATGTATTTATTACAAACGTCGTTGTTGTTGTGATGAGCGTTTGTACACTGGCATTTAAGTGCGAGTAGATAAGAAACTATAATAATAAAAAATAAAACGGGTCGAGGTCAGACACTTGGATGGCAGTTGTCGATGTAGGAAAATGATAGTTTCAGTTCTGTGGCATTTTCATTTGATTCTGTTTTTCTTTCTCCCTCCCTTTCGTATCTCGGAGTATTTGATTGTGCGTGTGTATGTATGTGTGCTCTGGTGTCTGTGTTAGTTGTTACATGTTGCTTTTTAAAAAAGTGAATGTTCGTGTATAAATATGTTACATGTGTGTGTTTGCAGGGATTAAATACTTTTTATGCATCGCAGGCTTACTGTTGTGTGTTTGTGTGTGTGTGTGTGTGTGTTTAACTGCTCAAGGTTTTTAACCACAACAATGTGCAACTGGCTAAAAGATACACACAATGAAACGGAAGCTGAAAAAAAATAGATGAGTTGCAGCAAAAGAAAAATGTTCTCATACTTGAAACTGAAACGACATGCTGATGGTTTCCATTGATTTATTTTCTTTCAAATTATGTCTAGTTTTTAGCCATTTATGCGAGCGAACAAAAAATGATATTTTCTACAGTTGTGGTAACCGAAAGAAGTGTTTTATTTAACACAGAATTCATTTACACAGAATTTCTATATATACTCTGGGCAAATTATTGATACAATTTCATTTAAAGTGTTGCAAATTTCATGAAAATTTAAATTTAAATTGAAAATTTCAAAGCAGTTGCTAAGAAATAAATTTTATTATTAAAATTTATTAATTGACTTAATTAGGAAATAAATATTAAATAAAAAATTTGACAGAGAATTACTTAACAAGAAAAATAATCAGGCGTCCTGATTTGAGGAGGATTCGATGGTGGAGTCCTTAATAGATTTGAGATAAGTAAAGATTGTTTCGCCTTAAAAGATTCATGTATTTGATAAGGTGTAGCGGCTTTCGAAAACATGACTGTTGGAAATATTTGTTTGTACATGCTTGTTTTTGAATCACACCATTTCTTGGACTGACTTTTAAAGGTTACACTATTGGGAAAATGCTGTTATATTTTATAGAAACTGAATCGATTTATAAAAGATTTATAAATGATTAACATATTTAAATAAATATATTTAGACATTTTGGATTTTAAGGACTCATATTATATATTAATTGGGATGATTCATTATTAAAACTTTAAAACTAAATTTTTTGGTTAAAGTTCTCTGATGGTTTGCATTAGCCCCAGGGCAGTTGCTACAATCCTTAATTGATCATGTTGCATCTGTAATAAAATTCAAGAAAACACAATCGGCACTAAATAAATATACTTTTTTTTTTTTTAAATTTTACTTTTAATCACGATGAGAAATATTTTATTTTTATTTAAAATTTGTGATGTTTAAAAGTGAATATATTTCGTATTTCACTTGGTGCAATATTCCGCCCTATTCTTGTGGAACGATACGTGATAACGCCGATCAAAGTCCATTACATGTGAACAAAAACGTTGTACTTGTCCTCCGGAGTAGACATCCATTTAGTTCGTGAAGTCGTCCAGATGCTAATCAAGCACACGAAGTTAATATTAAACACATAAATTAGGCAATAACTAGTGTTAAAGAACCAAAAAGGAAAATTCTAAAGTTTTTGAATATCTGACACAAGAATTTCAGCATGAGAAGGAGAAGAAACTAAATAAAATAAAATTGAATTATTTTTTATTGACCAGTGTTGTTCATCATGTCTGATAAACATAATAAAAGAACTCTAGAAATTATAATATCTTGTTAAAATAAATTTTTCTTGTGCCCTTCAGCACTACTTTCGTTAAAAATGAATTCTGCATTTGCAGACTGCGCAAAATGTTTGGAAAGTTCTACTTCATCGGCTTCCCTGCTCAGTGACTTCACTGTACACGTATATAACAAAACAAAAACAAAACATGACACTCACTAAAACAAATCAGCTGTCATTCGAAACATTTTTATTTAAAGTTTTGTTTGCAAAAGAAATAGAATATCAACACAAATCCGGACAATGAAGTTAAGAAACGTCCAATTACAGTAAAAGCATCGAGTACACTAAAACATATTCATGATTTTTTGTTAAAGTTTCGCCGAAAGCATTCAAACATGTTTTGGATGTTTTATTACAGTTGTGTAGTTCTACTTAATTTTTAAACTCATTTATCGTCATATATTTTTATGTTAGATTATAAGGATATTTCTACAATTTAAAAATTCCGAATAACATGGCTGTTCAAAGGGATGATATGAAAAATGATTGGCGAGATACCTTGTACGTCTCCTTTGAAAAGACAAATACAAGTTACTCACACTCTACTTGAATAGTTATTTTATCCCTTTAAATTTTATACTCAAATTATCACCTTCACTTATAGAAAAATCTCAATAATTTAAGAAGTGCTCAATAATTTATTTTCCTGTATGAGTTATTGTTAGGTTCGCTTCGCTAAATTATGAAACTTTAAAATTTGTTAACACTAGAAACCCAGTGCAGGTTAGTCAGCTCCCTGTCCATGTCATTCTTAGCAAAAACGTTCTGTACGTGTCATGTTACATTAACTCAAGAATTAACATTTTCCCCGTTTAAAAAAACAAAAGGAAAAAAATAAAAGAAAAAAATAAAATATTAAAACTGTTACTTGTTGTTCCACCTCCACTTGTCTTTATATCCCGATAATCTTTTCCATGTCATGTAACCTTTTTCATATTCTACTTGTTACATGACATATTTTTGTTGTTGTTGTAGTACTTTTTCTTTTTAAATTATCTTCAATGATTGACATGCACGTATCGCATAAAGTCATTTAATGCAATGACAACAGCAAAAGGGAAGCAATTTTTTTTCATTTGTTTTCTTTTTCATTGAAAATGAAGAAAAAGTGTAGAGAAGTCACTTTCTATGAAAATGATTTTTGTTTATTTTTTATGAAAATTGTTGTGCACGCATACCAACACACTGCATCAGTTACATGCGCTCGTATTTGTGTGTACAACACAAACTGACAGGGATAATATTTATTGACAATTTGCCCTCTTCTTAATGAGTTTTTGTCGTTGTCAGTATATAAAGATTTAATGGAAATGGCACATGTGCAGGCCTTCCCAGGAGACAAGCATTACATTGTGCTAAGATAATTGACTGGTTGCACCAGTTAATCCGTTTTCATTTTGGTTCGCAATTAACCAAAAGTCATCAACACCTAAACTACTCTAGTCAATTTCGTATATTTTTTAATGATAATTCTGGCTACTCTTCATTACCTCTCATGTGTACGAACATAATTGTGAAGTTCTTGTTCATGCAATAGTCTTTTATATGTCATATTCGCTTTCGATTTCATTAATAATCTTTGAGATAATTGTATTCGTATATTCGAATATCGAAAGATTTATAACCATTCATTTAGCGGTGTGTGTAGGGGTAAGAAACTCATTTAAATACAAACACATAAAATACTTATACTCACATGAAATTCATTTGATGAATTTAAATGAATTACAACTGATTCATATTTTCAGTACTGGGTCGTATGATTAATATTCGCAAGTCAAAATCGTTTGTATGGAAATATCACGCATACGCTGAGAGTCTTTAATAAACATTTTGCCTACTATTTTGCTGTTTGATGAGAACATGGAGAAATAGTACTAGGTCGTATGATTAATATTTGCAAGTGAAAAGTGTTTGTATGCAAATATCACTCATACGCTGCGAGTGTCTAATAAACAGTCTGCATACTATTCTGCTGTTTGGTGAGAACATGGAGAAACAGAGAGAATGAGTGATACGGCAAATATATTCAATTAAGCAAAACATATGATGCAAGCATAAACTGTAGCATACTTTTTCGTGGCTTTTTAATGAGACCAAATAGAATTTGTTGTTGTGTTTGTGTATTATTTTACACGTTTCATATGTTTTAGGGAATTATTATGAGATACCCCGACGGTAAACATGTTGAATTATCTATTTAAAAAAAAAACAAGAGGTGCTGGTTTATGTAATGAGTTTGCCTTAATGAGAAATATGCAGAGATTTCTGTTTGTTTTGGAATATGCAATCGGATGGGAATACTGAAGTTTTGCACGCCATATATTTTCTACGGTATCGAAATAAACTGAAATCTGCTTTGGTACTCTTTGAAAATTAGCAATTATGAAAGGTTAATTAGTTTCGGGCACTTAAATGTCAATGACAAAAAACTCATTTGAACAAAAAAAAAATGATGTTGACTTCCTGACCGCTGTAGAGGTTAAAATAACCAACATTTGAAAGATAAAGAAAAAATCTTATAGTCAATCATTTTATATCTGAGCTAAACAATAATTTAATTAATTAATTGAGTGAAATAGTGTAGTTTTAAATATTAATTTGGTATCTCCTGGAAAAAATACTCCATAAAAGGTACTTTTCGAAAAAAGTACTTTTTTCAAAAAATATTTTATGATCAATATTCCATTTGTGGAAAGTTTTTTTTTTGTGAAATATTTTATTTAAAGATCTATGAAAATACACGAACATTTTTGAAGAATGTTTATATTAAAAAATGTAGCTCTCTGTTTTGAAAATCAACATGAAGATATTGAAATAAAAAGATCATGGAACTAGTCGTCCTTCTAAAAACAAATAATAATATAAAAAACTGCGTTTAAGCAAAAAAAAAAAATTATTAAACTTGTTTTTTGTTTGTTTGTTTTAAAACACACTTTATTGACTAACGCAATATAATTTTAAAAATATGCTCTTTAAGATAAGCACTGTAAAGAAACGAAACTTCTTCATAAAGTATTTTGAGGAAAGGTACTTTTTGAGAAAATGTATTATTGATTAAGTACTTTTTCAAAAATAAATTTTTATCTGAGTACTATTTGGGAACAGTACTTTTTGGATAAGTACTTTTTGTAGTAAAATATATTGGAATAAGTAGTTTGTCAAAAATTACTTTTTGAATAAGTACCTTTTCGAAAAAGTAGATTTTGAAACCAGCGCATTTTGCATGAGTGCAAAATATACTTTTTGAATAAACACCTTTTAAAAAAGGACTTGTTGGACAAGTACTTTTTGAGAAAGTGCTTTGATTATTCAAAATAAGACAATATTTTTCTCTTAAGTAGAGTGGAAAAGTGCTATTTTTGAATAAGTAATTTAAAGAAAGGACAAACAAATATATTTTGAATAACTAAATTTGAAGAGAGTAATTTTGAATAAAATACTTTTCAAATAAAATACTACAATATTTCAATAAGTATTTTTTGAAGGAACATTTTTAAATAATACTTTTTCAATATGTGTAAGCTAGTGTTTGAATAATTACTTTTCGAATAAGTACTCTTTTAAAAATGTACAATTTTTATAAATACTTTTTGAAAAAAATATTTTTTGAACAAGAACTTTTTGAAAACAGAGCGTTTTTAATAAGAACCTTTTTTAAAATACGTATATATCATTAAAGTAAAAAAAATAGGGCAATTTGTTTGTAGGGTGGTGGGGTCAAAAATAATTTGTATTAAAATGAAATCGCGTTTAGTTCCTTGTGGGTGATAGTTTTGTAGAAATATCCGCTAAACCAGTAGACTTTCCGAATCAAGATTTTTTAAGGTTTTATGGCCTTGTCACCCCTTATAGAAACTGTACAATAGAAAAGGTATCACTAATTTAAGCAAAATATTGAAAATGGTATGAAATAATCTGTTGCAGAGCCACGTCAATACCAACAAAAAGTCATCACACGCTTAAATAAAATATAAAACGTTTTACTCTGCTCTGCATTGCTGACCCAGTGAAAAAATGAATCATCTACCAGTTCATTTTATCTGAAATACCCTTTTTTTTGCTAATTTATTCTTTCCAAAATCAGTACGTTGTTGGGTTCAATAAAAGCCAACAGAAGGTTCCTGAAATAAAAATAAAAAATAGAAAAAGAATGCAAAAGTTAAGGGAAAATAAGAAGAGGTAAAATTATTTTATGTAAAATAGGAATTTGTTTCACTTTTTCGTAGTCACACGTATTCGGCATGTCAGCAGTAACACATTTTCTGCAAAAGAGTACAGGGAAGGGATGGAAAAATCAGTTGTGGCTGTTGTGTTACTTGTTGTTTTTGTTTTTTTCAAGTTATAAAGGCTGCCGTAAAATTTTTATTGAAATTTTTGTAGCAGAAATTTTTGTTAATAAAAATTCCAGAAATATATTGAAAATAATATGATGGATGTGCCGAGCGGCTTTTGGGAATGAGATGATGTTATAACTTTAATAAAATTAAATAAATATTTTCTGAAATAAAGTGAAAGTGGTGAAGCGATAAGGTGTGCACATAAATGTGACATGAGATCCACAGGAGTCTTAATTGGAAAGGATAAGAGGAGCGCGCAACTATTTTTGAAAAAATTCGATTACGTAAGATATGTAATCGAATTACGTATCGCTATTACAATACGTAATCGAATTATTTATCGCAATTACGATATGTAATCAAATTACGTATAGCTATTACGAACGTAATCGAATTACGTATAGCTATTACGATACGTAATCAAATTACGTATCGCTATTATGATACGTAATCGAATTACGTATTGCTATTACGATACGTAATCAAATTACATATCGGTATTACGATACGTAATAGAATTTCGTATCGCTATTATGATACATAATAGAATTACGTATCGCTATTACGATACGTAATAGAATTCCGTATCACTATTACGATACGTAATCGAAATACGTATCGCTATTATGATGCGTAATAGAATTTCGTATCGCTATTACAATACGTAATCAAATTATTTATCGCAATTACGATACGTAATCAAATTACGTTTAGCTATTACGAACGTGGTCGAATTACGTATCGCTATTACGATACGTAATCGAATTACGTATCGCTATTATATGATAATAATTTTTACTAGTATTGTTTGTTTTAAAATTGAAATTAAATAGCTTTTTTCTAATTTGTAATGCCCAGTACTTAAAAATTCTGTTAGACGAGTAATAATCGCCTAAATTACAAAAACTAATACGAATGTTTGTGAATGTTTGTATTTTTGAAAGTTTGAATACGAAGAAGAATATATACGAGATCTGCTTAAAAATTATGGTAAATAAAAATATATCGAAAAAAAATTTTTTCCATAATTTTCTAGTTCTTTCTCTTCCAAGTAGTCCCTTCGGATGCAATTTACTTGTGCTAGCGTTTTTTCCTACTTTTAAAACCGCTTGAATATGTTTTTTTGGTATATCCTTGACTTATCATGGCCCTCATGGGTCTTTTGAATATTGCAGGGGGTCAAATCTGGTGACTACTTGGTCTGAGGCCTGATTCAGGTTTTATTTTCAACAAAACAAAATCGAACATTTTTGAAACGAACCCCGCTGCTATATGCTTAATGCCTGAAATTCCCAAAAGAATTGCCTGGCATGATCCAACCGATATTCCGTTGTCCTCATCGACGCATGATTTTTTACAAAAATTTTCTTCACTTTCTAAACATTTCGATCAGTTGTTATTATGCTGGGGCGTTCACGAAAACAAAAGTCTTTTACATCTCTTCCTTAGAAATCTATTAGCATTTGTCAGCATTTTTCTGACAGTCACAATGTGACACTGGCGCTCAATTACAGTTTTTACACACAATGTTGTTCCAAATGCTTTGATATATCGGCCCTTGTTACGGTCGTCCTATTTGTAGTCCAAATAAAATCATTTCAAGTGTGGCAAGCGTTGCCACACTTAACGATTTTGTCACTACCTAGACAGCCATAATAAGTCTGATTACGCTCGTCAAACATGCAGAACTTTCTTGAATGCAAAAAAAGCTCATGAAATGAGCTCAGCCCGAAAAATACTTCTTATATATGACAGACCTCGCATACCTTTCATAAAAATTTCATTTATGCAATTTCATGTATCAGGTAAACTGACATGCTTTTATTCTAATTTTTTACAAATTCCATTCCTTTTTTGCTCTCGTTCTTGATTGAAAATCAATCATTCAATAAATATTTTTGCACACCATCGAATTTCTATTCAAAGTGAAAACCTGCATGCGCTTGTCAAGATACAAAAATTAATTCCTTTATAAAAAATAATCCTTTAATTTTAGCAACAAATTGATAATAGAATAGAAAATGTAAATTTGTTGTTTTCAATAAAACCGAAAAGCAAAAAAAAAGTGCAAAAGTTTTCTGCGTAGAATTTAATTATTCATGAAATGCGAAAGAAAAATTGTTGAATTCAGGCAACATTTTGTCTCTATTTGGAAGTTGTATCAATTTCAATTTAATTTCATTATTTAGAAAACTTAAATTGACATAAATATTTGGGAAAATGATATGGAATAGTACAAGTAATTTTTTGAGGCTTTTAAAAGTCTTTTTTATTTTCACCCATATTGAAAATATTTTCTTTGTTGGAAGTTTTATAAATTGTTGTGAGAAAATATTATTTAAGAAAATTTTATGTAAATTAAAAATGTTTTTGCTACAGATTACAGGCATTTATTTTCAAAACTCTACGACTGCAGATATTTGAGGGAGCAATAACTTCAAATAAGAGTCAGCAGTAATTCTCTGCAAATAAAAAATTGAGCGGAAATAAGTCTTCGTGGTTTTCATCAGTTTTATTTTAATAGTTCTTTCAAAATAATACCGAGAAGACCTTACAAGTTATATGCATTATTATAGAGCATTATGCATTAGGATAGAACAGAGCTGTTTTCGAAAGCCACTACACTTCCTGATCAGTATTCAAGTGTGCCTTGTCTTTCCCGCTATTTCCCTGTTTCAGTTGCATGTCAAAACATTTTCCGTTAATACAAATTTCTATAACGAACGAAAACAGTCGAGCAACGATTCACTACCATACCAAAACTGATGTAGAGACCCCCGGTTTAAATCCCTGTCACGATGACAAGGACACTCTTTTGATTCATTAAATTATAATTCTGTCAATTTCATCATACAATTCAACTTAATCGACTATTTTTTGAATAACATTTTTCTCCTCGAAAATAAAGTATGTCTTGACATCTATTCTCGATTCGAAAATAAAAGTCTTTTTTGACTTTTATATATTGAAAAAATGTTTATATAAAAAATAAAAGTGATTTCTTGATTTTTATTGTTTCTTCAGCAAATCAAAATTATTTCGTCATATTTCTCAATCAATCCGAATATATAATTTATTTCTTAATTTTTTATATTTTCAGAGAATAGAAGTTACTTCCTGACTTTTATCTCTCGATTAGATAATAAAAGTTATTTCTTGAATTCAAATTTCGATCAAAAAATAAAAGTTATTTCTTGTCACTTATTCTCGATGAGATTTTTACTTGATTTATATTTTATACACTCAAAAATAAAAGTCAAGAAATTATTTTTCTTTTTCGAAAAAAAAAATATAGAAATGAAAAAATAACTTTTACTTTCTGGGGAATAAATAAAACAACAACTCACTTTTATTCTCTGATCGAAAAATGAATGTCAAGATATAAGTTTTGATTTCTGATAGAAAAATAAGCCAGCAAATACATTTGATTTTCTAAAGAATCATACAATAACTTTTATTTTTTTATCGGAAAATAAAAGTCAAGAAAATTATGTATTCCCGGTGTGATAAAAATCAATCGAAAAATAACTTCTATATTTTTAAGAATAAATATAAATTCGACAGATAACTTTTATTTTCTGACCGAATAATAAAAAAACCAGGCGACTGTCTGAACGAGTGATTAAATTTAAGATATAGTTCAAATAGTTTTGAAAAAGATTCAAAAAACGATACATTAAATTCAAGAAATAACTGTTATTTCCGATCGAAAAATAAAAGTCAAGTTATAACTTTTATTTTCTGAGAAATAAATAAAAATCAAAATGTAATTGATTGAAAAACAAAAGTCGGGAAAAGGCTTTTGTTTTCTGGAGAGTTTAAAAATATCAAGAAATGTTTTTCATTTTCTGATGATTAACTTAAATGAATGCAATAACTTTTATTTTTCTGATCAAAAAATAAAAGTCAGGAAATGATTTTTTTTTCCGGGCAATAAAAATATCAAGAAATTGTTTTTATTTTCCTAAAAATAAACAAAAAACAAGAAATAAATTTTATTTTCTGAAATATGAAAAAATAACTTATTTTTTTATTGCAAAATAAAAATCAAGAAATAAAAGTCACCAAATAAACCTTATTTTCTAAGGAAATTATTGTTATTTTTCGGGGGAATAAATAAAATTTACTAAATCAAATCCAAGAAATAACTTTTATTTTCTGATCAAAAAATAAAAGTCAAGAAATTGTTTTTATTTTCTGTAAATAAATTAAATGGAAGAAAAAACTTTTATATTTCTGACCTTAAAATAAAAGTTGGGAAATGATTTTTGTTTTTTGGAGAATAAATAAAACTCAGGGAAAAACTTTTATTTTCTAGGCGCAAAAGGAATGAAACTCAGAAAGTTTATAGTTGAAATAGAAGTTTTAAAATGAGTTCTTGAAATGTTACAGTCTATCAGATATTCAAGTCTCGTGCTGTCTGGGGGATTCCCGATACCACAGACTCTCGGTGGATGCCGATTATGCTGAACCAATTTCCCAGTAAATTTCAGGCTTTTTGTTGTTGCCACAAAAATTTTACGCAAAATAAATTTTCATTTTGCGAAAATAGTTGTCGTTTTCATCTTGTTTTTTGTGATTTTTTTAAATGAAATAAATTAAGATAAATAAAGTTTAGAGAAACAGGTTGTTTAAAAGGATTCTAAACTTAATTAAAGTGCTTGAAAGTTTAATGTTGGTTATAATTGATTTTTAATTATATAAAACTGATTCACCTTTAAATGGGTAAGAAAGTAAAAAAAACTCACTCTCTCTCCCTCTCTCTCTCTCTCTCTCTCTCTCTCCTGGCAAAATTTGTTGATAAATTTTTTCTCCTGACATTTCGATAATCTACGGTTCTCAAGTTAATAAAATCTCAAACTTTTAACAGAAACTCATAACTCCAATAGAAAACTTATTACGCTGATATTTTAATGCCTGGAGCTACAAATAAGTGAGTTAAATAGCAAAAGGAATTAAAAACTGATTAAATGGAATGCTCACAAGCGCAGTTAATGAAAGCAGAACTAACAATAACTCCAAAATGCAATTCTACAACCATTTTGGCTTAAAAACTTCTAGATTGTTTTCCTTCTTTTGTACGTAGCGAAGGTAAACTTCCTGCGTTATTTATTTTTTATATCTAAAGAACTTAGGAAAAAACTTTAATCACAAGCCTAACGCGAGAACAATGAAACGCTCATGAGTCACGGGAATAATTACAGCGTTTACTTGTGCAAACATTTAATTTAATCGCACACTGAAAGGAAAACACTGCAAACGAAGAATGTTAATTTAATACGCTGACTTGTTACATAATTAAAGCAATTAAAAATCCAGCAACTTCTGCTTCACTCTAAACAACGTGTCTGTTAATGTGCTGACTTCTCTTGAAGTTGAAAATGTTAATTATTCTTCACAAAAGTTTTGCCTCTTCGACTTAATAGAGAATGTGATGAGTGATTTGTTTCGAAGGATATCAAATTAATTAAATTTAATTTCAAGAAATACTTTAATAACTTGAAAGTTTTCAGCGAATAATTCATTAAAATGAAATATCCTAGAGAAGATTTTTATTTCAAGGTGTCCGACAATTGAACATTTTTTTGCCATGACAAATTTGTATCGAATTTTGTTCGTGTTTTAATTGAAAAGCACATGATAAATATTTTGAGGTACAAAGAAAATTCCAAATAAGTGTTTAAATATTCAATTTGCAGTGCTGAGCAGAATAACTGTTTTCGAAAGTCGCTACACCTTCTTCAGTAGCATTCACCTGTATTTTTGTTTACTGTCACTTGACTTAATGAATGTGATAACAGTTTCTTTTTGTATCAACTTCATTTTGAAAGTTGTATCGTTTTACGAAAACGACACAGCTTGCTTTAAAATTCTGTAAAAAAAGAAAAAAAAACTTTTTTTCTAGAGTGTCATTAAAGGAGAAATTCCATTTTCAGCTTTAATTATCTGTGATCTTCCATCTGCGATGCCGTGATGACTCATTAGCCATTATCTGGTTTGCAACCAACATCAAGATGGGAGCAAAACAGGTGACCATTCCATTTGTTTACCAACAAAAAAAAAAAAAGCATTCAACGGGGTTTGCAAATTCTAGCTAAACAGCGCACAAGGATAACAACAAACTAATCCTTGGAATACCTTAACATGCAATAACTTTTATTTTTTAGTTATAGTTTTATTCGAAAGCTTAAAATTACCGACTTTTTTCTGCCTTTTGTTATTCAGAAATAAAATTTATTTTACTAACTCCGCAGGAAAAAAGACTACGAGTTATAAAATTAATTTCTGGATCTTGGTTTTTATATATTCCCCAGAAAATAAAAGTTATATCATGACTTTTATTTTTCGATAGGAAAATAATAGTTATTTCTTTTATTTAGTTTATTCATACAAAATAGTTTCTTGATTTTTATTTAGAAAAACCATTTCTTAACTTTTATTTTTTGATCAGAAAATAAAAGTTATTTCTTGGATTTGATTTATTAAATTTTATTTATTCCCCGGAAAAATAACAATAATTTCCTTAGAAAATAAGGTTTATTTGGTGACTTTTATTTCTTGATTTTTATTTTTCAATAAAAAAATAAAAGTTATTTTTTCTTAACTTTTATTTTTTGATCAGAAAATAAATTTTATTTCTTGTTTTTTGATTATTCTTTAGAAAATAAGAAAAATTTCTTGATGTTTTTATTTCCCGGAAAACTAAAATCATTTCCCGACTTTTATTTTTTGATCAGAAAAATAAAAGTTATTTCATTCATTTAAGTTAATCATCAGAAAATGAAAACAATTTCTTGATATTTTTAACTCTCCAGAAAATAAAAGCCATTTCCCGACTTTTGTTTTTCGATCAATTACATTTTGATTTTTATTTATTTCTCAGAAAATAAAAGTTATAACTTGACTTTTATTTTTCGATCGGAAATAACAGTTATTTCTTTAATTTAATGTATCGTTTTTTGAATCTTTTTCAAAACTATTTGAACTATATCTTAAATTTAATCCCTCGTTCAGACAGTCGCCTGGTTTTTTTATTATTCGGTCAGAAAATAAAAGTTATCTCTCGAATTTATATTTATTCTTAAAAATATAGAAGTTATTTTTCGGTTGTTTTTTTATCATACGGGGAAAATGTTATTTTTTACTTTTCTTTTTCGATCAGAAAATAAAAGTTATGTCTTGACTGAAATTTTTCGGCCAGGAAATAAAAGTTAATTCTTTTGTTTTATTAATCCTCAGAAAATAAAAGTGATTTCGTCCTTCTTCGATAAATAAGAATAATTTGTTGAATTTTATTTTTCGGTCAGAAAATAAAAGTTATTATTTGACTTTTTTTATTTATCGGAAAGTGCAGATTATTTCTTATTCTATATTTTTCGATGGGAAATTAAACTTTTTTCTGGAGTTCTATTTCTCAGAACATAAAAGTTATTTCTTAATAGTTTTTTATACTTTAGAAAATAAAAGTTATTGTTTTTCGATTAAAATGTAAAAGTTATTTGGTGATTTTTAATTGCTTTACTTATATTTTTCGATCGGTAACTAAAAGTTATATCTTGAATTTTTTATTTTGATCACAAAATAAAAGTTATTATATGACATTTTTCAATTATGCGGAAAATGAAATTTATATCTTGACTTGTATTATTCGATCGAAAAACAAAAAATCTTTCTTGACTTTTATTTTTCGGTTAAAAAAAATTTATTTCAAGACTTGTTTTATTCCCCAAAAAAAAGGAAATTTTTCTCCCGACTTTTATTTTGCAATCAGTAAGTAAAAGTTATTATATGAGTTTTATTATTTCCTCGGAAAATAAAAGTTATTTCTCGACTATTATTTTTCTATAAGAAAATAAAAGTTATTTCTTGATTTTTATTTGATCATCAGAAAACAAAATTTTTTTCTGACTATTATTTTTCAAACAGAAAATAACAGTTATTTCTTGATTTTTATTTGATCATCAGAAAACAAAATTTTTTTCTGACTATTATTTTTCAAACAGAAAATAACAGTTATTTCTTGATTTTTATTTGTTCTTGAGAAAATAAAAGTCATTTCTTGACTTTTATTTTCCGATCAGAAAATAAAAGTTATTTCTTGATTTTTATTTATTCATCAGACAACAAAATTCTTTCCTGACTTTTATTTTTCAAACAGAAAATAAAAGTTATTTTTTGACTTTTATTTTCCGATAAGAAAATAACAGTTATTTCTTGTTTTTTTTTTGTTCTTGAGAAAATGAAAGTAATTTTCTCACTTTTATTTTACGATCAGAAAATAAAAGTTATTATATTTTTTCGTTCCTATTTTATTAGCCGATATAACATTGAATTGACCGCTATATTCCGTACAAATAATTCTTAGAAATATTATATTGATTAAATATTTTATGTTTATTCCGATTAAAACAATACTTCTAAGCAAAAAAAAAGTATCATGAAATAACTGTTATTCTCTGAAGAATAAAAAAAATTTTTAGTTTCTGATGAATGAATTAAATGCCCGAAATAACTTTTATTTTCTGATCGAAAATTAAAAAAGTCTAGTTATATATTTTTATTTTCTAAAGAATAAATAAAAATCAAGTAGTAACTGTTATTTGTTGAAGATAAAAATGTCCTTGGAAATAATTCTAAAAATGTAATTTTTTAAATAAAATGTTTAACCGCTACGGTCCCTGACCTCTAATACACAAAATTATTTCAATACACTCTGCTCGTGCTATCATTAACTTAATATCATTAAAAATTAATCTGTTTCCCTGTCGTTCTGCAAATGTGTTGGTGTGTGTGTGTGTGTGTGTAAACGTTTTTCTCCTAACATTTAATTGTGTGCGAAATGAGAGGGATAAATCATTTTCAGCTTTTATGAGCACACACGGACGCTACTTCTTTTTCATTTATTTTTTTGTATAAAACTAAAATGGAAACTGTATTCCAGTTGCTGTGTTATGTTGTTTCTGTATGTGTGTGTGTGTGTATGTGATTAATTACAGGAGTTTATGTTTTTGTTGGGGTTTATTATTCTGTAATTATTTTTTGCTATTTGCTGAAGTTGCAAGCGAAAGAAAAAACTGATTTTGCATTCGAGTTGTGAATGTTGTGGTTTTATAATTAACAGGGTTATAAAATGAATAATATAAATTAGAGAAAAATTAGTTGGACAACATAATCCATGTTGGTGTAGTAGAAAGGTAAATGTTGTTAGAGAGCTCCGGTGTAATAATTAAATATTTAGAAATCATGTTTGTTGGCTGTAATTTTGTTCTCATGCACTGCAACTTCTTTTTTATATCAACTGATATAAAAATATCAAACAATTACAAGTTGCAGGCTCGTTAAGGACCTGCTATAAAAAAGCAGCAGCCTGCAATTCAAATATTTTCAATGGCAAATAAATAAACAATTTCCATAACCCATCAAATGGCTGAACTTTTAATCATGATGGCCAAAAATATTTGCATAGTTTCTTCAAGTTTCATCGACAGTGAACGGAATGTGTATGTGTGCGTATGAATATATGAATTCCTTAATAACATACAAACGCATTCGCCTGAAAATGGTCATGTAGAAATCCATTCCAATCACACATCAGCATCTCATTTATGCTCGAATGAGTTTTCGTTTTGGATTTAGTTGTGCAGAAAAATATGATGCGAACAAACAAACAAACAAAAAAAAAACTGCAGATTAAATATTCAGTATTTAAATGACTTTTGACTGATAAAATGTTTCAAAATTCAGTTCAAAATAGCAGCTGTTAGTTTTGTTTGATAGCTGAAACGATTCTTGGAATGCTGAGAGTTTGTTTATTTAGTTTTACAACTGAGAGAATAAATAGGGTGCTCCAGTTATAGTGTTAATTGTAAATAATAATTTTAAATAAAAGAAAAAAGTTTTAGAGATTTTTTTTTATTAAAATACTAAGAGTTTTTTTGATTTAGTTCTATAAATGTGGGATTTAAAAATAAAATAAACGATGAAAATATTATAAAGGGTACTCCAATTATGGTGTTAATTGTAGATACTAATTTTACATAAAAGAAAAAAGTTTCGAAGATTTATTTATTAAAAGGCTAATAAATTTTTTGATTTAGTTTTATAATTTAGAGATTTAAAAATAAAATAAGCGATGAAAATATTAAAAAGGGTGCTCCAGTTGTAGTGTTAATTGTGAATAATAATTTTAAATAAAAGAAAAAAATTTTAAAGATTTTTTTATGGGAATTCTAAGAATTCGTTTGATTTAGTTTTATAACTGAGAGATTTAAAAAAATATATATAAACAATAAAAATACTATAAAGGGTGGTTTAATCATAGTGTTAATTATAAGTATTAATTTTCAATAAAAAAAAAGAGTTTCAGAGATTTATTAATGAAAATTAAGAATTTTTTTGATTTAGCTTTTTAAAAGGGAGATTTAAAAACTAAACTAAACGGTGAAAATATTATAAAGGGACTTCCAATTATAGTGTTAATTGTAATTTCTAATTTTATATAAAAGCAAAAGCTTCCGAAATTTTATTTATTGGAATACTAAGAATTTTTAAATTTAGTCTTACAACCGGATGATTTAAAGTATAAAATAAATGATGAAAATATAAAGGGTGCTCCAATTATAGTGTTAATTATAGATACTAATTTTACATGAAAGATAAAATTTTCAAGGATATATTTATTAAAAGGCTAATAATTTTTTTGATTTAAATTTAAAGATTTAAAAATAAAATAAGTGATGAAATTATTATAAAGGGTGGTTCAACTATAGTGTTAATTACAAATACTAATTTTAAATAAAAGAAGAGAGTTTCCAAAATTTATTTATTGGCATACTAAGAGTTTTTTTAAATTTAGTCTTACAACTGGATGATTTAAAATATAAAATAAATTATGAAAATATTATAAAGGGTGGTTCAACTATAGTGTTAATTGTAAATACTAATTTTATGTAAAAAAAAAAGTGCCAGAGATTTATTTATTGGAGTACTAAGAATTTTTTAAAAGTAGTCTTACAACTGAGAGATTTAAAATTTTATAAAGGGTGGTCCGATTGTACTGTTAATTGTAAATACAAATTTTAAAGAAAAGAAAAAAGTTTAAGAAATATTTTTAATAGAATACTAAGAATTTTTTTTTTAAAACAAATAAAATAAACGATGAAAATATTATAAAAGGTGGTTCAATTCTAGTGTTAGTTGCAAATATTAATTTTAAATACAAAAAAACGTTTCAGAGATTTATTTATTGGAATTCTAAAAACTTTTTTGATTTAGTTTTATAAATGGGGGGTTTCACAATAAAATAAACGATAAGGATATTATAAAGGGTGGTTCAACTATAGTGTTAATTGTAAATACTAATTTTATGTAAAAGAAAGTCTCAGAGATTTATTTATTGGAATGCTAAGAACTTTTTTGATTTAGTTTTAAACGATAAAAACATTAAACAGGGTGGTATAATCTTAGTGTTAATTGGAAATACTCATTTTCAATATAAAGAAAAAAATTCAGAGATATATTTTAATAAATTTTATGACCCGTAGAGGATCTGGGGCAATTTTGTGTGAGAGAAACTCTCGGCCAAGTGCAGAAGTCCTTTAGTGACTAATTTCAGACATTTATTATTCAGAAAATAAAAGTTATTTTTAAATTTTTAGTTACTCCTCACAAAATGAGACATAATTCTTGAATTTCGTTTATTTTGCGAAAATTAGATTTGACTCTTTGACTTATTTCCTGATAAGATAATATAAATTTTTTTTTTATTTACATTTATTCCTCAGAAAATAAAACTTATAAATTGATTTTTATCTTTCGATCGGAAAAAAATTTTTTCCTGAAACTCTCCAGCAAATGCTGAAGACTTTTACTGCACTTTATCGTTGAAAATAATAAAGTTTTGCTTCTAACGGAACGACCCAATATATACGATTTTGAAACTCAATCTTTTCAGGATTTAATGGGTTAAGAAAAATGAATTAACCTTTACAGAACATATGAAATTACAAAAACAAATAGCATTAACTAAAGCATTTGTTATTATCTCTTAAAAAAAATTTCAGCTGATACGAATTGACTGACACAAAATTTATATTCAATAAAAAAGCAAAAAAAATCAAATTAAATAAAAAGTCAAATAAATAACATCGTTACTAGAAAAGGAGAATAAGTGGAATAAACTGTTGTCAATGCAATGAAACGATGCACACGCTCAATTGACAGTTGAAATGGTTCTTATGATTTTCCTCCAATTGCACTTGTAGCCTGAAAAGGAAAATGATAATAATAAAAATATAAAAAAATATCATAAAACTGTTTTCTAAACCTTTTTGGAAATTCATTGAAAAGTCGAGGAATCGAGCAATAAAGCAAATGTCGGTGTGTAACAAAATATACTCGTAATAGGAAGAGACGGAGTGTAGAAGCCGTTTGCAGGTAAAAATGCAGGCAGGCAGGCAGAAGTTGAGAGGGAAAAGTTGATAGTAAAATCAAGTTAATGCTGGTCTTGTTTTGTTTTATTTGCAAATAAATATTTATATGACACAGAGTTTCAATAGGAGACATTTGGATTGCCCAATTGCGATGTTGGCCATGATGCCAAAAAAATTTATAGAAACAACTTTTTGAGGTAAATAAAATGAAATGTGAAATAGTGCCCAATGACCGCCCCTTTAGTGGGCGTGGTTAGTGGTTAAAGGTTTTCAAATTTGATTTACTCTTTTAATATTCTTCTAAACTACTGGTTTTAATTTTCCTATTCTATTAAATTGATCTTGACTTGTTTTTGTACTGTAAAAAAAGTACTTTTCTTGAACGTTAACGTTTTTTAGAAAAAAAAATTCCTTAAAAAAATAATTCTTCAAAAAAAGCATCTCTGTCAAAAGCCACTTTCAAAATATACACTTTTAACTAAAAAAATGCTTTTAAATGTATTAAAAGTACTTTTTTTGTGCAAAAGTACTTTGCTCACCAGCTACACTTTAAAAACGTAACTTCCCAAACAAAGGCATTTCTTTGAAAAGTTCTTAATGTTAAATTTTACTCGTGTTAAAAGAATTTTTTTTAAAAAGGTACCTATTTTTCAAGGTACTTTTTTAAAAAAGGTACTTTTGTTATATAAGTACAAAAAAGAACACCTTTCCCTGTTAAAAAGTTCTTCATTTTAAAAGGTACTTTTTTAACAATAGACCTTGCCAAAAAAAAGTACATTTTTAAAAAGAAACTTTGCTAAAAAGGTACTTCTTTTAAAACAAATATTTTAAGAAGGTACTTTTTCAATGGAAAGGTACTTTTATAAAAATAAACTCTAAACAGAAAATGTACTTAAAACACACCCTTTTAAAAAGCTAAAATCTATTGAAGACCATTTTGCTAAAACGCTGCTTATTAAAAAGTTATTTCTCAAAAAATTACTACCTTAAAGGTACTTTTTACAAAAGTGCTATTTTAAAAATTTAAGAGCCAAAAATTTTACTTTTTTATAAAATAATTTACAAAAAATAAATATCGAAATCATTTAATTGATAAAAAAATAGTATATCTAATATTATAAATTTTCAAAATGGCAGTTTTTTAAAAAAGTTTTACGTTATTAAATCTAATTTTTGAAAAACTGAATTTTAAAAGGGTAATTCCTGAAAAAGGCAAATTTTTAGAAGACTTCTTTTGTAAAAATTTAGTTTACAAGAACACGCATTTACAAAAAACACATTTTCAAAAAAGTATATATGTTTTACACTGTACTTTTTTTTTTAATGGATACTTTTTAAAAAGTACCTCTTTGTAAAGGGGGTCTTTTGAAAAATTACTTCTTTTAATGTAAACTTATAAAAAAATAGTCGTTATATATTTTATCACAAGTTACTTTTTAAAAAGAAGTTCTTAAAATATAATTTCTTTAAAATGTACCACGTGTTAAAAGGTACCTTTTGGAGGCTGCCATTTGTGGAAGTTATTGTGAAAGGTAAAAAGCAGTTTGCAAAAGGTACCTTTTTAAAAAAGGTACTTTCTTAAAAAGTATTGTTCAAAAAAAAATTTATAATTTAAAAAAAGTAATTTTTGAAAAGCAAATTTTTTTAAATGTACTTTTTAAAAAAAGTGGTATTATGAAAAAGGTACTTATTGTGAAAGGTACGTCAATTAAAAAGCAGTTTTAAAAAAGGTACCTTTTTGAAAAGGTAATTTTTAAAAAGATCCTTATTAAAAGGTCCTTTTTTAAGAAAACAATATTTTCAAAATTGCATATTATTCTTGAAAAAGTAATTTAAACATTTTTAAAAACTAATTTTTGAAATTCAAACTTTTAAAAAGTACCTTTTCAAAAAGTGCTTTTCAGAAGTACGTTGAAAAGGTACTTTTCTTAAAAGTTTGCACTTCAAGTAGCCACTTCTGCATAGATAGGAACTGTTCTTAAAATTCCTTTAAAAAAAAGCTTATTAGAAAAATAGGCCGAGTCCTTTTCCTTCAAAGTCGTTATTTCGTAATAAATTTAAGACGGAAGGCTGCATGATAAAGGTTTTTGTACTGGAAAAAAAGTACTTTTCTTGGATGTTAACTTTTTTTAGAAAAAAAAAGATCCTTAAAAATATTAAAATAAAACTAGTGACCTCTTATTCAAAATTCTGTTGTTTTAATTTAAAAATTTTAAGCACTTTTAAAGGGAACACAACCATTTTCGGCACCTCCTTTTTCCCTTACGAAAGTAAGCGACAGCAACTGTTGCTTCCATGGAAAATGATAAAATAAATTCCATCACAAGTTGCATGTGACAACTCATGTTCAGCGGACTACAACTCACAAGTATTGAAATGTTGCAACAACCACTTAAAAATATTGCAACGTGCAAGAGCTTTTTTCTCATATTTTAGCTTTTCATTTACATTTTTATTCGTTCTGCAATTCGAGTAGAAGTTGTGAGTGTGTGTTGGATGTGAGTTGCAAGTGAATTTATGTTCATCTGCCTGTTTGCAGAAAACGCAGTAGACGCATCAGTTGTCATTCCAGAAGATTGTTGTGAGTGTTTCTTTTTTACTTTCTTTTTTTTTTTTAAGCTGGATAAGAAACTTAAAACTTTTTATAAGAAAAGAAATATTCGAATGACGAGCAAATGGAAAACATGACGACTGAGATGATTCGAGAGCTGCATATTTTGTTTCAAATATGTTGAGTAGAGTAACGTTCTTGTAAAATAAATTGTTTTGCCAATTTAATGTGCTGGCTTAAATCATATTTTTGAGATGAAATAATAATTTGATAATATTGCAGACGATAATAAAAATATATATTTTTAAATATTCAATTGCAATTGGAAATAGTTTTAAATCGAGTTACTACCATCGATGTCCCAAGTAATTATTGGGCTGTTCTTAAAGACTCACTTGTGAAGACTATTGCCAGGAGAGAAGGAGAGTTAACACCGATTTAAGTTTCTAGTCCGCACAGCAGAGAACAACCTGATACATTTCTAGTTTTAGTTTGAAATTCTAAATTAACAGGGCAGGAATTAAAATAAAAATTCCTCTAGGGTTCGTATAGAATTCTCTCTCTCTCTCTCAGAAATGTTTGCAACGATTTCAACTAGAGTTGGGTCCAACTTCATCAAACGCTCAGTTTTGCCAAATAGCTTTGGTCCAACCCATTTAAATTACATGGGTTTGGCCAAAGGTTTTTGGAAAAACTGAGCGTTTGATGAAGTTTAACCCAACTCTAATATCAACGAGAGACGCTTCCACTCATACGACTTCCAACACATTTTCTTAACGACCTCGAATCGAATTAGATGAACAATTTTAATGGCTGCCTCTGCAACAATTAATTTAATGACGAAAAAAAGTTAAAGCCCTCATTTTGCTAATAACTTTTAGTTGGTGAAATTAATATATAAAAAAAACTAAATTATTAATGGTTTTAATCTCTCTCTCTCCCTCTCTCTGCTGTCTTTCACTCTTTTAAAAACTCACTCTACTTAAATTAATTTTTCATGCAAATTCTTAAACATTTCGAAGGGCAAAGCAGCGCATGAATCTCTGTTCATTTCGTTCACTGAACTTTTTGTATACAAAACCAAAAGAAACTTTAAATAATTTCTAGAAAATTGTTTTTGTTGTTCCATAAATTTCATTAATGCAAAGTAATTGACATATTTAAAGCCTCCTTTTAAAGATGTCTTTATAGCAAAATGGGTTTTAGGAGCGCTACTCTTTCCATTTGATATTAAAAAAAAAAAATTTGATGAGTTAAAAAATCAAGCACATTTTTTTTTTTAATTTATCTTCTTAGCGTAAATATCATTTTCTTTTTAATTAAAAAAGTTATTAAAAAGCAGATTTCTTGTGGATTATAATTTCACTCCCCTACTTTGCTTAGGCGAATGACAGTTTTCTTAACTCAAAGTTTCTTTAATTCAATTAGACTTTAGCTGATATGACTGACACAAATGGCCCAGTTGGTTTAAGCCAATAGAACGTCTTTAGCCTGATAATGATTAGATTTAAAAGCATACAAATTATAAGAAATATTTTCGTTAAAATAGAAAATATTTTCTTAGGAATCTTTGCAACTTTTTGCAAAATAAAAATTAAAGCCAAACAGTGAAACGGTCCTACAACAATTCAAAGCAAAAATATCTTTTAAAAATATCTTTTGAATTATTAATGACAAACAAATTAATGAAAACTAAAAGTATTCTTATGAATGTCCTGTTTTGGGAATATTAATTCACACGCAGGGAAAAATAATTCTGGATCCAAATTACCATACCCGATATCGATCGAAATTTCAATACATTTTATATACCAATTTCGTTCGATATCGAGTGCCGTGTATTTAGGAAACAAAAAAATTTATTTAAACGCGGTTTCTCAAAAGAAAAATATAAAAATCTCACATCGAATTTGATGTGCTAACACACCGGTTTCGGCCATTTTCAGTGTTCCTGTTGTTCATCTAACCACAGTTTTTATTGTTTTATATTCCTGCAGCGGACGCTTATCTTTGAAACAGTGCATCTCTTACTGCAGCTGAAAAATTGAAGACAAGATCCAGGATAAAATCATTTCACATTATTTTCCCCCTATTCCCAGTGTCTTATTCATAAAAAAAACATTCTTCTTATTGAATGTTTATTAAACAAATTCCGTATAAAATATTTCAATTATCTTATTCATAAAAAAAGTATTATTTTTATAAAATATTTATTATACAAATTTTGCAGGGAAACATGTTTAATAAGCAGTTAATAAACATGATATAATTTTTATGAATAAGACCAAATAATATTTAATTCATTTATTTAATATATTCATGAACATAAAGTTTTGCCTAAAATCATCATGCCCACAATTTGAGAACACGAATTAAATCTAATACTTTTAGTTATTTATTATGCAGATTTAAGAATTTAATTAATTATTTAAATGTCGTTCCATTCATAAAAACTCTTGTAATCTGCTGCAACCAGTTGCTACAAAGTTGCAATTTAAATCTCTAATAATTTATATTGAAATCAAATAATAAAATTCTTAGAAACAGTCGGTCAGCCTGACATTAACAAGCAAACAGTTTATAAAAGTGTCAAATAAATTTTCTTCTATTTGCACAATTAAAATAGAAAAAAGATTGAAAAGCTCTGCGCTTCATATCTTCAGGTAAATTTATGCAATTTTGAAGGAGACAAGCAAAATTCTTCAGCACACACACACACACACACACACACACACTCATTTGTTGGCTTTTAAAATTTGTTTTTTCTTTTTTGTTTGTTTCAGAATATTATTTATTACCCACTCTGACTACGTGTCGTCCTTGAAAATCGAATTCCAAGTGAAATGCATTCGTTTGGTTTTGGTTTTGCTCTTCTTAATTTAAAGGAAATTGTAGCAGATTAAAAAAAAATAATCAAGAAAAGTACAGTCGTTGAAATCTGTTTTTATAAAATGTTTTATATTCATTTTTTTCCAAAAAAATTAAGTTTTCAATTACAGTCGAACACGTTAAATAAAATTACAGAAACCCTTTTCCGCTTATGCGAGATTGTCAATAGAAATTTTTTTGGAATTTGGAATCGATCAACTTTTAAATTTAATATTTTTGTTTAGGAAATTTAAACTTTTTATTCTATAGTTTTGCACAGATTTCTAATTAAAATATTAATGCCATTTGAAAAAATTTTAAGTCATGCTTTTTTAAGAAAATACAACAAAAAAATATCAAAAATAAATTTTAAAATTATTTTAAAACAATAACGAACCGAAATATGAGCGTTGTTGTAAAAAAAGTTATGGACTCCCGATATACGAAAAATAGGGCACAAAGCCCGCCCACTGCTTTCCATAATAATCGCCCACATTATGAATGATGGCATTTGGCAACGCAACAGGACAGCAAAAAATTGTCACTTCTTCAGTTTTTGTCAATAAGAATTTACTTCTGCGCCTTAGAGAATAGCAGAACATTCTTCACAATAATTAATTATTGTCGACAATGAGATGACAAGTTGCAATTTTTTTCAGTCGTGTTGCATAGACGTCGTTGTCGTCCTTCACAATGTGGGCGATTATTGTGGAACACAGTGTGCCCGCTTTGACATATTTTTCGTATATCGGGAATCCAATACTTTTTTTTTTGGTTTATTATTGTTTTAAAATTTTTTTTAAGATTTATTTTTAACGTATTTTTTTAGAAATCGTGATTTTGTATTTTGGTTTATTATTGTCTTAACCTTTCTTTTAATCTTAAAATTTTTAGCTCGATTTTCTTGAAATGCGGTTTCATATATATTTTTTTTTTTAACTAAATCTTACTCCCTGACTTAATCTGCCGCGAAAGCGTGTAAAAATACTTACACTTTATGAAAAAGTAAGAACATGAAACGCACTAAAACACTTGTGCGAGTACAAGAGTGACGTATGAGTGACTTTATTAATAGTATCAAGTATACGCACGGAAGTACAAGGCATAAGTAGACAAAACTACAAAAGAAGCTCCTAAAAAGCCCATAAAAAGAAGTCAGAATAAACTTATTAAAAATTAATAAATTGAAAAATTAATTTATATCTTTTTTCACATCCCGCCGGGAAAGTTGAAAATTTTTTAAAATTGGAAAGTTACTGGTTTTATACCGTTTTGAAAAAAAAAATTTGATTCTTATCAGATCTCTACGTTTTGAGATACTAGAAAGCTTCCCTGACTAATTCTGGGAGCCCGTCTCTATGTCTGTATGCATGTGTGTGCGTAAGTATATGTGACCCGCTTATAAATTTGAACCGATCGCAACCGAATCAAGCGAATAACGGTAAATGAATTATGTAATTGGAAACGTTACTGGGGATCGATCCAAATTTCCAAATTATTTGTATTGGAATTTCGATCGTTAACTAGATCGTTAATTTGGCCCCTTGAATTTAGATTTCCTGTGAATTTCTACCGATTCGAACCGGCAGATTTCAAGACATCACAAGAAAAAAAAACAACTTATTAAAAACCTTTTTCAAAGTCCTTTTATTTGCATAACTTTTAAGCTTATCTTGATATATAACAATTGCGTCGATCAATGTCAGATCGTTTACAGGTCCAAACCACTTAATTCGTTTGCGAGTTATCCTGAACGAAAAAACTTGAAAAATGTGATTCTTTTAAGAACTCCGAAATTATATATCTCATCAGTTAGTGCTCTCTCTATTCTCTTTTAGAGTAACCGAAAACTACAACAATTAAGTCGGAAACGCTTGAATTGAAGATAAAAAAATAGGGCTTTGGCTCGAAAAGCTCAAAAACCAGGTTTAAATAGAGTTTTTCGGTCAAAATTAGCGGGAAGTTCAGAGCAACCTTGCTTCATAGTTTTACAGAAATAATTATTGGTATCAGAAATAATTATCATATTCTGAATTTTAATGGTTAATATTTTTTTTTGCCTTTTAGTCTTACCACATTCTGATTTTATTTTTTATTTGTCACAAATAATTGTTATTGTCAGGTTTCTATTATTCTATATATTTATTTCAGAAATTATATATGTACGTTTTTTTATTTTTAGTTAATGTTTTTTTGCGAACTAATTCTGAGCTTTTTCAATAATCGTGATAGAATGCAACTCTGTTTTGCAAACCAGTTGTACGTCTAACCTCAAACCTTTAACTCAAAACCATTTTTTAGCGAACAAAATATTGGAATAAATTATTGAAATAAAATATTGAAAAGAAGTATTAAAATAAAATATTGACATAAAATATTGAAATAAGATATTGAAATAAAATATTGAAATAAGATATTGAAATAAAATATTGAAATAAAATATTGAAATAAATTATTGAAATAAAATATTGAAATGAAATATTGACATAAAGTATTGAAATAAAATATTGAAATTAAATATTGACATAAAATATTGAAATAAAATATTGAAATAAAACTCAAGTATGAAATTTTATATCAGTAAAAAAAAATTAAAAGCAGAATATGTCAACTATTTCTGAGGAAAGAAAATTATGAATATCAAAAATTAAAAAAAAGACTGTTTTTTTTATTGAAAAAACTCTTTATATTAATTTCTTTCAGCTGCAATTATTTCTTAAAGGAGAAGATATAAAAGTGGAGTTCCCCAAAAATATTTCTTTTTCAAATTGTGTAGGATATATTTCATGTCACATTGTACAATATTGAATAAAATATATTTGCAGCCAATGTAATCGAGCTAACGCATGTGAGTGTGTGTATACTATCCTTACACACACACACACACATAAAATGTTTCAATATATTATCAGCTTTCTCTTGTGTTCACTTCCTTGTTGAAACCCATTTCTACCACACATTTTAGCAGAAATTTCTCCCAAACTTTTTTTCTGTTATTTTTTAAAAAATATATTTTTTGTCTTCCACTAAAACGATGTAAAGTAATTTGCATGAGTGTGTATAAATTATTCATTAGCAGTGTAATTTGCAAATAAGTTTTCCAGGGTAAATCATCTGCGTAGTGGAAGCGTATTAAAAGGATATCATGTTTTTATCTATTCATTTCTTCTACTTCGAGGTACTGAGTTCAAAAGTGCCACGACAAATAAGATTAAAAACTCACAAAGCACGTATTGAAAAGGGCTTATTAAACTCTTATAAATTGACTGTTGCCGCATAAAACTATTTGAAGTGACGATGAGAAAATTTGAAATTATTAAAAGTGAAATCGTGCCAAATACGAAATGAGTATTATTTTGGGGAGTTCAAGTGGAATTATAAGAGGCCTGTTCAAAAATGATGTGAATATTCGATTAGTTTATTCAGCGATTTTATGTAGTCAACAAAAATTGATAAAATAATTTTCAAAATATTTTGTATAACAGAAATAAAAGAAATGCTTGAAAGCAGTTGAAATGTGGCATCCGACGAATTGTTTTCTGATTCGGGAAAATCGTTGCCAGTGCTCCAGGCCGTGGAAAATATTTGGGAAGATGTGACGACCCTCGTTCTGTTTGTAACTGCTTGTCAAAAATTTGATAAAAATTTATAGAAAATTCTAGTGGAAAATCATAAATCGTTTTGACGAAAATTCGCTGAAGATTTCGTTATAACGATCGGCTCATATCATGCTATTAAAATGTTGGCCGTGAAACGTGAAGCAGAGGTGCCCGTAATTAGTTCCTTGACACCATAATGGCCAGAGTGGGCCCTCAATTAAATATTCCTGTTCCGAAAATGTAAGACACTTAAAAAATAACAGCGTTTAGGAACGCTTAAAGATACCAAAACCAATATTTTGTCTTGCCAAAAACAACACCATATTCATGTCCTAGCCACGCTATTGACTCGTTTAGGATCTCAGCGACTTTTTCTGGTTAAAAAATTTAAGTGATCTAGGTATGGCGTTCTGTTGAAGCCTGAAGAAAACTGAACTGCTGAAGGAGTTCAAGGACATGCCAAAGAGTGCCCATTAGAAACGCTTCGAGAATTGGAAAGAAAACCCTGGTACATTTATAAAGGGTGACACAAGTTGAAATCGTGATAAAACAAGGAAAAATATTTTGAATGTCAATGGAACGGACTTTATATGTCAGAGAATTTTATGAAATTCTTGTTTACACATGATTCCTGTCATGTTTCCGCCGTAGAAAGCGCAATCTGGAACACCAATTTTGAACAACTTTTCGCAGCATTTGCGGTCTCATTCCGCCCCGATAAATTTTGGAATGTTGAATTCCAGGTGTTGAAATGTTTATGGTTTAACGATGCAAACAAGTGACTTGACATAACCTCAAAATAATTATCCAATAGGGTTAAATCACACGGTCCTGGTGGACCATTAATTTTGTCATTATTTTTTCATCAAAAGTTTCTTTGAGTAAATCAAGTGTAGCGCCCCGCTGTCGGGTCTTTAGCTCCTTCCTGTTGGTGCCACATATCAGCAGGGTTAATGCCACGTAATTAAGGTACGAAATAACTTTGAATCATGCTCCCATACCGTCCACCATTCACAGGAACATTTGCGCCATCATCTTTTCTGAAGACATACGGGCATAAAGTCTGCGTCAGTGCATAAAGCGCACCACACAGTAATTTTCTGTGGAATTTTGATAAAAGCTTGTGGGTTCCTCTCACTCCACATGAGACTGTTCTGTTTATTTGCGAACCCATTCAACCAGAACATTAAAATTGAAATAGATGACGAGTAGAACAATTATTTTTATTAAAAATTTCAACAATTTTCAAGCGTTACTCTGGTATAAGCCGATTCATGATGGGATGTCAAAGGAAACCAAAGAAAACCCAACTATCAGCTGTTAAATGGGTGCCCAAATAAAGCAGTGATGGCAACTCAAAGTTGTAACACTCTAAAAAAAACACGCCGCACTTGCACTTATTATGTGATCAATATATTGTAATTTTTTAATAAGATTTTAAGAAAAAGGGATCAGCACATAATTAAAAAGTGTAAAAAACGACAATTTTCAAAAATACGTACTAATTAAAAGATACCTACGATGTCTGTTCATAGTACAGGGTGTATTCAAAAATTTAGAAAGTTAATTTGTAAAAAAATGCATTCAGATGGTTTTATTAATAAATTATATTTATAAACACGAGGTCTGTTCAACCATCGTGAGTTGTTCATAAAAGAAAACATTCACATGTTCTTAAATGTAACGCAAGTTTTCAAATACGAGGTCTGTCCAAACCATAAGGTTTTTTTTTAAATAATTTCTTGGATTTATTTTCCAAACAAATTCAGACTAGTTTAAAACTGCCTCAGGGCCTTACAGGCGACATGTGTTTTTAAATTTCCCATGACTAGTTGCCCGAAAGAGAACTACCTTCCGAGAATTTTAATAATAAATCGCTGGATTACATACGACGGCTTAAGAAAGCTGGAGGTGAATTTATAAATTTCCTGTATTTATTTGCTAAAAATAACACTTTCAAATAATTGTGTAACTAAATTAAGCTTAACATACGAGGTCTGTTTAAAAATTATAGTCAATTTGTAAATTTTGCGAGTATTTGTAACAAGAAAATTGTCACCCATTCTTCTTATACGACATGCTAAGGGAACTGTTACGCTGATATTAGTCTAAAGGGCGGAATTAGAAAAGTCTTTGTTAAGCTGTTATAAGAGTAACGTCTGTAAAGTCTTAATTTAATGAACAAATAAAACTAAGTTTGACGAAAAGATTAATTTAAAGAAATTGCAAAAATGTCCTGCAATTGAGTAAAAGAATAACAAACCGCTTATTTGCGGTTGCCCTGAAGTTCAAATAATTTGAGTCTGAAATTATTTAGTTGCCTTCAGATAAGTAACTCCTTTTAATTACTTACAACATTTTCTACATTTTCCAACTCTATTTCCTTGCAAATCTTAAGAAACTGAAATCTTAAACTTCTTCCTTGAAACTCCATTTACTCAAATTGCACGCGAATCTCTTAAAGGATGTTCTTTTAATAATTCTTTTATATTAAATTATTTACTTTTTTTTCATATTCCTGTAGATTTAACCCCTTCGTAATTATGTGTTTTTATACGATTGTTGTTTTTTCATTTCGCTTTCCTTTTCCTTCACAATTCTACTTCCCATTCAGTTGTAAACACCTGCTCTACATTTCTTTCCCCCACTTAAAAACCACATGAAATTTCAAATTGTGTAAAATAAACTCTTCGCTTAAACAAACTGTTGGAACGGCAGCGTATTGAAACAAAAACTGTACAAATAGAAAATAAAAGACATTTCGCTAACAAATTTTTCACATGAAGTACCGCTGGTGGAGCTGCTGAAAATAAAGAAGAGCAAAACTATGGAAATGAAAATATTTTTCATAATTGTCAATTGCAGTTCTAACAGATGTCTTTTTCACATTTCGCTGGCTGGGGGAAGCACACGCCCAACGTATATTTTAGTTTTTTTTTTTTTGTTTTGTTTTTTGTTTAAGTGCTCGTTTTATGTTCTCGTTGTCAGGGATATTTTTTTTAAATATTTTTATATGTGCGAAGGGTGATTTTTTAATATTGAAGCCTTTAACAAAACAGATATTTTTTACTTCTTTAAGAATTTAACTTATAAATCAGAAATTTGTGTTGGAAATTTCCAAATTTATTAAAGATGACTACTTGACGAAATTGTGTTCATTTTCTTAGCAACTCACTGATTTTAGTACGTTTTCTTGTTTTCTTGTCAGTAGTAGAGAATAGCTTTGCGTCAGCAGCTTAAACGTGTTTTTTCTTGTCTTGTCGTGTGGTGTCATGTCTTGTGTTATCTTGTTATGTCTGGTCTTGTCTTGTCTTGTTTTGTGTTTTTCTTGCCTTGGCCTTTCTTGTCTCGTCTTGTCTTGTCTTGCTCTTGTCTTGTTTTGCCTTGTTTTTCCTTTCCTTGCCTTGCCTTGCCTTGCCTTGTCTTGTCTTGTCTTGTCTTGTCTTGCCTTGTCTTCTCTTGTTTTGTCTTGCCTTGTCTTGTCTTGGCTTGTCTGGTCTTGTCTTGTCTTGTCTTGTCTTGTCTTGTCTTTACTTGTCTCGTCTCGTCTTGTCTTTTATAGTCTTGTCTTGTTTTGTCTTGTCTTGTCTTGTCTTGTTTTGTCTTGTCTTGTCTTGTCTTGTCTTGTCTTGTCTTGTCTTGTCTTGTCTTGTCTTGTCTTGTCTTGTCTTGTCTTGTTTTGCCTTGCCTTGCCTTGCCTCGCCTTGCCTTGTCTTGTCTTGTCTTGTCTTGTCTTTACTTGTCTCGTCTCGTCTTGTCTTTTCTAGTCTTGTCTTGTCTTGTCTTGTCTTGTCTTGTCTTGTTTTGTCTTGTCTTGTCTTGTCTTGTCTTGTCTTGTCTTGTCTTGTCTTGTCTTGTCTTGTCTTGTCTTGTCTTGTCTTGTCTTGTCTTGTCTTGTCTTGTCTTGTCTTGTCTTGTCTTGTCTTGTCTTGTCTTGTCTTGTTTTGCCTTGCCTTGCCTTGCCTTGCCTCGCCTTGCCTTGTCTTGTCTTGTCTTGTCTTGTCTTTACTTGTCTCGTCTCGTCTTGTCTTTTCTAGTCTTGTCTTGTCTTGTCTTGTCTTGTCTTGTCTTGTCTTGTCTTGTCTTGTCTTGTCTTGTTTTGTCTTGTCTTGTCTTGTCTTGTCTTGTCTTGTCCTGTCTTGTCCTGTCTTGTCTTGCCTTGTCTTGTCTTGTTTAGTATACAAAAGGTTAAGTAAGAGAATGCCGATCTCAATCTTAATTAACCCTGGATGGCTACTCTTCATCGAAAAGACGAAGCCTAATTATTCTTTTTCATTTCATTTTGTTATTATGCTCAAATTCCTATCGAATTTTGAGAGAGAAAACAATTTTAATTTTATTATCTTTTAACAAAATGCTTAACTGAAAATATTTTTATTTATTTTTAACTTTCAAAATTATGCCACTAGAAATATTTTTCAAAATAAAATGTTTCCATGATTGAACGGTGATTAACCATCATGTAAAAAATGCGGAGTAACCATCCAGTATTAATATGATATATGAGTTAAAGTATATATTTTTTTATTAAAATACCAAACATCAAAAAACATCACCCAGTACTTGCAAATACTTGAACATTTTTATGTGGGCTTAAATTAGTTTAATTTTTGAACTGTTCTGCATGAGTAACTTTAATATGAGATTTATTTTAATTAATTTGAATGTTTTTAGTACAAAACAAACACGCGCTTACATTTTTAACTGGCTGGTGCCTTTTTGAAAGCAGAAAATTTTATATAAATTTTTTTACTCTGAATCCTGTCAGTTCCATAATATTCATATTTAATAATTAGCGTTATAGTCTTATATATCATTTGGATGCGTTTTAGCTTAAATAGAAATATAATTTTTACCCTAAATGTTGCCAAAAAGTAAAATTGATAAAAATTATTTTATATAGTATAATTTTATTGGCCCACTGCTTTAAAGAACTTTAAATTTTAAATTTAAATTTCATACTTTTGTGTTTAATTGCCTTTAAGCCAAATGCAACCATGTGAAAGCATGACAAGACATGTTCCATATTTATTAAGTGGTCGTGGACAAAAAAGTATGTACATGGAACATATTTGCACTCAAATGCAGCACTTTTTTTGTAAGTATTTTTTCTTGCCAACTGTGGTTAAGTCCTAAATAAAAAACGGTTTGGTCGCTGTGTCGCTTTTTGTAAACGTTAGATGCATACGAGGGTAGATGCATAAGTCGTGAAAACTTTAGCTCACTATTGAATAATGTGGACTGTGTTGTGATTTTTTTTAAATATATTCGCATTGTTAAACGAAGTAAACGAAGTCAAACCAGATTACGTGTATATATTTTATTTGCGAAATTAAATTAAATTTTATTAGAATAGTTGTTCGTAAAGATCTTTTAATACAAAAAGACATGGTAACTATTCAAAACCGTTAGGGGAAGGTTAGGATTAGTCTTAAATATTTAATTAATTCAGCAGAGAAAAACAGCGGTTTTCGAAAGCCGCTACATTTTTATCATCCGTATATGTGCTTGAGTAACAAAACTCGGTCTAACTTTAAGGTTGATATATGACTTATTTATGCTGCATCTTTTACAGCAGCTTTACTAATACGATGGAGAGTAACTACTCAGTAAAAACTATATATTAAAAGCGGGTGATCCTAAGGGCCACCCCGTTAACTGTAACTTAATGCTATTTTAACATGGTTTGTTGCATTGTTCTGTACTTTTTAGCTGTTCGACCTAAAATAATTAATTTTTTCAATCTGCTATATGTTTTTCATAAATCAACCGATTTCTACATGATAAGTGTTGGTTGATATAGTTTTTGAGTTTTCATAAGATAATGGAGACACTAACTGATCACTAACAGATATATAATTTCGAATATATTTTAAAATCTTCGCTTTGATTGTTTTTGATCTTTAATAGTTTTAGTTTTACTGCCCGTTTTCGAAAGTTGATTTTTGACTTAAACGTCTCTACTAAAAAAAAATAAAATTTTTGATATTTTTCTTAATAATACTTCTCTTAGAAAAGCACCTTCCCCTAAAAGTACCTCTGGTACTTTTTCCTTGAGCGCCATTTAAAGTGTTAAAAATATTTAAAAAAAAATATGTTTAACAATGAAAATATTTCGTATTTCAAAACTGCATTTAAAAGTCAAACTAAATTCAAAAATTATTTAAAAGAAAAAACTTAATTTTCTAAAACGCACCATTTCCAAAAATATCATTTCACAAAGCACACACTTATTCCAAACAGTGCTGTTTTGAAAGAGATTAAAAAATATATTTTATTAACTTTGTAAAAGTTTTTGCCAAGAGTAATTTAAAATTTCCAAAAACCACTTTTCCAATAAGTGAAGTTTTCAAAAAGAATATAAAGTTCTTATTAACTTTATTTTTCGAAAAGTACTTTCTGCGAAAAGTACTTTTGCAAAGAGTGACAGAGTAATATTCCATGTACTCTTTTTTTTATACGCTCTTAATTAACTTGACTTGTATGCCTGGTTGTTTGTATGCAACTCTCCTTTCCTATTGTGCTTCCCGGCGTATACTTTATATTAATAATAATGTTGCTCATTCGTGTAACTGTACTTGTAGAAGGTTAGTGGTGTGGTTTATGTTCTTATCTTCTTATAACGTGTAACTATTTTTACACGCTTTCAAGGCACGTTGAACTAAAAAAGTAATTTATTTCAGAAACGCTATTTTATATAAAATCAATCTAAGAAAAATTTTTATAAAACAACAGTTATTATTTTGAAAAAAGCATGGGCGCTTTGTGCTATATATATATATATGTAAATATATATATATATATATATATATATATATATATACTGGTGTTTTGGTTGATTATAATTTAAAATTTTCTTTTTAACTTTTTAGTTCGATTTTTTTTAAAGCGTGTACTCTAATATTTTCAAATTATATTTGTTATATAAATTTTTGAGAAAACTCTATATGTGTAATACAATAATCGCAAATCTTCTGCATTTCACAACGACATGAAAGTGAAATATTTATCAATTCCCTTTTTCCAATATCGCCGACTTCTAGAAAAGTAATCGAAAAGTTTGCTTTCGTAATAATTTTAATTTTTTTATAAATTACAAAAAATCATTGAAGAGCAAGTTTTTTATATTCATAATTTTTTGTTTTAGTAAAACTGTTCTTCCTTCAAAGTTTTACTAATTTTATAAATATTTTTCTATATTATTTCTTATTCTCTTTCCAAATGCTGTTGTATATATTATTTTTGTCCTGTAAAATTGCTCAAATACGTTCATTTCGAATAATCGTTCGGATTATGAACGATGACGTCGACGTCACATCAAAGCGTCGGCAAACTATTGTCACATGTCTAGTCTTTGTCGGCAGAAATTGACTTCTGGTCACATGTTCACTTAGAGAATACCAAAAGGCTGTTAATAATAATTAATTATTGTCGACAACTAAATGACAAGTGAAAATTTTTTGTTGTCGTGTTGATGCGACGTCGTCATTTATAATATGGGCGAATATGTTTTCGCATAAAATCATGTCGATTATGTTGAGTAGGTTCTGATATCCTTCTCTGGGTTCTGCAACTGCATCCGGTACTTCTTCTACAAATGAATCGTTGAATCTATTAATTTTTATTATATTCAGTTTAATGTACTTATTTAAAATATTATATCAAATATAAGAACTTTTCAAACCACCCTCGCATTAACATGTATCTCACATACAGTAAAATTTGTATTTGCAGGGCACATGTTTCTCTCTTTCCTTTTTTTTGTAGTTTCTTATTTTACGCTGAAATATGATGTGTGAATAAACGTTGACATTTATGAAATGATACAGCTAAACTCATGCATACCAGGATAAATACACACACGTACAAAAACACACACACACGCACACACATACATTCAACCTGGCACATCCCAGTAAAAGTAAACACCTTTAAAAGTAAATATTAATTTGATATTGTTGTTGTCAGTGTTTGTGGAGTAGAGTTTATCCTGCTGTAAATAAACAGTTAAAAGTTGCCAGTGCGAGTGTGTGTGTATGTGTGTGAGAATTTAAATTTATGTAAGGAGAGGTTTATCAACACTAACAAAAAAGAAACAAGCGATTCTTGGAATGCCATGCAACCTGCAGTTAATACTTGAATGTCTTTTATGCAGCAACAGCTAATGTTTATGTGTTTGTGCATACACACACACACACACACACACACACACACATATTATTCATTCAAATTGTTGTTAATACATCAGCATATATTCTTGTTGTTGTTATATTTGCACCTGACAGGATGATTAATAATATAACCTTTTCTGCTGCAAAGGAAAACCAAAAATTTCACATGCATTTTACGTTTTACGTAAAATGCATGTGAAAAGAACTTATAAAAAATATAAAAGAAAATATATGAACGTTGCTTTGAAGCACAGTCCATTTGATTGATGGCCAACAACTTTCACGGCGTGACTGAACATCTAAAAAAAGATTTCATAAATCTGGAATTTTTATATGTATGAAATAAGAATTGACTACAAAAATTTCTTTTGAAGTTTTTTTTTAAACAATTTAGTTGCAGGGAATTTAAAAATATTTATATTTTTTTATCCGTTTACAAGAAAACTGTTCCACTGTAAGATAATCCATTCCGCTGATTTAAAAATAAGTTGGAATTCTAAAATTATCCGTTAAGAAATAAAAATGTGTGCACAAGAATATACGACACATTTAATTGAAGGATTATGTCGAATGTTCGTACATTAACTACCGTGATGTTTTTCACAGCACATGTTCGCATGTCTGTGAACAACATGTGCCATCGCATTTGGCACTTAAATAGTTTAAGCCTCTTAAGCAAACATCTTTAAATTTGGTTAAGCTTTTAGCAACAGTTTCATATCAACTGAGAAAGAAATACTTACGTTGCAGGAATGGGAAACTTATTTTCTATAACGTTTATTTCATAAAAAAATCATTCATTATTTACTGTGGAATGCCAAATATTCAATAGGAGGTCTGTTCGAAAAATATAGTGAATGTTTATGTATGACAAGATAAAGTTTGTTTTTATAGAGGTATTGAATTTTGAAATAAAATAAAAAAGAACTTTTTAAATTGATATGAAATTTATTGCATTCGAAAAAATAATCTGCTGTTATTATAATGGAAATATGAGTTCTGGCATGGGGCCTTCCACGGCTGGCTCGGACGTAGTCCATTCTAGAAGTTCACTTTTCAATAACTTTTTCCAACGTATGATGCCGTATATCGGCAATAATAATTAGAATTTTGTGCTTCAAGTTATCAAGACAAAAATAAATTTTTTATAATAATCTTTTAGAAAATTTAAAATTTTTCCTCCAATCGAGCTTTTTGAAAAGTAGAGAAGCTTACAAAAAATAAGCTAAAATTTCTAAATTTTCAAAATATATAAATAAAATTTAAAAAAAGCTGAATTTTCTCTAGCGCCTTCCTTTTTGCTATAAGTCTCAAAAATTAAGTTATTTGTTTTTTCAAAATTAGAGCAGCTTATTTTGCAATTTATAAAAAATTGGTGAAATCTGGAAGGGCCCCTTTTTTCCTTTGAATAAAAGTAGTATGTTTGTGAGGCTTCTGGACCACTTTTTCGATGCAAAAAAGCTGCTCATGCTGCAAGTGTTACCATATTGATTATTTTTAACCAAAATATGCAAATATTTGAAGCAAAATATGAAGAAAAAGTAACAAATTTTGGCTAAAAATAATCGGTATGGCAACACTGGTAGTATGAGCAGCTTTTTTCCATGGAAAAAGTGGTCCAGAAGTCTCACAAACATACTACTAATGAAAATGAAAAAAAAATTTAAAAAAACTTTTAAATATTTAAAAACATTTCTTGAAAATTCTTTAATAGTGAATCGAACTTTTTGTATAACAACTTTCCCCAACTCTTCAAAATTTTTCACGATTATTCTTGCTGTTGAAAGGTGAGTTCATAAGAAATCACCGAATGCTCAAAACACTTTTATGACCTGAACAAATAAATCAACGTGCCAAATAATCAGAACCCTCGCATATCTGTTCGAGATTAATGCGACCATATAAACATTTCATCATACTTTTTGAACGGTTCTCGTACATCACACCTTTACTTGTGTGTAACTAATTCGGAGCTTTACTTCTCACAAAATTTAAGCGGCTTATTTGAATTAAGTTCTTATGAACATGTGGCCATAATACAAAAATAATGTTTTGGCTATTAGATTATGGGCCAAACGGAATACCGCACAACTACAGACAAAATCATAAATCTGCTTAAAATTAAATAAATTTCTTCGAATTGAAATTAGGATTAAATATGTGTCTTATTTAGTGCTGCATTAAATCTTGGAGAGTATTGGATTTCAAAGCCATTAAACAGTTGCAGGCAACACCACAACTGCTCTGGTCCAAATGAAATATAATTTTTATCGTGTAATAGAGTTTATTTCGACAGCGTCTGTTTAAAATATTTAGCTTTAAACTTATAATTAAATAAAGAAGAATTAATAGGCAAGCAAAACGGCATATGTCGAGGGCTGTAATGAAACGTTCTGTTATCGATACGATACCGATACTCAAAAAGAAATTTAGGCGTTTCCATTACGGATACGCAGATTGAATTTGAGTTGAAGTCAAAATTAATTAAATCTCAAGTGGAGTACTTTCTTTATTAAAAACACTCTCAGTGTTTTGAATTATTAATATTTAAAATTAATATGAATACAATTTAAAAAATAATGCATTGAAATCGAGTATTCAAGGAATAAGAGATATTATTTAAAAAAAGCACTAAAAGTTTAATATCTGCGAGATTTAGAAAACAAATAGCCGATGGCTGTAGAAAATAAGAGAAGGAGAGAGTTAAAAAGAACAATTAATTTTCATATTTCGTTTCTTTAAAAGTTTAAGTAAAACTTTAATAAAGAAATTTATATCGATGGCTGGTTTTACTTTTAATGTAAATTTTACCCCGCCATAAAATAATTTGTTAAGTCTTGATGCCTCAATTTGGATCGGAGGAATGGACAAGTTGCTGTTTTTTTCCTTTAATTTTAAATAATAGGAGTTGCACATTGTTCTCCATGTGAATGGTTTGAATTTATAACCTTCACAAAAATTGCATGTGTACTTTCCTCGATATGAATATGGGACCCCATAGAGTATATATATTCTGGATCTTTATGAATAGCGATGACGATTGCTCGATGTCCGTCTGTCTATACAGGAAATCGGTTTTCCCAAGCCCCCAGAAGAGTTCGAGACTTCGTTCTTGAATTGATGGATACGAAATTAACTTAAATAAAGTGGTATTGAAAAATCCGAAATACGCATCCAGAGCTGGGAAGCTTACGAGCTATTCCTCGACGCAAAATTAATACCAAAAACCAATTGTTTTTTGTTTGTTGGTGAATTGAACCTACGTCATGCCTTGGGAAGCCTCAATTGTCTATTAAAAACTAAGAAAATAAATTTGTTTTCTTGGGATGGGAAATTAAAAGTTTTTTTTTTTTTTTTGGCACATTCAGTATTTTGTAGTACTTGTAATAACTACAATAATTAAATAAAACCGGCTTATACATCATGAAGATTTTCATTGTTAAGATAAAATAAAAGAAGAAATTAAAATTTCGTTTTCAGGGGTGGATAATTGATATATCTTTCATTCATAAAAGTAGCCAAAAAGTATGCATGTACGTTTTTTTTTTTTTTTTTGCTAACTAAACCTATTTTATAACTTTGGAATTATGTTGGTAAAGGGTACATAAGATTCGGCACAGCCTACCATAGCACTTTTATTTGGTTTTCACAAGAAATGATTTCCTATTATATCTCATTAAAAATGGTGTGTAAAGAAACCGGCTTGGACTAAGTAACTACTCTTGATTATTCACGAATTTTACACACTATTTGCGGAATTCAAATGGTCACTGAAACGAATCCGCTTCAGAGGATGGGATTACCCGCTGTTTAATTGATGAAAAAAGTTGTCCGCTTTTTAATAAAGGAAATAGTTTTCAGAGATTTATATTAATATATTTTAATATGAAATTATGTGTTAATAAAAATGTCGTCCCTCTGATCGTGACGGCTTCGTTGGCCTGTTACTATCCAACAGCCCACATTTTCAATTAATGGGAGACTGAAGGTTCCATGACCTTCATGTGCCGCATTATTTCATTCTTTAGATCTTGAATTGTGCTTAACTTATTGATGGTAAATATTCCCGAAGAAAGAAGTCCAGCAGTGTCAATTAATAACGCCACGATGTGAGATAATACGACTATTGAAGTTGTTGCACAAAAGAGCCATAATTTCGTTGACTGTGTGGCAAGCGACACCATTTTGTTGGAACCACACATCGTCCGGGTCCATATCCCCGATTTCCTGGCTCACGAAGTCTTCTCGTGATACCCAACACCATTCACGGTGACTGCTTGGCCAACTTTTTTATATAAGAAATACGTCCCAATGGCTCCGTCAGTTCATAAATCTAACCAGTATTCACTTTTTGTGAAACTCTCGGCTTTTCAACAATCCCCCCAGGACTCTAATTTTTTCCAAACGTTGCAATTCTGCTTATTAACGAACCCGCAGAGGTGAAAGTTGCAGGGCTGGCCCCGTTTTCCATACTTTTTTCAAACAAATTTTCATAATTTGCAACACAATTACAAATTTCTTTTTTTCCTACACATCCAAGTATGCATGTACGCATACATCCCTCAACTTACAGATATTACATAAATTAATTTAGAAAATTACAAAAGATGTGAAAAAAATACCCTGCACATCTTTTACGACTAGCAAAACTATAACCTTGCGATGAAACTGAATTTATCACTGTTGAGTAAACAGGCAAACTGCAAATATATTCATTTAAAATTATGCAAATGATTTATGCGATATGAAGAGTGATGAAATAAATGTTTTGCAATTTACTCGCTGCTTCTTCAACACATTTTACGTTTCAATCTTTGAGCAAATACAATGGAAACTACAACAATGAAAGCAGGATAGTGCATGCACTTAAAGCTTGAAATGCTGCGAGAGAGAGAAGGAGAGAGAGAGAGTTAGAGAGAGTGAGAAGTGAAAAACTGTAGCACAGATTTCTTAATTTATTTATGTTGATTTTTAATCACATTTGAACGAATGCAATTATACAAAATTTTGTATTCTGTAAAACTAAATTAAATACACTTGAATGTTTTACACGTGTATTAGTTAATTTGTGTTAGTATATTAAAATGCATATAAAGACAGGCAAAGCTCGATATAACGAATCTCATTGTTATGGAAATCCAGTACAATGAATTGTAAATTTTTTAAAGTTGTCTCGTGAATATTTTAAAAGGGTTATGCTCGATGAATGTCATCTGACGCCGTTCTGACTTATTTAAAAAATAAGGAAAAAGTTTACGAAGAGTTATGAAAAATTCTAGAACTAAAGGATGAGATAGTTCCCCATATTAACGGCATTGAACCTCTATCATGTGTTCGATTAACTAAAAATATGGACTGTCCTTCAGCAACAGGCCACCGAAGTCGTGGCGATCACACGACCGACATTTTAAATCACATATAATTTTCATACATCCCTCAATCATATAAAAAAAAAAATATATATATATATATATATATATATATATATATATATATATTAATATAATTCTGTGAAAACTATTTCGTTTATTTAAAATGGGACCACCTTTTTCATCAGTTAAACAGCAGGTAATGCCACCTTCTGAAGCGTAAAATAATATTCGACTGAACCTCAACAGCGGATTCGCTTTAGCTGATGATTTGAATTCCGCAAATTGTCTATAAAATTCATGAATAGTAAAGAGTAGTCACATAGTCCAAACCGGTCTTTTTACACATTAAATTTGACAAGATTTAATAGGAAATGGAAAAAAGAAAACAATTACGAAAAACCGGCGATTCTAAAGACCGACCCTGTAAAATAAATTGGGCGAATATAACCCTTATCTTAAAATTATGATTTTCGCAAATAAAATACTTTAAATACGTTGCTGTTTACTTTTAGTTTTGCTTTTCTCTCATCATCCTTTTTCTTTTACATCCGAAGAACTTAAAAGAATTTTTGTTACAAAAACGCCATACAAACTCAAAATTTTACTCTATTACAATTTATTTTAGCACACGACTTGAATAGATGCTTTTTTAAAGAAAAGCTCCAGGTAGTAATTCCATGCTTCGCAGCATTAAAATAAATAAAAAAATATATTTTTATTTTCAACACAAGAACTGTTAAAATATTAAATAATAAATTACACCTGCAATTTCCATTGCAAAGTGGAAAAGGTAGTAGTCGCTTTACAAATGATGCCAATTATATTTGGTATCCTGGCCAAGCGGTTGTATGTTTCAGAATTTCACGCTGGCTAGTGACGCGGCATATAATTCCAGGCACTTAACAGGACAGGACAGACCAGAACAGAAAGAAAGAAAAATGTGAGTGAAATGAGTACCAGCAAAAAAATTAAATTTTCTTTAAGTACTTATTTTTTTCATGTTTCGTATTCGAAGAGTAAAATATGAAATTAAAAAAGAACAGGAAATAGAAATGTTGCTAAAGCAGAATTATTTCTGAAAGCAAAAATATAATTTTGGCTGGAGGGACCATAAAATATTTCGCTTTTAGTATTATTTGACTGTGTGCCGTGTAGGCCAGAGTAATTAATTTGTTTCGTTGTGCGCAACAATTATTAGAAAAGCGTTTAAATGAGAAAAAAATATGAATTTTAATTGAGACAAAATAAACAATTTGAAACAATCATTAGCCATGAAATAAAAAATAATAAAAATTGTGTTAATATTTTTCCAAAAGGAATAAAAGAATTTGCAAATGCAAATGAACTCTCTGTGGAAAACGGGTCATCTAAAAATTATGTAAAATTAATATTTATTTTGAGACTAATTATTACAATTGTGCGGTTGATTTCCTTCCTACTAAAGAGGGCGTGACCAGAGTGTTTGCTATTAAGCTTGTGTACGTTTTCTCGACGTCAATCTCACCAAATATTTGAATTGATTCGATGAAGTATCTTAACTTGTCGGCGTTATGCCCAAAACTATTTCTTATGGAGATATTAAATTTTAAGTTTACCACACTTATTTAACTGGCAGCCATTTGGTCAGCTGTCAGCTGATTGATGTTCAGTTCGGCTTGGCTTTTCAACATGAAAAAAACTGACGCCTGAGGAATTGCTTTCAAATTTAAAAAAATTATTTTGAAAATCATGATTCTATTCGAAAAACGTATCACACAATACGTCCATTTTACGATCAACGAAATCCTCCATCAGATTAATTAATTCGCTCAACTATGGAATGTTGCCGTTCACGTTTACCCTGAATTGAGATACAAAAAAAGTCGTTACTGCTTTCAAGCGTAGATAAGAGAAAGACCCGAAGCAGTCTATCCGTCATGGTGCACAGGATTTGGAAATGTGTTCAGTTTGCGTGCTTACAAAAATCCAACTCTCGGCACACGATGACTTAACAAGTCGCAGATTTGGTGAATGGGCTCAGAAAAAATTGCATTTAATCCTGATTTTCATAAGCGAACACCGTGTTCCGTTACAGCCAGAAATACCGACTGTTTTTGGTGTTTTAGGGGTATCATTGGTACCGATTTCTTTAAAGACGATGCTGGTCAAAATGTTACTGTCAATGGTGAACGCTCTGGACCCACTGACTTTTGGTCATCAATTGAACAACCAGGATGTGCAGGAGCTCTGGTTTCCACACAGCTCCCTTGCCCCAATTTGTTTAATGCAGGAAACGTTAGGTGCCGACGTCGCTCGGTCTTGATAAGACTGAAACGATTGATCACTTCGAAGACAACAAGGCGTTTGAGTCAGCCTGGGCAATCATGTGTCAAAAGTCATTTTTAGCACCAGAAGGGGATCTCTAGAATAAATTAAATTTCACGTCAACTCGAAATTTCATTATGGATTTAATATATTTCAAAGTTCTGTATCTCCCAAAATATACCCCAGTATTCGCTGGGAGTTGCCTATAAGAAAAAGAAAAACTTGAATTTTCAGCATCAAAATTATTAAACAAGAAAACATTGATGACAGCCAAGAAAATATTGACTCAGTGAAAATTGTATGTGTGAACACTGAATATTTATAATAGGTGGCAACATTGGACAGAGTAGTTTCGCAACATCTTAATGTTTTCCTAGTTTTTTGTTTTCTAAATTGAGATAAAATTATCCCGAAAAAAAGTAAACCAATTTGTCGGAAAAAATGTGTGTAAAAAGTGATCAGAAAACAATTTATTTCCAAATTAAAAAATGTTGCCAGGAGTTTGGTACAATTCTCGTAAACTTTTTCATAAAAAAGTTGGTCCAAATAGAAGTTGTTTTCACATTCAATTAAGCCACCTAACAAGTGCTAATAATTAAGTAGACACATGAGTTCGGTTGATGAAGTTGTAGCGGCTTGTGAAAACAGCTGTTCTGCTGTGCTGTGTAAGTTGAACATAAGACTTGATTTTCCATAGTGTTTTGGAATATTTGTTATATCGTTATGAACTAAAAACATTTTTCGAAAAATTAACATATAAAAATTAAATTCAATACTTTTTTATGATTGAGTTCTCTTTTCAATAAAAATATAAAATTTTATTTAATTTTAAAAGTCTAAAGTTTCGCCATGCCAGTTATAAATAGGTTAGTTATATTCGCCCATATTATGAATGACGACGTCGATGTCGAATCAAGCCGTCAGCCAAAAAATTGTTACTTGTCATTTAATTGACGACAATAATTAATTATTATTAACAGCCTTTGGGTACTCTTTAAGGCGTGTAATATTAAGAGAACATGTTACCAGAAGTCAATTTCTGTCGACCAAGACTAGACAAGTGTAAATTTTTTGCTGTCGCGTTGATGTGACACCGACGTCGTCATTCATAATACGGGCGATTCTTAATACCTTTTTTTATCAATTCTTAGAGAATATTATTCTGTAACAAAGAGGTTCATAGATTTCGCAGTGGCTGCCTTAAAGTAGTTTAAAAATTTGTCCAGACAAGACTTATCATGTCTTAAATATCGTTTGTAAGTATCGTAAACGCTGGCTGCCATTAACCTTTTTAGTGAAATACAATAATTTTTTTTGTCAATATTCAACAAGAAGAGACAATGAAACTAACGAAATAAAAATTCTGTGTGATTTATTTTCATTTAAAGACTTCTAGAGAAAACTACTAAAAGGTAATAAAAGTTTATTTCTATTTAAAAATGCTGGAATAAAAGACTCAACTCGGTGCCTTAACAATTTTCCCCAGTGACACCAACAATGAATGACTGGGGCATGAGTGCTGCTGCAACAAGAAATTATTTAAAATGCGTTTAGCTTCTCTTGTAAGTGGAGACATTCTGGTTGTGATTTTCCTTTTTTTTGTTGCTTCATCGCTATCATACAACATTCAATCTATTCTGTATTGTTCGTTTATTGTATCAGGACTTAATGGAAATTGAGAAAAATGTCAGCTGTGTAGTGGAGATGTTTGTCGCAAGAGTTGGTTTAACAAGGACATAACAAGCAACTGTATGCAATAATTCTATTGTTTGCTTTCTTTCCAAAGCAAAAGAAGAAGTTATAAAAAAATGTGAATATGAAAACAAGACAGAAAATTATAACAATTTATGGCATTCCGATACTCATCAGTTTAGCTCTGCACTTTACAAATACACAGAAACAAACAAACAAAGACGTTCATAAAAAGGTTGGAACGCTGCTTATAAATTGTTGATTCTTCTCTTGAATCTTTAACCAGGGTGTGCTAAAAATGTGTGTTTTATTTTATTCTTTAAATTAGGGAAGTAGTCAAAGTAGCACTCAAAATCAATGTGGCCACATCTTTAACAGTATATCTTTTCGACTGAGTACTGAAGATGGGAATGTGGCAACTTCCCACAACAGCTGTTTTTCTTAGTCATGCCATTTAGATGTTTAAATTGCTGTTAATTTGGTGGATAGTTTAGCCCGACTTTTATGTTTTTAAGCCGTTTAATCTCAATTGAGTTTTATATAATATTTTCATTAGTTATATAGGGTGTTTTTTATAGAGTGATACAACTTTGAGTTGGCACCACTGCTTTGTTTGACCGCCCATTTAACAGCTGATAGTTGCTTGTTATTTAGTTTGCCTTGACAAACAGAGCAACGCATGCAAATTGTAAAAAATTTTTATTCAAAATAATGGTTCTGATCGTCAAACTTATTGTGCACTTCGTCCATTTTATGGCGTATATAATCGTCCTTCAGAGCTGCTAATTCGAAGAACAATAAAAAAAAACAGAATTGTCGCATTCGGAGTAACCAGAATCCACAAGCTTTTGTCGAAACACTATTATATCCACAGAAAACTGCTGTTTGCTGCGCTTTATGGGCTGGCGGAGTCATTGACCCACAGGTCTTCAAAAAACGATTATGGTCCGAATGTTACTGTCAATGGTGAACGGTGTAGGAACATGATTCGAAGCTTTCTCCTACCTCAATTAGCTGGCATGAATCTGGCTGATATGTGGTTCCAACAGGACGGAGCTACATGCCACACAGCGGGCGCTACAATTGATTTGCTCAAGGACACATTTGACGAAAAAATAATTTCACGAATTGTCTCAATAAATTCGCCCCCATGATCGTTTGATTTAACCCCATTGGATTATTTTCTTTGGAATTATTTAAAATCACTTGTGTACGTCGATGAACCACAAACAATTGAACACCTGGAAATCAACATTCGAAGAGTTATCGGCGAGATACGGACGCAAATGCTGCGAAAAGTTTGTGAAAATTGGTGTTCCAGATTGCGCCTTGTACGCGCCAGCCGTGGCGGCCACATGACTGAAATCATATTTAAACATTAATGTCATACAATTTTCTATCCAATAAAGGTTGCCTTAGTGATATCAAAAATAAATTACTATGTTTTATTATGATTTAAACTTGTATCACTCTATAAGAAACACCCTATGTAAAATATTTAAATTTGAATTTTGGAGTTTTTTAAAATAATATTTAGAGAAAAAAGAATCTGCACGAAATTAATATTAAAGACATTTTTAAATAGTTGCTCCTACAGTTGGCAATTAAGTTCAAAGAGCCCTTTTTCTGAACTAAGTAATCAAAACTTAAAGCAGAGTTACAAAAGGAAGTGATCTGTCTTGCTAAATGGCAGTATTTCTAAGACTTAGTTTGAATGAGGAGAAGGCCTAAAGTCGCTCGTAACGAATCTTAATTTAATAACCTTAACTAAATTTAACACAAATTTAAATAATTATTTAAATACTTTTTCAATAGAATATGTTTTAAATAAATTCATATTGAAAACTTTGCTACTTTTGAAAAATTATTTAATACTTTTAATTATTTTTAGTGATCCAACTGTTTTACTATATAAAAATTAAATAGTGTAATTAACCAGCGTTCCGATAAAATTTTTAATGCAAAATTAAATAATTGCTCAGTTTTTTTAACAACCGGCTACAAAAATTTTCAATTTAAAAATATTGGGAAGTTGTTGGTTTTACTCCCTTTTGGAAAAATGGACTTCTCACAAAATCTTGAAAATCGTTGAGAGCTTAACTCACTAATTCTGAGAAACCGTCAATAAGTCTGTATGTGCGAGCTATTGAAAGATATAGAAGCGTTTTAAAGAGCGTTCCTCAACTTAGATTTAAACCGATTCGAACCGATATATTTCAAGATATTTAAAAAAAGCAGTCTTAAAAGTATTTTTTATTAGAATAATTTTTAAAAGGTCTTACAAATCGATTTCACAAACTGACCTGACCCTGAAATTTCAAAACCACGTCGATCACCATGAATCGGGTCAAAATCGGTTTGTACGTTGGTCATATATTGTAAAGGAAAATATTTGAAAAAAGGTTTTTTATTTTAACTCAGAAATTATATATCTGATAAGTAGGTGTTTTTAATTCTTTTACAATAATCGAAAGCAGCTTCAATGACGGCTTGTGATTTGGGAATCGGTTGATTTGAACATTTAAAAATATTGTGTTTTAGGTCGAAGAGCTAAAAAGCATAGAAAACCAAGTTACAATAAATTTGCGGTTAAAATTAGCGAAACGTGACAGGAATAAACTTTAGGATCAAACGTTTTTTATTTTTTTTTTCTAACTTTTTTACGAAAATGATAAAACTGTTTATTTTAGAAAAAAGTTGTTGGCTTTTTATTTATTTTATCTTTTTTTTTATTTTTAAATACACTGAAAACTGATAGGGGAAATAATTTCTCTTGGAAAATTGACAATAGAATTTTTTCTTTGAGGGGAACAAAATTTTATTACTCATGATAGGGGCGATTTCATATTAAAAGACCTCGAACTTAAACAATTTTTATAAAAAGACAAACTGAAAAGTCAAGAATAAATAATAATATTTCACAAATATTTTGACCAAAAAATTCGGAGTAAATTTTAATATAAATAAAATAATTTACAGTGAATTATTTATTAAGAAGGAAATGGGGAAAAATGTACAATTGGCTTTCTTAAAAAATGCAACATTTCTTACACTTTTTAATAGAAAATGGCAACATTGTGTGATTTGAAAATAAATAATTATTAGAAATCAATTCAACACCCCTTTCGAAATATTATTTCTGTTCTAAAACAGATGCAAACTGCTTCTTTAAAAAAGGGAAAAAATTTTACCTGATTTTTTCCAGAAGAGAACACGCTATGAAGTATATTTTCTAACATCTACAAATGCGTTTCCCTTTATTTCTCTATATATTTGAGACACACTTAAAACGTTTATAAATTGCTAAGCATACCATTTTTCATCTATTTTTTACAGAATTATGGTTGAGGAAAGAAAAAAAGAAAATAAAATCTACAACAATGAGTGAATATAAAACAGTGGAAAATCAATGCTGATCATATTTACTTAAAGCATTCTGAATAGAGGAACGTGATTTTCATAAATTTTATGGAAAGAACATTTTCCACTCATCACTCGACTGCTTGTGTTGGCACAAAATGTGGCAGTAGTTTCTATATGTTTGTGAAATGTGATTGTCATTGTTATCGGTATCCGCCGCATGTAACAGCATTTTTATGGGGCATAAAAATTCAGAGTGTTAAAATGCCACTTTAAGTCAAATAAAATGGCACACATGCTCAAGCACATACACACGCTTAGTTGGGCACACTTAAGCAAATGTGTGCACACCCAATTGACCAAATTGTAGAAGGTGTCATTGGCGATTAATTTTTCTAATCGGCGATTGAAACGGAATTGTCGTTCATCACTGTCTGATAACAAACAACGTCGTACGATTTGGCTTCAATAGAATTGTTTGTCATTGGAAAAAGGTCAACGGTAAGTTGATCGACATCGTCCCTCAAATTGTTTTATGTCACTTCAGCGCCATTTTGTATGAACATTTCATCGACAATTTGCGTGGAGCTGTCCTCACTATGTCTTTTACGACATACTGTTTTCTGATACCGTCCTTAAATATGTTTTAAGGACATGGTCAACTGGGTATAGGCATATAAACTTGCACAATTTGTGTGTGCGTTGCGTAAAATTGTTACATTTTCCTTTAGACTGGCATTTAAATTGTATTGACTCAAACGTAATTTTATCTGGTAGATGAACGTGAAAAATGAATTTGTAAAAAAAAAATTGTGTGAGTAGCAAATCAGGGGTGGATATCATGAAGCAGTTATATATTTTATTATATGGAAGATCATGTTTCAGTCGGGACATTATAGCAGTTGGTTTCAAAACGTTAGTAATTTTAAATGGAATTTTCTAAGATGATTGTTCAACCACAAGGAAAAGTCAGCAACAGTTTTTAAATATTCAAGCTACACAGCAGAGCAAAACAGCTGTTTTCGAAAGCCGCATCATCAACACTCAGGTGTATTCTTATTTATTACCACTTGTTAGTTGGCCTAATTGAATGTGAAAACAATTTCTATTTGGACCAACTTTTTTATGAAAAAGGATACGAGAATTGTATCAAACTGCTGGCAACACATTTTAATTTTATGAATTTTAATTTTGAAATAAATTACTTTCTGATCACTTTTTACATTTTTTCCGACAAATTGGTTTTCTTTTTTTCGGGTTAACATAATTTTATCTCAATTTAGAAAAGAAAAAAACTAGGAAAACATTAAGATGTTGCGAAACTACTTTGTCCAATGTTGCCACCCATTACAAATATTCAGTGTTCAGACGTACAATTTTCTTTAATTCAATATTTACTTGGCTGTCATAAATGTTTTTTTTATAGGCGACTCTTAGCGAATACAGGGGTATTTTTTAGAGGAATAGAACTTTGAAATATGATATATCAACAATGAATTTTTGGAGTCGACATGAAATTTAATTTTATCAGGTGTATTTTTATTTATTACCACTTATTAGCTGGCCGAGTAGAATTTAAATTTCTATATAAACTGTAAACAAGTGAACGAGAAAAAAGTTATTTAGTCAGTTTTAATTCAGATTTTATGGGTCGTCATATTCAATTCAGAAAGACAAGTTTCCAAGGAACAAGTAAAAAGCAACATCAATTTGATATTTTAATTTGAGCAGCTGGGCAGAATAACTGTTTTTGAAAGGCGCTGCACTTTTGCCAGTACTCACACAACTTGTTATTTTGTTTATTGTTTTTCATAACATTTTACTTCAACCGACAGTAATTTACGTGTCCTATTTTTCTTCCCCCCGGGGGGCACAATAGGCAACTTGGTCAGTCGCCGGGGGGCACAATGGGCAACTTGGTCAGTCGTAACGCCTTGTTGCAGTGTTTTCTGGGGAAAAGATAAGAAATACAGGTGGAAGGATTCCTGGGTCCCGCTATTACAAGGGATCAAAAATCAATAGTAGGCTTATGCTGGAAACGTCAGGAGGGATAAGTCTTATGACTTTGACCTTTGGTTCCTCTGGGTGCTGATGGCAGGCTTTCTTCAGAAGTAACAGGTTTTAAGATGGGCCCGAACACCTTAGCAAGGAGTATGAAGTTGGTATATATGGCGATACTAAATGATTAATATTGCAACCTGTGTGTCCTCAAGGGACACTCAGGTGACCCCTGAGGGTGACGGAGGCGGTGGTGAACACTTATTTCACCCGGTGTTGAGACCACCGTCAGGTGACCATATTTTTAGGTACTGACGTAAATCTTAGACACAATCTGTTCTATTTTTCTAAGAGGGGATATTAATTAGAGGACAGTTGTAGCCATTTTTGTTCTTATCATCTTCGGTGGATTTCCACTACTGTGAACGTCACTGGCTGGTAATTTGAAGAAGTCCAATTTTTAAGCCTGCATAAATATTTTAAAGGTAGTGGAGGTAGTCCTCGTTAAAAATCACACGATTGATGTTTAATCGGTTGTTTAATAATGATTTATTATCACTTTATCTACAAAATTTTATTGCTAATAAACAATATTAATAGGAGGCTTAAAAATGCTAAACTATTAATATTTTTACAAACGCTTTTAAATTAAAAATACGCTGTATTTTTCTGTAAATTTAAAATATTTGTTTGTGAATTTTTTCAACTCCCATTTACAACGAAATAACACAGAAAACCATTAAATACTGAAACCGGTGATGAAACATTTCTCCCTATTCTGTAACTATTTGCCCGTAGACGTTAAAGTCAAGCCAATATATGGGACAATAATGTACTCGTTGTGTACCACAATTGACTCCTGCAGGTACTCTCCTTAACACCTAGAGAACAGTTACAGAAAAACTGCAAATAATTGTCAGTTTTATTGTGAATCAACACATATCTTTTATTCCCCTACGTGCTGCGAAATTGTAATAAATCTGTGAAACAAATTTTAGTTTCTCATAACGAAGTCTATTTTATATATCGGAAAGAATTTAATTAGTATTAGATATCAAGCAAAATCGTAAAGATAACTCCCGGGTTCGACTTTCTTGTTACATAAAACTAATAGTCACACTTCGTTGTAGGGTGTATTAGATTCGGCACAACCGAATAAAGGTTTCCTGAACACAAGCAATTACCACACTGTACATCTCGGCGTATGATTGATATCAATCAATTGCATAACACACGCACACGTTAAATAAAATTTCCTCAAATTAATTAATGCTGCACGCAATTGATTGTAATCGCAATTTAAACAATTCGGACACCACAAAACCAGAACAGCCCAATTTACAGTACAAATCCTTGATATGCTGATGTGATAACATATTCACACACACATAAACAGATGTATCACTGCTTTGACTATGTTGATTAAATAAATCAATATGCCAAATGCAATTAACAGTGCAAGTGAGCCAGCATACAACACTCTGGGGGTAACGATAGGATTTACTTGATATATCCTGTGATTAGTTGTCATACCATGCGCACACACACACACACACCCACACATACATTTCAAAGTCAATTGCAGATAATTGAATAATTCTATTTAGGCATAAATACTTTTGCTGTAGGTTTGGTAACACGAAAATGTATTTTATTTATCCCATTCCCAAAAAATTAATAGCAAAACGATGTCACAGACGAATGCAAAAAATAAAGGACTTGTTGAAAATTATGAAGTTAATAATTTAGAATATTTTGTCAAAGTAATTTTAATAGAAAAAACATTTCAATTCAATTAACTTCCAACAAGTCATTCCGCTAATCACGTAAACAATTTCCACATCCCAGTTGCCAAGTGTTGCTGAATTAGGCCAAAAAGTTACTCTGCTCATGAATTTAACACAGAAAAGCATTTGATGTGTACACAAAATTGCTGCTGCTTTCTAATCGCAGTTTGTTCTACTACGAGCATAAATCATTTATTAAAGTCCACAAATCAATTTATTCCACTTTTAGTAGCATAACAAATTCTATTGCCAATTAACTTCTTTACTGTGTGGCCAATTAAATATTTATTATTCCTTGTGTTTGCACTAATTGCCTGTACGCTTTATGAGCCGCCTATGAAGAGCTTTTCAATATAAAATTTTTAATTCTTCTTACATGTGCCAACATCCAAATCTAATGCTCCGCAGTTCAAACTCATTAAAGAGCAGAAATAACATTCCATTCTAAATGCTTTTAATACACTTTTTGTTTGCTTTAAAGCACGTTTACATCTGTCAAATATTTTCTCAAAACTAACGTGACCACTAAATGCTAATGAAAAAGCTCTTAAATCACTGAGTTATTTAGTTGAACCCATTTCTCTGTACTAGTTGAGTGGAAAACTGTTTTCCTTTCTAATTTATGTAATTGAAGCATAATATTTTTCATTAGCTTGTAGTGGTTACGCTTTTTAGGGCAAATATTTGACAAGTGTGAACGTGCCTTTTAGTAATAGAAATTAATATTAGAAATTTGTGGCAAATTTCCTAAACCAATTGATTTTAAAATGGCATTTTTATGTATCCAACACAATAGAATTATTTGTGAACAATAGAAATAAATTGATTTTTGACATGCGATGTTATTTTGGATATGAAAAAAAGAATGTAACGAGTGTTTGAATTTGTAAAACGTTCAAATGAGTAGGGGTTATGGATTTTGTTGGTGTTTCAAATATTCATTGATTCCATGCAAGATTTTTTTAGTGAAATAAAAAAATTATGAGCGAATTAAAAATTATGAGCCTGATTATGGTTGGCGTTTTTCGCCTACAAATTCGGTAGTTTGTAATAGATTAAAGATAAAAAGCTGAGTTTGTCTTTAGTCTATTGCATATTATGGAATTTAAAGGCGGAAAAACGCCAGGCGTTATTATAATTGTTATTATATATATATATATATATATATATATATATATATATATATAAAGATATATATATATATATATATATATATATATATATATATATAAAGACGTTTCTGGAATTTTAATTTGGGTAATAAATTTAATAAAAAATTTATGAAAGTGCGACATCGATTTATATCAAATTCGATCTTTATTTTGAGAATTCGTCCTGCTCACTGGCCTCTCGTTCGTCCGAGTTAAAGTCTCCGGATTACATTTTATGGGTCTCTGTGAAGTTATGCTTTTTTTCCAACAGCTCAGCAACTCTTGAAAAAATTAAAAGCCACTATTTAAGCCACCAATAAAGCCAATCAATTCCATGCGGTCAAATTGATTACAGAGAGTAGTCAAAAATTAGACTGATTGAAATCAGAACAGAAATCATATTTGGAAAACAAATGCCAGAAATTTCTTTTCCAAAACATTATGAAGAGATTTTAATTTCTTGACTTTTTTGTCTCATATTTTCATTTGAAGTTCCCATTCAGCAAAAGCAAAAATTACAACTTTAATTTTGAGTCAATCACAAGACACTCAAAACAACCACCGTTTCCCGCATTCAAAAGCTTTTAAGAGTGGAAAATAATTTTTTTTCTTTTCTTCGCCAGCAGAAAGTCGCCCAACACTCAAAACGCTTTCAACTTTTATGACTCTCGCCAACGAGCTAAACAAACTGAATAGTTAAAGGTTGAAACTTCTATTCGGGGGCCAGTGTTTAGCTCGCGTTATATAAAACGCCCTTTCCTTTTCGAAAAGACCTCGTATAATTTGAGAATTTTTATGTTAACTTACAGTATTAAAAATGGTCAAAAAAGGAAGGCTTTCGAATTAATTTTTTAACGTGCATCAGCATGTTTTCACTTCCCTTTAGGAAAATTCAAGATTCCTTGAAAACCCAAGTTGTTGGTTTTAGCCCGGATTGCAAAAGTCGAGTAATCACCAGATATTGTCGTTTTGAGTTCCTAGGAAGGTTATTGACTTTGTTTGGCTGTGTGTGTTTGTGTGTGTGTGTATGTATGTGTGTGTGTATGGGTGTGTGTAAGCAACTGACCCGCTTACGGTTTTGATGGGCTGATTTTAACTCATTTAAGCCACTGGCCTTGCAAAAAGTGTTCCAAAACTTAGACTTCCTGTGAATTTTAAACGATGCAAACTGATAGATTTCAATTTACAAATAAAAATCTTTTTAAGTATCCTTTTTTAGAATAACTCTCAAAAGGCTTTACCCCTCGATTCCACAAACTAATCGACTCCTGATACCAAAAACCACGTCAATCACCACAAACCAGTTAATCTGTTAGGAAATATCGAGAAAGAAAAAAATTCGTAAACATTTTTTATTGCTTTTAACTCCGGACTCAAATATCTGATCTTGATTTTTTTATAGAAGAATATGTTTATTATTAAAATGATCGATTAAAATTTAAATTACGTGTCAGTCCCAAAGCAGCTCTGGTGGGTTCAGACAACATCAAGTCTCGTCGGCAATTATTTTTTAATTGCAGCCAGATCACTGATCGTTTACTCTCTTTCGAGAACTTTGCATTTGACTAACAATTGATAACGGTTCTTCCGAAGAACGTTCCTCTGTGAAGGCGTAAGCCGTGTACAGTCAGTCACAAACACAAGTCGGCATCTGTGCGCCGACACTTTGCAAATTAGAATTGCAATAAGTCGTATATCTATTGAACACTTAAGGCTCTTAGTTTTTTAACGCATATTTTAGTTTTTCTTTTTAAACTTTTTGGTTGGCTTTTCTAAGACAGAGTGAGTGTTTTATAAATATTTTTAAAACATATTTATTTCGATTAAAATCGAAGTGCCTTCATAATATTTGAAATGAGCTTGAAATATATTTAATTAAGAACTTTTCATACAAAATGTTCTTAAAATAGACTTTAAATACATTCATTTATTTTTGTCAAACATGGAATTGTTTTAGTTAAATATTTTATAGAAAATTGCTTTCTGTCGAATAAAGAAAATTCGTTGGAAAACTTAAATTTATGCGCATGGAAAGTATTTGAGAACTGACAGGAACAAACTGGCAGTCAAATAAATGCTCAAGTACGAGTTTAAATAAATATTAAAGATTAAAAATTTCTTGTTTAAATAAAATATAATAGCACGCTGTTCAAATAGCAAACAAAAAGTGCAAGAAGTGGAAAGAAAAATAAGAAATGAAATGCTGCAACTGAAAACTTCAAACCAAAAGCCAACAACAATACAATTCATGGCAACGTTGGCATCAAAACTATTTATACGTGCCTGCTCGTTCAAGCCAGCAAACGCACGCTTTTGTAAACAGCCATTATTTTTTTGGTTTTTTGTTTATTCTTTAATGGGCAACGGAAATGAAAACACGCTTCCGGTGCTTGTGCTTTCTGCTGTTACTGTAAGAAATTAATAATAATTTTTTCGTATTGCTTTTGCGTATGACTTATTTGCTTCTTTGGCTTTTGCATTTATTTTTTAATTATGAGTTTTTAAAGTTTTCTTTTGGTTAAATGAAAAGAAAAAAAGAAATTGTTTATAACAGCTGGGTTAGCCCAAAGAAATATGCTGGCGAATAAATGGCAGGTAGTCTACAAGACCTCAAGGAGGTATAAAATAATATTTTTATTCCAGCATTTCAAAGACGACTTTTTTAAATATTTGGAAATATTCCTTAAAATCTAATCTGTTTATTAAAAATACCAAAATAAACAAGATATTTTTGTTTTTCTAAACGCATTAATAGCGCATTTATTGAAAAATTATAAAGCGAGTTGTGATGTTTTACAACAAAATCGATTAGCAAAGATTTCTATACTTTTGCGTAAATCTTTCCTTAACTTTCCCAATAGTGAAAGATCCATCAGCAAAGAAATACGTACAAGAGTTCTTTCATAAGATATTCAACTCCTTATCTGTTGCGTGTAGAACTGCCGTAAGGAATTTATAATAAATAAAATAATAAAAATAATAAATAAAAATACACTTGAGTACTGTTGGTGAAACTGTAGAGGCTTTTTAAAACAGCTATTTTGCTCTGCTGTGGAACTTGTATTTATAAAACTGGCTTTCCATTGCGTTTTTTAGTATTTATTATGTTTTTCTGAATTTAAAACATGTTTCGAAAAATTACCCTATAATATTCATTTTGATATAAATTTAATAAATTAATTTAACAACCTTAATCAATTTACTTTATTTAGCATATGAAACAAGCTTAAATATAAAGAATGAGAGGGGTGCTCCTACTAAACTGTCAGTCCGTTGGTAATGAGTTAAGTTTTCGCCTTTAACCCTGGCTGTCTTGGTCAGATAAGCAGTAGGTTGCCTAGCGGGTTGCATTATATTAATAAAAATAAAAAAAAGACTTAATAAAGTAATTTTTTGCATTCCGCATTTATTATTTCTTTTCCTAAAATTTATATCTTGAACTTGTGCAACGTAAAAACAGCTGCAGCTGATATAATTGATCAGCTGTTTCTTGCCATTACATTTACATTCCAGCCAGGTAACTGAGCATTTACTCCGCTTTACCTTCTCAGCACTCGTTACAGGGCTTATCATTTTATTGGTACTTTTATTAATCAGGCAAACTATTACTAATCGATTTGTTTGCTATTATTAATCGATTTGTTTGCTATTATTAATCGATTTCTGTGTGACTCCACACTCTCACATTTTATATGCTATGGCCCGCGTCTTTAATTAGTGTGATGCTGTTGAATGGCCTTTAGTAGCACTCTACTCCACAGCAACAGGCAATCAATTTAATTTACCTGCTTAAAAGAATAAAGAAGATTTGAAATGTTCGCCAGTGCATCCTTCCGATTTACATAATTTTAGTACAATTTAATTCCTTTTAAATAAATTCTTTTAATATCAGACTTTGCTCATCTGCATATATGAAATTATGAGTGCATGCATGTGCATGTACGTCTGCATGATATTTTAATAATATTTTAGGCTTAAGGAAATCACAGGTTTTGTTGGAAATTACATAATTAAATTCTTTCAGAATCATCTTTTGCTCGTTAGCCGATATGACATCTTGTGTGCATGCATGTGCATGTTCGTCTGCGTGATATATTAAAGATACTTTCATATTTTCTTGCTTTTAATATATTGGAAATCACTCGTATTTGTTGGAGATCTGAGTGTTTAACTATGAGGTCTAAAAATATTATTAGAAAATTTTAAAAATAAAATTGTCGCTTGAAATAATCACTTAAGGATAACAATTTAATTTTGTTTTATTCCTTTAGCTTCTGTTGCTGTTTTAAATGGCAGTTGTGCACTTTTTATTGAATTGATTTAATTTTGACGTGACATATTTGTGCTCCATATTGAAAGTTTTCTCTGGGATATTTTTCTTAAGAACTAAATGTGAATGTATGTTTAAGTTCTTACATATTGATGATTGTACGTATGTACATGTATGAGTGTATGTGTGTATGTACACATTCAATTCGATTCGCTTTACAAATGCGTGTTCAAACATGTTTGCAATTGCCCCAAAACGAAATAAATCTTTTTATAACGAATATAAAATAAATTGCAGAATATAAAAGGAAAATGTTGAAGAAATATCCTGCCATGGCAAGTTGTGCAGCAAAGAAACGTGTTAATACCAAAATGGCTAGAAAAACCTGACCACATTATGAGCAAAACATTGTGGCTGGAAACGAAGTCATAAGTGGTGAAACTTATTTGTGGAAAAATCAAAAGTTGCTCCAGCATTTTAACACATGGATGGAGACACACACACATACACATACACATCTCTGTTGTGGTATTATATATTTTATATCAACTTTTTTTTTCTCAAATATTTGGTCAAAAATAAATTGAACCATGAGGGAAATACAGGTTTCTCTTCATAACGTGCAGACTCTCAGTGATTGTTAGTTTATGGTTTCGGCACATGTTTAAGACCAGAAACAAGAAAATCATTAATTTGCTGGGAGGGAAAAGGCACTGAAATCGATGTTTTGTTATGGAATTCAAAGTATAATTTATTTTTCTTGACATGTTATTGATTTTGATGCATGAATAATTGATGTGTTTGCCTACTGGATGGTTCATAAAATATTTCTGATTCGTTTCAGACTGCATTTATTTCAAAATCAGAATTAATTATTTTATAGTGGCTGGATATTTGAGATACACTTCACAAGTCTATTCGCAATGTTGTGCTAAACTCAAAGTAAATAATATAGCAGTGCCAAAAGTAAATGTGAAATTAGTGATGAGCAATTTATAAATCTAAACTCGGGTTTTCACTCCATGAAATTCTAGAAAGTGTATATGGGGCCAATGCCGTTTTATAGCCAGGCGGACTGTTTGAAATGACCATATCGACAAACGTAGCTCATATTAAAAATGTAGACTAGCAAATCTTCGTGAAGTCCTTGTCATAATTTCAATTAAGGTCCTTCCTTCCTTCCTTCCTTTCTTCCAGCCAACATTCCTTCCAGTCAACATTAATTGTTCCCTTTATTCTGTGACTATTTGAAAAACAGTACACTGATATTGAACTGCTGTTGATACTCTTCGACTATTCGCAAGTTCTAGGAAATAGCCACATTGAAAGAAAATACTATCTACTTAAAAGACCATTTTTGGGAAATTCTAAAAGTTGCTAATTTTAGTCATATTATGTATTTACAAAATTTTCATGCCCGGTGGAATAAACTTCTTCGAACAAACTTTCCAAACCGACTAAAAGTCTTTGGAAAATATTGAAATCTACGGGAAAACCAAATTTTAAGCTTTAATTATGCAAATAAAAAAAGTTTATCGAAAAAAAGAAAATTAAATAAAGTTTTTTCAATAAAAATTGAATTTCCGCTTAGAAAATATTTTTGAAATCAAAACTCTTAGAAAAGATTAATTTCTTACAAGGAAATTATCCAAACAAAACTTGCAGAATAAAAATGTTTGAAATAAAAGTTATTCAAATAAAATATCACACGAAAAATAATTTTCACCTCAATAAAGCTTAAATCGTAAAATAATTGAACAAAATATTATTTATCAAATCAGTTTTTAATTAAATTTCATCTCTAGCACTGCGGTACATACAAAATGCGGCACCAAGAAGTACGCTTTACTTTAATATAACGATATTCGTTTATAGTCTTTCAAAAATGATCATCCATATTGGAAACATTTTAGTTGACACAAGACAACAAAATATTTTTCGAATGAAATCATCGTTTAAAACTAGTCGATTAAACATTTCTCAGACACAAACTATGCGAATATTATTATCAAGACCAAATTAATTTATATGAAATCAGTCGAATAAATATTCGAATAAAAATTATTTGAATAGAATTGACTGAATAATAGTATTCAAATCTATGGATAATTATATAACAGAAGTTATTTCGAAAATATAATAAAAATTATATCAAATAATGTTAAGCAAAAATTGTTCGAATAAGATTAATCGATTAAAAATACCCATAGCAAATATTTGAATAACTATTGCGAACATAATATATAAAAAAATATTTGAAATAAAATCGAACAATAATCATTAATCGAACAATAATCATTAATCGATTAAAAATCAGAAAGACAATTAAAAAATTAAAGAATATATGAATATAAATTATATAACTGAACTTATGTCTCACATATAATTAAAATTATTTCAATTAATCAAAAACTATCCAAATAAAATTAATCGACTAAGATCCCAAACAAAATATATTTGATTAACTATTTCGAAAATAATATAATAACAGCTATTGGAAATAAAATCAAACTGAAATCATTCGAATAAAATTAGTCGATTAAAAATCAGTAAAACCATTAAAATATGAATAATTATATGCACTTATTTCTGAAATATAATACAAATTATTTGAAATAATATCAAGCAAAATTATTCGAATAATACTAATCGATTAAGAATCTGCACAAAATCTCTTTGAATAGCTACTTCGAGAATAATATAATAAAAACTATTTGAAATAAAATCAAACTAAAATCATTCGAATAAAATTAATCGATTAAAGATCAGAAAAAAATTATTTAAATAGAATTACACGAATTAAAAGTACTAATAATAAAAAGTAAATTAAAAGTAAATAATAATAGGAACATAAATTATGGGACGCTAATTATTCAAACGAATTCATTTTGAGAAAAAATTTTTATTGAAATTAATGTAACGGAGTATTTTTACAAAACAGTCATACATTATATCTTTTATTTTGCTTTATAACAAAAATTGTTCCAGTAGCAATTATAGAAATATTATTTATTAACATGATCATTTTAAAATACAATATTATTTGATAATATATTTATATTAATAATATTTGATCAAAATATTATAACCACTAGATACTAATGAAATATATTTTGCCTCAGATACGTATTATGTAAAACGCTTTTATTAAAAGGACATTCAAGGACAGTGTTATAAGATTCAATCTCTTAATTGTTTGACTCAATTAACAATCATGTGAATTAAAAGTTGTTTCATGAGTATTTAGTGGTTACGTTTATTTGATCAATTATATTGTAAGTGTGAATGTAATATAACATTTATTTTTGGTAAGTTTAATTTTTAATTCAAATTTTTATATTATTCCTACCGAAAATAAATCCAAGTCTTTGTTGGCTATTGTTAATCGATTTCTATGTGACCGCACTCTCTCATATTTTATTATCTGTGGCTCGTGTCTTTAATTAGTGTGATGCTGTTGAATGTCCTTTAGTAGCACTCTACTCTACAGCAACAGGCAATCAATTTAATCTGCCTTCTTATAAGGATAATGAAGATTGGAAATGTTTGCCGTTGCATCCTTCCAAATTACATAATTTTATTACAATTAATATCTATTAAAATAAATTCTTTCAGAATCATATTTTGCTCATTAGCAGATATGAAATTATGAATACATGCATGTGCATGCATATGCATGTGCGTCTGCATAATATTTTAATAATAATTTAGGCTTAAGGATATTTTCTTGTTTCTAATATATTGGAAATCACAGGTATTTGTTGGGTATCTCGTTTGGAAGCCATTAAGTTCATGTTTATTAATTAACTTAACACATGCAATTGGGTCGAAGCATGTAAAAATGAGGACACAACAAGCCTTGCAAGTTATGTATATGCAAAATTTTAATTATCTTCAACTTTATTATTTTAATTTGAAAAAAAAATACTATGTGTTATAGGTTGGAAAATGTTTATAGATCCAAGAGTATTTTTGATTATATTAAGGAATTTTATAATTTTAATGACCTACTTCTTGACTAATTGCGGGAAGGCCGTTTCTTTCGAATAAATGAATACAGTTCTATAGAGACGTCTAATTGCCGGGTGTTTTATATAAAACAAAAACAAATTTCAGCTTTTTTATTGCTGTTTCAATAGAATACGAAAATATTTGTCTTTTTTACAAAAACCTATGGTTAGTCTTTGAAAAAGTAAGAGCTCTTGCAAATTTATTTTTATTCAATTTAGTTTCATAAATAATGCAAAATGCGAAGTTTTAGAACATGGCCAAATAGTCCTTGACCAGTGTGTTGAAAAAACTTTTGCAACCGATTACATATTAAATAGTCATCAGCATCAAGTAATTGATACAGCCTACATGAGATAATTGTCCTGGCAAATGTTTGTTTAACTGAAGTGATACTTGAGCATGTTGCATCCACAAATAATTCAGGCTTTAATTGAATTTTCAAATAATATTTTACCGAAAAATAAAAAATATTTGTTTTTGTTTCGCAAGAAACATGTTTCTTACGGCCGGTTGTTGCAACTGTAGCAAATGACGTATGATTGTTATTTAATTAATTCACTTAACAAGTCTGTATGAGTGTGGGTAATAAGTGTTTGTATGTTTTGATTGTATGAACATGCAATTGCATGCGTAGTACATGCTCTGGTACATGTTGACAACATGTTCCGTTGAAAGCATGTTTAATTTTGCATACACTTTGCCTTTTGCTGGGGCATCGTATTGAAGTAAAAGAATTGATTTTCAATTATAAAACTGTTGCAACATCAATTTGTCATTCATTCATTTACTTGCAAGTGTTTTTCTGCTTGAGTGTTTTTAAATGTCACAATCGTAATGATATTAAAGTTGTGTGCTTTCATAATTGAAAGTTAATAGGTTCAGGTGGGTTGGTAAATTAAAATTAGCTAAAAAGTCATACAGTTAATTATGATTAATAATAATGCCATTATTATTAAAAAAAAATGTCTCAAGTAGTTTTCGAAGGACACAAATTGCATGCACTTAGAGCTAAACGGTCAAATTTTGATAATTTGCGATTAAAAAGTCCTTAGAAAACATTCAAATAACAAAGAGATAGAGTTGATATCAACAAGAGTTTAATTTATCAAGAGGGCAATAAAATACTGAGAGGAAAACCATTAAATGGCACCACCTCGATTTAATGATCGATTTAGTATCGAAACAGTTCTCTTATACTTCTTCATATTAAAACTTGTGTAAATAAAAACTCTTATAAGGAATTAAAATGTGATTAATTTTAGTAAAATTAATAGGGGGAAATTCGTAATGAACTTTTAATTCAGAAAGACATGATAATTATTGCAAAACTCAAGAAAAAGTCACCATCACAGCGTAGAACAGCTGTTTTCGAAAGCCGCTGCACTTTTATCATAAATTTTAATGTGTATAACGTTTAATCACTACTTTATTATATTCCCTGTGTTAAATGTGCCCTTCTTAAATATTCATATATTATTATGAAATAGAATTCGAGAATTATACATGTCTTCCCGAATTTGACAGTTTGCGATCACTAACCTATTGATCTTAAATTTAATATAATACAGCAACAATAGTCGATTGTATTTACAAACGTCAAGGTGAAGACATTTTTCAAACACAGCATACGAGGTCTGTTCAAGATATAAGGGGAATTAAATTTTTTCTAAGAACTACTTTTTTTATATATATTAATCAAGCTTATTTTGGTATTAAATTCTTTTAATTCGGGCTCTATTCTAAAAAGATTTTTATCTACTTATTAATTTCTATCGTGTCCAATTTTTAGCGAAATTTAGACATTTTTGAAATGAGTTGGTCAGCCAAACGTTTCGTGCTCAAAATTAAAAAAAAATTGATGACGCAATCCATCTGATGCATTCCAAGATGCTCCGTAATAATATTTATCACTGTATTCTTCGGTTATTAATAGTCCGGGAAGTCAAGAATAAAGATCGTTATTCATATACATTTTTTACACGAAACTTCTTCCGTGGATTTTTTGATTAATATATATCCCGTGAATTAGCCTCCAAGATCGTGCGACATACCACCTCTGGACTTTTTTCTGTGGCGATATATGAAGCCGAAAAGGCTAAGAACTCTGAGGATATCATCCTTCGCGCTATTGCCGATATACGGCCTCATGTGTTGGCAAAGAATCGTCGAAAATATGACCTCCAGACTAGACTACGTTTGATTCAGACGGGGCGGTCATATGACAGAAGTCATGTTTAGGTTATAATGCCAGAAGATTATCTTTCGAATAAAATAAATTTCATATCAATTAAAAACATGCATCTCTTTTTATTCCATTTCAAAGTTCTATGCCTCTATAAGAAGTACCCGTTAAGAGATTCTAATCCATTTCAGCTTTTATTATTGATTCATATTTCGAAATCTCAAATACTTATTCGATTAAAAATATTTCATTCCATCTGTAAGTCTAGTCTCTCCAGTTTAATTTATTTCGTCAAGTGAATTTATTTCCAACACTTGACGCAATTTAGCCATAACGATATCCCTACACCTGCTATCCTATTGCATCATATTGTCAACCGAAAACTTTTATTTGGTTCTTCCGTATCCAATTTAATCCAAACCACTCAAAAGTACAACAACATCCGACATACAAACAACCCGCACTACATTAACAGCTTAACACTTCAAACTGCCGGAGTAGCAGCACACGATACGAGTACTCTCGTTCGTACGTTAATTTTATTATTATAAAAGTGGCTCAACAGCTTCCTGTAGCTGTTCCTTTTATGCAAATCATCTCAAATATTAATATAATATTATCTCTTTGTCATAGTGACTTATAATGGCACTACCAACAACAGCTCAACACTTGCGGATATCAAATTTATTCGTATATCCTGCTGAGCCAAAGATAAAGCACTAAACGCAAAAATGATCTGTGCTTCTTTTAGACAAACAAACAGAGAACAAACAATGAAAAACACATGCTGACAATTTGCACACCTCGAGTCAGTTACACATAAAAGCATGCATGCGGAAATATACAAACATGCAGCGACATGCATTAGCATGCATTTGTGTGTTCTGTGTATTTCTCAGTAAAATGACTAAGAGGATATTCTTCAATATTTTAAGAAAATCTATAGAAAATCTTTATCATCAAAATTTTGAGACGATTACGAGGAGCGTAGCTACTCCGTAATGTGCCTACTGTTGAAGCATTACGTGTTTCACCATATCAGATGACAGCTATTAAACAGCTGATAGGCTTGACAGACCGGCCGTGTTTAAACCACGAAATTCATAACTTATTAATTGCTACGTCAGTGGGGGTAGTAATGAGGCGATCGTGGCACCCGTAACTAACCTCGTAATACCCGAAAAGTAGCCCACACTTTCCGGCATTTTGTCTTTCCCCGTGCGATATGAATTCATTAATAAATGTCATATAAGATGACATCTGTCAGGCTTATCAGACTGGCGGGTTTAAAATCACGAAAATAATAATGTATTAATCCCTACATCGGGCATTCGATTTCCCTATTCATAAGGACCCCGACTATATATTCTATACAAGATCACATATTATTTTTTGAAAATTACACGCGGAATGACAAACCACTAAATAACATTTACCTCTTTTAGTGAAACATGAAAGCGTATATTATTAATCGAAAAAAAAAGGATTATTTTTCCGGCTCAAGTTCAGCACCCGCGAATTTCAGATTCGAAATAAATTCAGTTAAATATATTAAGTACCATAATTTATTTTTCTGCATTTATTTCCATAGACTGAATAATTTCTTTCGAATAACTCAATTTAAAAAAAATTTATTCGGCTTAATTTTATTCAAATAATTCGATTAATTTCATTCAAATAATTTTTTTTAATAAGTTTTATTTTATAATTCTCGTAGCAAGTTTAATTATATAATTTAAGTTCCAGAATTTGTATTGATGTAATTATTCCTATTGTTTGAAAAATTTGTATTCGCTTAATTCTGTTGAAAAATTTTAATTCGAATTTTTAATCGACTAATTTTTATCGAATAATTTTTTTTCTGACTCTTTCAAATAATTTTTATTATATTCAGCCTGATTAGGGCTGAAGATTTTTCCCTACAAACTCGAAAGGAAATAATAATAGATTAAAGACAAAAAGCTGAAATTATTTGATCTCTTTTGAACTGTCGAATTTGAAGGCGAAACCCGCCCGCCGTAATCAGATCGATTATTCCCGCAATATGTAAATTCAGTTTGATAATTTGAGCTCCATAATTTGTTATTATCCATATAGTTTGAATAATTTTTCTTCGGGTAATTCTATTTAAATAATATATTTTCAAATTTTTAATCGATTGATTTTATTCGAATAATTTGTTTTATATATCGTTTGAAATAAATATATTATTCTTGAAGTAAATCTCAGGTCCATCATTTGTTATTTTTGATATAGTTCAAATAATTGCAATTCGGGTAGTTCTATTAAAAAAATGTTTATTCGAACTTTTAATCGATTAACTTTGTTCGAATGGTATAAATAATATATATTATAATATTCTCGAAATATGCTCCATTATATAATTTTAGTTCCATTGTTTGTATTCATGTTATTATTGATATAGTTTGAATAAGATTCTTTCGGTTAAAACTATTCAAATAATTTTCATTCGAATTTTGAATCGACTAATATGACTTCATAAGACTTGATTGATATTGTTTAAAATGATTGTTGTATAATTTAAGTTCCATAATTCGCATTGATGTTTTTATTCATACGCTTTGCATAGTTGTTATTCAGGTAGTTGTATGCAAATAATATACATTGGGATTTTTAATCGATTAGGTTTTTTCCGATTGATTATTTTAAAATAACTATTATTATACTATTCTCGACGTAAAATCAGTTGGATAATTTGAGCTCCATAATTTGTTATTATTCATATAGTTTGAATAATTTTTATTCGGTTAATAGTATACAAATAATTTTTATTCGAATTTTTAATCGATTAACTGAGCTTTATAATTTGTTATTATTTATTTAATTTGAATAGTTTTTATTAAGTTGAATACGACCAAAATAGTTTTTATTCGAATTTTTTATCGATTAACATTATCCGAATAACTTTTATCTCATTTTACGTGAAATTATTATTATTATTATTATTATTATTATTATTATTATTATTATTATTATTATTATTATTATTATTATTATTATTATTATTATTATTATTGTATTTTTCAAATAATATCAGTTATACAATTTTAGTTCCATTCCATAATTTGTATTCATATTCATATTCGGTTAATAGCATTCAAATAATTGTTATTCGAATTTTTAATCGATTGATTTTACTTGAATAGCTTGATTGATTTTGTTTGAAATGATTCTTGTATAATTGAAGTTATATAATTTGTATTGATGTTATTATTCGTACGTTGCAAATAGTTGTTATTCGGGTAATTCTCTTCAAAAAAGTTTTATTCGAAATATTAATCGATTAGGTTTATTCCAATTATTTTTGTTTGATTTTATTGAAATAATTTTTATTATTTTAATATCGAATTAATTTCAGTTTCATAATTTGTATTCATGTTATTATTTATCTAGTTTGATTAATTTTTATTCAATTCACTCTATTCAAATAACTTTTATTCGAATATTAATTCCATTGATTTCATTGAACTAGTTTTAGTTTTATGAATAATATTCGAATTATTTGAAATCGCTTTATTTCATATAGACGTTTTTGTCTGCGATTATTTTTATTAGTTTTTAGGAGTTTCACTTCTTTGGGCAATTATTGGACAAGTGTGAAAGTGCCTCAATTGAACTTGTATAACGTGCGTTTAAATTGTTTTAATTGGCAAGTATTTTTAGGGATGCTGTTCTGTTGCTTTAAAGGACTATTAAATTTGTTTTCATATCAGTTGACATATTTGTTTTGCCGTATTTGTGTGTGTGTGTGTGTGTGTGTGTGTGTGTGTATGTTTATGCTTGTGTGCAGGGTTTTGCGTAACTTTTGTCCAAATATTGTGGTTTTGATTGTAAAACCAATATTTGTCAAACATCAATCAAACCATAAATCAAACAGTTAGTGAAATGAAAATCGTTTTTGAATTGTTTGCAATTCGTTTAGGTTAAGAAAACATAATGAAAGCGATTAAACTTTAACTGGGATTTATAATTATAAGAAAATAATTAAAGAGGCGTAGAACCAAAATAAATGTATTTTAAAAATACTTATTAGAATGCCATTCTTCAAAACGAAATCATTTATTCCGCCTCAACTCTTAAAACAAATTTCAATAAAAAGTTCATTTATTGAACTGTAACTCTAAAAGTTAAATTTATTTGCAAAAATCTATTAACTAAAACTATGAGCAAAACGTGCTAAGTAACAAATTTATATATTTTGAAGTTTATTTCAAAATTAATCATTTCAAACTGTTCGTTCATCAACTTTAATTCGTTGAGGGCGAACTTGCACAACAACTGCCAAAGACTTCCTTCATAACAATTAATATTCCGTTAACACCAACCGCTGCTCCGAATCATTCAACTAAAAAAAATATTCTTCAAGTTTAGTTGAAACAAAAAGAAATAACTTTTTTTTCTATATTTGAGTTGATGTTTAGCTTTTAATCTTGATTTTCTTCGAACGTTTTTACAGCAGCAATCAAAGAACCCGCTGTTTTAAATGCCTGAAAGAGTTAAACAAAATTAAACGTTTAATTATTTTCACATCTAAAAGTGATTTGCTGGGGATGGTCGTTACCCATAAAAATAAACTTAAATCCAAGACGAAAAATATTCCAGTCAATTGACTGCTTTTTTGTGAGCGCATCATGGGCAGCAAAAGTAATTTTTTCAATGGTTTTGTTAAATGAGACCAGTCGAAAGCCAAATAGATTTCAGGCGCCACTTGCAAACTCTGTTAAATTGAAACAACAACAACAACAAAGACAATTTTAACTAAATAAATTACTCGCTGTAGAAATCATGAAATAAATCAAAAAAGCAAAATGAAGTTGTCATAAAAAACAGAAGCTAAAAAAATTAAAACTGAAATAATTTAAACCAACTCAATTAAAGACTTGTGCTTTGAATTGTATTGGCCAGCTTATTTTCTTACCTCATCCCTTATCCTCTGGCCGTTGTAGCAATACAACATCAATTGCAAGGCAACTGCCGTTAAGAACAAACACTGATGCATGGCTGCTGCTATTGATTCACTGGGACGACTTAAACGAAACACCAGGCAACAAATTTCCGAACAGGATATCAGAAATTTAATAAAAACTATTTCGCCATAAACATGATTCAATTTTGTTGCCAATTGCAGTGTTTGATTATGATATTCAATACAAGATTTAATTAGTCTCAAAGATTCGTCAGCATGATTGTTACCAACTTTTGTTGTCTGGCTGCTGCAACTTTGGGCAGCCTCGTTAAAACGGTAACACAGAATATGGAAATGTGCCGAAATATTGCTGACCAGCCAAGTAAAGAGTGTGTCTATGGCCAACGATATGCCAAAAAGATTGTAAATACTGAGGATATTCCACAAGTACACCAGCGAATAGCCAGACAGTGTGGAGTGATTCCAGAAGTAACTGAAATTGGAAAGTTGAGAGGAAAAGAAATTAGTACCAACTGCCAAATCCATTGAGATTCTTTTTTATATTGTATTGAGGATAATTTTATTCAAACTAAACTCCTTCATTGTGAGGTGAGGGTCACAATAAACTCTTCTCAAAGTTTTTAATATCCGCATATAATTTCATTGAGGAAAGAAGCTGTTGAAATTTTGTTAACAGCTTTTTAATTTATATTTTTCAAACGAAGTCTATTCGAATTTTCGCAGATTTGTGTTGGCAAACTCGTCTCGAAAACTTGCTCACAGTTCCAGCCATGTAGCATATTGTGATTTGTTTGTTCTATGAAAGCCACAAAAGTTAGAAGGGTTTTGCGCTTACGGCGATTGTCTGCTGTGAAAAAATATATCACGTAATTTGCATAAAATTTTTTATTAAAATTTCAATTCAATGCTAAAAGCAGTTGCAGTATTAACAGCAGAAGGCGATGATTGCACTCTGAGTTAAGAAAATTTATGTTGATTGAGGAAAATGTTTACAATTCGTGCAGGCTTTTCAAAACAGGCCGATAAAATGTGAATGACGACGCTCGTCCAGCACATGAACATCGCCGAATCGCTGTAACAGTAGTTGCTGAAGATAATAGTACATCGATTTATTAATGTGTTTCAAACATATTCGAGTCGAAATCATTCGATTATAAGTTGTTCAAAAAAATATTCGGCTCATATTCATACAGACATTAAAAAAAATGATTTCATGAAGATATATTCGCATTAAAATTATTCCGTAGTAGAAATTCGAAAATATATCATATTACAAATAATCGAATAAATTATTTTCGAATAAAAGTATTCGAATAAACATATGTTGATAAAGATATAATCGAATACAAAATATTTAATGAGAAGACGAAAACGGCGCCGTGTTGCAATCCCATATACCATAACCCCATATTGGCTTTATAACACCAGCGATGTGTTATAGTCCCATATGGGTTTATTTCCTTCAAATAAGTGCGATAGTACCATATTAAAAATTTAAAATTTATGCTATAACCCCATATTGGCTTTATTGCACTTTTTTCTGTGCGATAACCTCATAATTAAAAAATTTTGTATCACATGCATTATCTTATGAATTATGTTCCATATTCATTTGTTAGGAATAATAATATGTTTTGTACATAACTGTACATAAACAACAAAAACTATTTAAAACAAAATATTGTTCCTTTTACAAAATAAACCTATTGTGAATTTCTTTTTATGGAATAAATATATTATAAATTGAACTTGTTGTTATGAACGTCCTGTTGTGCTCTTCTAACTCTAATGTAATATATTATCAAATTGTTTATCAAATTTACAGTTACATTTGTATATATGTACACTCATCTATTTCTTATTAGTTTATATCAGCATGCAGTGTTTTATCGCATTTTGCAATCAATTAGTTCAGTGTCCAACGTGTGCTAGAAGTGTTTAAAAGAAACTAATATTAATAGATGAATAACATTAGAAATGGAAGAAGAAATATTTGAATTTAAATTTATCCCTGGATTTCGGACAAACAGTAATTTATTATATATAGAAGCACAAGAACAAATTTTTGCATTTAAATATAAAAAAATGAATATAGCATATTATTACTGCTACAATAAAAATTGTAACGTTGGAGTCGCGATTGATTTTAACAGCACAATGTATTGCCGTCGATGTGGTAAAAATAAAGTGCATAATCATGGATCTCAAATCGAAATAATTACAAAATTGAAAATTATGAATTCAGTGAAATGTGAAGTTCGTAAAGCTCCACTAAAAAGATCAAACGTTCGTGAGATTTTTGACGAGCAATGCAAAAAATTCAAAGACGCGGCTCATACCATTAATTACGGAAATATGCGTAGGCAATTGTTCAAAATAAGACAAGATAAGATGCCGAAAAATCCAAATGATGTAGTTGATATTATTGACAACTTTAAAAACGAAGAAATTTTAAAAGAATTTGGTATGTCGAGGTATGAGAAAGACAAATCGTTTTATTTGGATTCTGTGATAACAAATGACTTCTCATATACCTTATTCGTATCACCGACAATATCAAAAAGTATACAATCACTGAGCTCATCTGAGCCACGAAATTATATAATGGATGCAACCTTCAACGTTCTACCAAGATCGAAAACTCTTAAGCAATTATTGATAATTCATTTCATTCACGCAGATCATGTAAGTACTAGATATACGTATTTATATGTACTTTGTTAAAAATAATTTCATTTATTCTTCTTTTCAGGTGTTTCCATTTATTTATGCGTTGATGTCTAATAAAACAGAAGAAGCGTATTTACATATGTTTCAATATATAAAATCTAATGTCTTTGATTTGCGACCAACAACCATTATAACCGATTATGAAAATGCATTACGTAATGCTAATAAAATAATATATCCTACGGTGAAAATGGTTGGTTGTTGGTTCCATTACACCAATGCATTACGGAGAAAGGCATCAAAAATAACTGGCTTTATACAGCATCTAAATCGTTATAAAAACGCTAAAAACTTTTTTAATAAGTTTTTATACCTTCCATTGTTAAAGGCAAGTGATATAGAAGTAGCATACCAATGCTTACAGACTGATATAACAAATGATGAATGTGGAAAAAAATTTCAACAGTTTTTTAAATATTATGAATTTTATTGGCTTAAAAAGGTATGATTCCCTCTTTGTTTACCGAATAATTATTTATACACATTATTATTTATTTTTTTAAGGAAAAAGTGGCAAATTTTTCGGTTTATAAGGAGCCGTATAGAACAAGCAATGGTGCAGAAAATTTTCATAGCCAACTCAATATGAAACTTAGAAAACATGGAAATTTTTATAAATTTGTCGATGCTTTATGTGAAATTGATGCCGCTAAGTCATGTGATTTTTTAAAATCTATTTCTGGATGTACATCATTGTATACGAAAAAAAAATTAACTATTGAAAATAGGGATACATTTTTAAAAAAAACATATGACTTATTAAAAGAAAATAAAATATCATTTCAAACAGCTCTCGCTCAGTTTTCGAATATTAAAAACTGCAAGCTAGAAGCCGATTTCATTAACACAATTGACAGTAATGATGATGAATCAGATGCAGATGAACAAATTGAGACCGAAGCACTGTACCAAAATTATTTGCAATGTGTTATATGTTGTGATAGGGAACGTCAACTTATGTTTCAGCCATGTAAACATTTTAAAGTTTGTAAAACCTGTTACGATACCATGAAGGAAGATGCTGAAGTAAAGAAAATTAAACCATTGTGCCCAGTTTGTCGCTCCGTTATTATTGATGCCGTAGTTATATTTTGTTAAACGTATAATTCTTTCTTTGTTGATTATTTGTTGGTGAATTTTGTATTGAGTTTAATTTAATTCGTTGAATATTATACTCTTTGGTGAATAAATATATTTTGTTATGTTTTTGTAAAAGACAAAATAATTTGGTTTCCTTTTTATAGAAATAACATAGTATGACTGATTTTAACTTTTCGTACAAGGGAAAATTCCCTTCTATTATAATATTTTTTTGCAAAATTATGGTTTCCCCTTTTACGAAATGCGGAATATAAGTGATTTAAACTTTTCATATATTTTGAAAATAATCGAAATCAATCCCTTACAACTATTTTTTCATGGCATACTGAATTTTCTGCTGGGTTTTTTTTTTGCAATCAATAATAGAGAGTGAACTAACTGTTAAACCTGTTTTGCATTGAATTGCCTAATAACTATGTTATCACATAAAAAGCGAATATTAAAAACAGTTTTGCGTATGCTGCTTAAAAATAAATATGGAAAATTTTAAAAGAATGGAGAGTAATCGTTTAAACGCAAGGAAGATCTTACTAAATAAAAGCGATATTATAAATTTTTCTAATGTTCCCGGATTTATAATTGATTCTTTTTTCGGAAAAAGAACTTATAAAGCGCAACTAATAGCTTGTGCTTTTGCTTTTGTTAATGGAATCAGCGAGTCGCAAATCCTTCAACTCATACGATGGATACCTTTCACAAAAACTCACGAAAAAAAAATAACAGAATTACTCTTATGGCTGGCATATTCTCCGAACGCTGACAAGTACTATAGCTATAATGTCGAACTTAATCAAGTAATATTTTGTAACGGAGATTTACGAAAATATGGCGTAAGAAAACAAAGAAATTAAATAAAATTTTTAATTTATAACTGTTCGTGGGGGCTAATTCGTACACCCTACAAAATCATTTGGTTTCATTTGTATACAAATGTCTAATAATACAATATGAGTTTATTCCCTTCAAATAAGTGAGATAATACCATATTTAAAATTTAAAATTTGTGCTATAACCCCATATTGGCTTTATTGCATTTTATTTTGTGCGATAACCCCAAACCCAAATTATGGGTTTATAGCATAGGAAAAAGTGCTATAAAGCCAATATGGGGTTACGGTATATGGGATTGCAACACGGCGCCGACGAAAACTTAGAGAAAAATTATTTTGTCAAAAGTAATTTGAATAGAAACTATATGGTTAAATGATATTCGGATAAAAATGATCAGATTAAGAGATAAGCGAATAAAAATTATTTCAATCAAAGAAGCTTCGATTTTATTACAAAATAATCTTACGTTAATTATTTGAATAAAACATATTTGAGAAAATATATTCGAACAAAAGATTTTTGAAAAAATGTTATCTATAGAAAGATATTGAATAGAAGTTATTTTGTCCAGAGAAAATCGAATAACTACTATTTGATAAAGTTATATTCTGATAAAAATTATTCGATTAGGGGATAAGCGAATAAAAATTATTTAAAAGAAAGACACTTTGATTTCATTACAAAATAATCGTATATAAATTATTCGAATAAAACATATTCGCAAAAAAAAAAACATTCGAACAAAATTGTTTTTTCAAGAGAATTTGGAATAGAGATTTGCGATATTCGTATAAAAATCATGCGATTAAAAATAAGCGAATAAAAATAATTTCAATCAAAGATAATTTAATTTCATTACAAGATAATCGTATACAAATTGTTCGAATAAAATAAACTAAAAAGAAGTATCGAACAACGGATTCTCGAAAAAAAATTTATCTATTGAAAGATATTGAATAGAAATTATTCAATACAGAGAAACTCGAATAAAAATTATTTGACTAACTGATATTCGGATAAAAATTATCCGATTAAAGGATATATGAATAAAAATTATTTCAATCAAAAATACTTTGATTTCACTACAAGGTAGTCGTATAAAAATTATTCGAAAAAAATATGCTCGAAAAAAAGTAATCGAACACAAGATAATCGAAAAAAAAATATATGTATAGAAAGATTATGAATAAAAACTATTTTGTCAAGAGAAAAGCGAACAACAACTATGTGATTAACTGATATTCGAATAAAAATTATTCGATTAAGTGGCAGGCAAAAAAAATTATTTGAATTAAAGATCAAAAGATACTTGAAAATATTTTATCTACAAAAAGATATTGAATAGAAATTATTTCATAAAGTGAAATTAAATACTAATACAAGGACTATTATTCAGGCTCAAGTTTTTTTTTCCAAATAGTATTTTAACTTGTAATAAATTCGAATTTTATTAGAATTGGAATATTTAGAATATTTATGAATAAATAGAAATTCGAACAAAAACTGTTGTTTAATTAACTAAAATTTCGATCAAAATTATTCCATTAAAAGATATTCGAATAAAAATTATGTGATTAAAAGATACTGTAACATAAGTCACTTTATTAAGAAATATTCGAATAAAAATTATTTAACTAAAAGATGTTCGAATAGAAATTATTACTATTACTTAAACTAGATGCTGACCTGTTAAAAATTTGCAACACTTTCTGAATTAAAAATTCTTTTCGAGCCTATAAAAATTTAATTTATTAAAAATTATTCCATCAAAAAATAATATTAAATTTACAATTTTTTCTTCAAGAGGGATAAAAAATATTTGACTAAATCATATTCAAATAAAACTATTTAATAACAAGGTTTCGAGATAGAAATTATTTGGTCGAAAGATACTGAAGCAAAAAGTCAATTTAGAAATATTTGGATTAAATTTATTTGATTAAAGAACTAAAAAAATTTTTCAGAAATATGTTGTCATAAAAGCTATTTTTTTAAGGAAATTCGATTAAAATCAATGTGATCAAGTGACGTTGCATAAAAATTATTCGATTAAAATATATTTGGAAAAAATTATTTAATGAAAAGATACTGAAATAGAAATTATTTCGTTGAGAGACACCTTCAATAATTAATTATTTGATTAAGAGACGTTAGCATAAAATTATTCGAATAAAAAGTATTCGATTAAATGTTTCCGAAGAAAACTATTTTGTCAGCAGATATTCGAATCAAAGCTATTCCAATTGATAAACATTTAAATAAAAATTATTAGACTTAAAATTAATCGAATAAAATATTTTTATTTAAAGGATTTAGAATGATTGAAAGTGTTAACGAATCGCTCTGCACTTTCAAAAGAAAACTCTTGACCAATTCGCACAATTTTAAGTCTGAAAATTTTTAAATCGAATATCCACTGACCCTCTATCCCATTTTCTAGAAGACATCTTTCTAATTCCAACAGAATCTAACTCATGTTACTGCCCGGATTACTTATTCTTAAAAAAAAAATTACATGTACTGAATCGCACTTACGTGGCTTTGAAAGGTGCCCGCAACACTAGACTTCCACTTTTGTAAAAGTGATAAAATGCTTCAATTATGGGGCTGGTGAAAGCGACAATACCTGAAAGCAAAACCGTACGAAAATAAATTGTACAAATTCTTACATCCTTCTCGTTTTCCGAAGCTATCATGGGCAGTTCCTGGCGACCGGCTGCGAGCGTTAAATTACATTCACTTATCAATAACAATTTCTGAAAAATATATATAAATTTCAAGTCCAACTGACCTTTGAAATTAACCAAATTTATGTCGCTTATCATTTCGAGAAATTGCCGGCGTTTTCCGAGAAAAATCAGCATTTTCCAAATGGCCAATAGCGATTGACAAGACAGTGCCATTGACTCGGTCACTTCCACAATGTCATGGCGATTTACGTAGGCGTAGTGTATCATGGCCATAACATGCAAGATGGCAAAAACTAATGGCACATAACAAATAAGTGGCCGTTTTATCATTCGCTCCGGTCTGGTGGCCTGAGTGTCGATGCCACAAAGTTGAAAGGAAAGTTGTTGTATGAAAAAGTATTGCTTGACAATCATTTCGTTAACGAACTTGAACCAACAAGAGTTTTCACTGAAATGCAGTAAAACTGTGTTGCGATTTGGCGGGATAGTGTGGCAAGTGTTGAAAGTTTCAATACAATTATATGGTTGTTCTTGATGCAGTTGTAAATAGTGATATTTAATTTGTTGGTCAGGGATGGAGGGCACAGTTGAGGGCCCTTAACAAGTTAATAATTCTCCTAGAGTTTCGACTTTGTTTGTTAAGATTTCTATAACCTTGAAATTGTTATGAATGGTCCGGCTTGCATTGACCCATGTCGTATATTCTATTGCCGACACACAGTGAACGGTCCCCATAGTAAAAGTGGAAAAAAATCGAAGGAGTTATGGTAGCTTAATGAAATGGCACGTATCTCCCTTGGTCTACTATTTGCGAAAATTAATAAAAATTTTTAGAAATCTCTTTATTTTTCCGGTGCGGGGACAATGAAATACCACAAATTCCCCCATTTCAGTAATTATTATATTTTTTGAATTTTAATCTGTCATTTCACATACAAAATGATATAACGTGATAGTTTTCTTATGATATATAACCAATCTCTAATTATTTAGGGTTGCCGTCTACATTTTTTCAATATAACATTTTATTATTTTAGTATTTTTTTTTGTTTACAGTTTTGAAAACAACCATTGGCATTCAAATAACATTATATGAATAGGGTTGCCAAATTGACAACACTAAATATTTCAAAATTAAATTATTATTTAAGAAAAAGAACATATTTTAAAGATCAATAATAAAGTCACAAACAAATTCATATAACACAACAATTGTAAACAATTTCTTAATCACTAAAATAAGTTTTTGAGTCTGAATCAGTGTTAAAAGATTCATCTGCCATTATGTAATTACTAATTTCTTGATTATTGTAGAAAGAGCTGCTTGTATTTCCATTAAATGAAATTAATGGCTCAGAAGAAATTTGGAGTTTATTCATTAAATCTTGATTACAATTTTCTCTGCTATTTTCTGAATTCGTTAAAAAAATTTCGAGCTGTATTGCCATCACTACTAGTGCCAAAATTAGACTTCACTTTATTAACTGTTAATCCCGTCTCAGATCGAAATTTATCTTGCATTCGTTTTTTTTTCTTTTGTTATACAGTGTTTTCTTATCATTCCTAACTTGCTGATTGTCTTAAAAGGCAATCGACACGCAGTGTGTAACATGCTCTCAAGGCATCTGAGCCAACAATGTAAAGGTGGAATTCCATATCTATAATGGTCTTCGTTGGGAGAATAAGTAATGCGAAGTTTGTTCATATCTTTAGGTTTAGCTTGTCATATAAAGCACTTCGACCCCGACTTTTTGACGGATCTCGCTTAAGTATGTATTTGTATCACATGGTCTCCAAATATGTGAGAATAAGTTTTATATATGTTGGAGTCATCCTACTTGGTATTCTTTGGTTTAAAGCCTCATACATTATCAAACATTAAACATATCAAGTGATAATTTTAACAAAAACATAAAATATGGATGATTTTTAAAATCATTATATCTCAAAGGTCGGCATAGAAAACACCTAAGCTTTTGTTATACATGTTAGTATAAGATACATAGATAGTATATATATCAGAAAATAAGATTATTGATTCATAAAAGTCGTTTTGTGATGTGCCAAGTTTTTCGGGTCCAATGAAGCCGACTATTTTTTTTTTTTGTTTAAGTACATATTTTGGCTAATTTCTTCACATTTTTTCTTACAGTGTTGCTATAAATATTTAAATTTTAGGAATGTTTCATTGTTTCTGCTACATTTCGAAATAAAACAAATATAATTGCAAGCATTTTTATTGAAAAATGAATTTATTATATGCATTTTTCCAAACCCATTTTTTGTTACTTAAAAGTTATGAAAAAATTATGAAAATAGTTCGACTTTAAGGCCGTATAACTTTTTATGTGTGTAACGCACATGAAAAACCAAACGACCTCTGGAATCGTGAAATTTGTTTTTGATTTTTTCCACTACACAACTTACTGTGCGACATACAACTTACTGTGCGACACACAACTTAAGTCGCCGATTATATATAGAAAGGTCGTAAACGTTCTTCAATTATGAATACGGAATCAAGTTTTTCAGCTCTAAATTAATACTTGATTAAGTCAATTGTTTCCGACCTTTTTCAAATAACGCTCCGCTGCTTTGTCGATATTGTAGAGAATTCGAATGAATAAAATGGCCAGCAGAAACTCTCTCTTCTTAACTTTAATAGTCCATCAATCCAATACTATTTTCTATATCCGCCTTAAGGCATTACAACAAAAAAAAAACAAAAGCCACAGAAACTAAATGTTCATATCAGAGCCTTGTACTTGCTTCAGCTCCCGTTTTGTACTGGCTAACAGAGATGTTATTATAATCAATTTTCAAAATTATACACAACACTTGAATACATTTTGATCTAAAATTATAGCAATTCAAAATTGTCGATAATGACACAATACGCAAACATATAATTAAATTACAATTGTGCAAACAGTTTAAAGAAGGACAAAACAAAAGGAAAACAACCATAAAATCCTCAATATATAACAGCCAGTTCAAATATCTGGTAAAAATATCATCGCCTTTTTTGTTTAAACATATTTTTCACAGGCTTAGTGCCAGTAAACAATATTTTGTTTCACTACAATTCCAAAAGTTACTCCCTACAATAAAATAAATTTCTTCCTTCCAATAAATTACATTAAATTAAGAACTTTTAAACTCAGCAAATAAATAATTCGATTTTACATGGCATAAAGAAATTCAAATTTATTTTATTGCCTTTAGTCAGAAAAATATTTAACTTTTAGACGTTGCGTGCGTTGTTGTCGTCACAATTTCTAGAGAATTCTATCGTGATCTTTTAAACATCTTTGCTATTTAAGGCAACGAGTTATTGTGAGTCCACAACTCATGGACTTAAAATTCTAAAGTGCTTAAATCGTAAAGACTTTTCACTTATTTTAATAAAGATTTCGTGTTTGGTTTTAATATTTCTAGGCTTGATTCTCATCCATTGTCTTCAAGGCGGCCAACAGGGAACCAGCTGTTCTGAAAACCTAAAAAACGAAAATATTACGAAAAACTTTACTATTTAAATTTAGTCTCCAAAATTATTAAATACCCATAAATATAAACTCAAATCCACATCAAAGAACACGCCTGTTACACGGCTGCATTTTTACGCACGCATCATCGTAATCAAAAGCAATATTTTGTTCGGCTTCTTCAAGCTGCTCCAGTCAAAAGCACAATAAATAGAGGTGGCCACCTGCTCGCTCTGAAATCCATAAAGTCACAAAATCAGCTTAAAAGGCTTAAAATTTTTTTAAAAATATTGTTGTGGGTTGAGCTAATTTATACGAAATTATCGGTACAACATGAACGGTCATGTTTGAAAAATTTTTAAGCGGGAGTTATTTTTATAAAAAGCACTCTTAAATACGAGTATTTTGAAATGTGGTGCATAAATATTTACTGGTGATTTGCCATTGATAATATTCCATTACAGACAGGCACACAGATTAGCTTAACCCACAATATTTGAAACAGTTTATATCGCCTAAACTTTATAAGAGGTTAATGTTAATATTTTTTTTAAGGCTTAATTGAAAAGAATTATCTAATGGTTATAAGCTGCGTATAAACAAATTTTCCAACCCAGTTTTGTTTTATAAGCAGCTTGTAAGCTTCAAATAGTTTTTGTGAATAAGGCATTTTAAAATGAAAGTTACGGTTTTCTAAATCAATTCAGCGAGCAACAGCTTTATAAAAATGTGATTTTTTTTCTTAATATCTCTCTTATAAATCGTGTGAATAATAAAAAGAAGCATTTAAAAACTATCAAAATAAATAAGCTTAGGATGATGTAGAAACCAAGCCCATAAAAACAAAACTTTTAAAATCATTTTATCTGCAAGTATTTTTTCTGGTATCTGATACTTTTATTCCATAACCAAACGAATTGTCAAATGTGTCGGACCTGAAGACCAAAAACGTAATAAAAAGTTAACTGAATATAAATGAAAATTAGAAAAAGATTTAATAATGCAAATTATATTCCAACGGCCTTATTCATAAAAATATTTTTTGTGTTTGTAATTATTTTATATCGAACGAATTACTCTTTTCTGAAGTTAAACTTTGATAGACATATATTTTGAAAATTGTTTTTAATTCCGAAGATTTCAAAGCACTAAATAAAAATCAGTTTTATATTTTCAATTTACACAGCAGAGGGGAACAGCTGTTTTCGAAAGCCGCTACACCTTCGTCAATCGTACTCTTGTGTATTTTTATTTATTGCCACTTGTTGGGTGGCCTTGTTGAAAGTGAAAACAGTTTCTGTTTGGACCAACTTTATTATTAAAAAGGATACGAGATGGTAACACACTTTTCTTAAATCCCTGTGCTGCCGTTTGCGTATTTTCTATGTTCTACTTTCGGAATATTTTGTTCCAGGTTGCTTAATTGCTTGTTAGACTTATTTTGTCCTGCAATTTTTGAAATAAATGAAATATATCTTAACTATTTTATATGAAAACTATTGCAGAATTAAGAGGAAATAATATCAGCGATTTAGCGCTTTTGAATTTCAAAGTTCAGGATGGACAGGCTTGATTGAAAGCGTAAAGTGTAAGTCTTTAATATCGGACAGAGATGGATAATTCATATTAAATCAAGCGCGTTAAGTTTTAATGAACGCTAAAATTAAGAATTTCTCATTTTACGGTTTAATCAGGGGTCTTTTACATGCTCTAAAATCTGCGGCGCCTCTTGTTAAATTTTTATTGAGTTGTTTTTTTATGACTTCATTTTCTTCTCTTAGTTGTACTCACTTCATCCTTAATTCGTTGACCATTCCAACAATAAAGCATCAGTTGTAAGGCAACCGCACACAAAACGCAAAACTTGTAGGCCAGTTCGGCCAAAGAATCATTTGGGCGACTAACTTGAAAAATGACACTGGAAATTTGCGAGCAAACAACAATAAATTTTATGCAGATCATGAGCTCAAAAGCGCTGTTCAGTTTTTCAGCCAAATGCAAAGCCTGGCGGTGGTATTGCACACACCAAATAATATTTCCGTTTAACTTCTCTTCACAACTCTTGAATAGAAGTTGTGAATGTTGTTGCATTCCCAGCTGCTCAACACGGTGGCGTAGAATATAAAATTGGGCCACAATGTTGCTGACAAACCAATAAAATAAAGTGTCGAATGCCAGTGAAACGATACAACCAAAATAAGCAGTGAAAATGTTTAAAATGTAAAGCAGCGAATAGCCGACGATGTTGGAGTGATTCCAAAAGTAACTGCAAAATGAGAGAGCAACAAGTCAATTATTAAATAATTATTTATTAAATCATCAAAATCTCACCTCGCTCTAAAGCATTCGGTTAGAATAATCTCTCCCGTGGAGAAATAAACATACAGGCCGTAAATGACGGGATGCAGAACAGCCCAACCTCCGGTAATAATCACCAGGCGAAGGAACAGAGTGCACAGGAAGTGGCCTTTGGCGTTTTCGCGTTGCACAATCACCATTTCCTCGTTTTTGGCTTAAAAATGAGTTCATTAAAAGGATGTATTTTTTTTTTAATTACTTGCTCACCCTCATAATTAATTCTATGGATCTCTTTTATTAGCAAAGTGATTGCCTGGCGTTTGTTAATGAAAATTGAGATTTTTGAAAAGCACAACACCAATTGGCAAAGCAAAGACACGGAATCGGTTATTTCCATAAAATCGGTGACGTGAATGTAGGCATAATGGATAACCAGCACACAGTGAAATAAACTGGACAATATGATGCCATAGAGTAGCCACGGACGTTTGATAAGACGTTCTGATGATGGCGCATCGCTGTCCATGAGACTTATTCCTAAACCGGAAAACGTTAGTTTTTGCACCGCGAAATAATGCGCCGAAATGATGGACATTTTCGAAATGTCCGTCAATCGTTGTAACAACTTTGAAGCCAGGCCAACAAGTATTTCTTAAGTTTTATTTTTATAAAATTGTGCGGACAAGATGCGCTCATATTCAGGAACTTCTATGAATATTAATAAGCATTTAAAGACCTGTTGTTTCAATATAAAAGTCTTCGTTGACAGCCGATTATTATAAATTGAAAAATGGGGGCGTGATTTTACAAGAAAATAAAAAACAAATAAAAGGAACTTTTCAATCACGTTGGGGTGTTGTTGACAGGTCTGTGGGGCAGGATATTTTTTTAATTGCAAGTAATTTGTATCACACGGTCTTTTGTTAAATTAAATTTAATTTTGATAGGCCAAGTATTTGAAAAGTATTTTCAATGCAGAAATATATTTTAAATATATTTTAAAATTTAACATCAAATCAAATATTCAAATAAAACAGCAGATTATAGAAGCTGTTTGCGTAATCTGCTACAGCTCGTACATATACAGTTCAATATGTGTTACCATCGGTATGTTACAATTCTCGTATTCTTTTCCGTAATAAAATTTGTACAAATCTATGTTATTATCCCATTCAATTAGGCCACCTAAGAAGTAGAAATTAACAAGTATCAACTAGTGGTGATAATAAAGTTGCAGCGGCCTTCGAAAACAGCTGTACAACTTTGCTGTGCAAGTTAAAAATATAAAACTGATGTTGCTCTTCTCCTGTGCTTTGGAATATATTTCCTATTGTTCTGAATTAAAAACAATTTTCGCACAATTAGCCTGCCATAATTGAATTTTATAAAACTTTGCACTTCTTTATAATTGTTGACTCAATTATAAAGGATACCAGCTATTTCACCTATATAAACAGTACTGAATAGCAGCAAGGACTTTTTTGTGTTATTTTGTTGACGAAGCAAAAAGTATGAATTGACATTTTTCAATCGTTTTTTTGTCTTATAAAACTTCCAACTTTAAAAATATGTTGCTTAACGATGAGCTATCTCTTTCTCTCTCTCTCTCTCTTTCTCTCTTTCTTTATTTCCCTGTTTTCTCGGAATCGTTCGTGACGATATTGATTCTGGGTACCGCTCCTTCTAGGCCAACTTGTGGCTTTCAGCTGATCTGTCCATGCAAATAATGACTCTTTTCTTGAAAATTTCAATAGATTTTGTCACATCGTAGATATTTCCGAGAGCAGTTGTGGTATAAAATGAAAAATTGTATTGTATTCAATTTCTTAAGGCCCGATTCATAAAAATATTTCAGTCGTATAACCTTCTTATAAGACAAATTTCTATACAAAATGTATCAAATAAGCAGACATAATTCAATTCGGTCCTTTCATTTGCTTTCTTTGTGGTGCCCTGAATGAGAATACTACATTCAACCATCCTGTAGTCTCTAAAGAAGGTGATGTCCTGGAGATCTTTCGCCAGACTATCCAAGTTTGGCATGAATTTAGAACCCAACATCTCTACCCCCTGTTAGTGACGACAAAGCACTTTTTCCTACTCTTCTTCATAATTACAGTTACTGCAATAGTCAGTATAGTCTAGACCCATTCTTCTTGCATGGGCCCACAAGTTACAATTAGATATAAAGATTAAATATTTCTTATGAATTACACCCTTAATTACTTATTAAAATCACTGTATTATTATGTCATGTTTGTTATTATATCTTTAGGGCCTTCTTCACAAAAAATATTTTACACTTATAAGCTGCTTATAAGACCAATATTCTGCACTATATTGTTTCATTAAGGCTAAATTTTAAAAAAATCTGCAACATTAGCCGATGAATTTGGCAAAACGATGAATTTAGTAAAAAGAACAAAATTTAATATGAAAAAATTTATCTAAATTTAAAAAGTCTTAATTCACTTAAATATGTGATGCATCTTTGGGAATACTTAATACCGGACTTAGAATCTTATTTACCAACAAAAAATTGTTTATGGTTATAAACTGCTTATAAGACAAGTTATATATAGAAGACTTGTGTCATAAGCAGCTTATAAGCTAAAGATATTTTTTTTGAATAAGGAAACTGTGAAAGCATTAGCAACCAGTATTTAAGCCAATACCTATAGCTACCTTCCAGGTTATAAAAAACAAATCGATTTTAACAATATTTCTGTCGTGTATTATTTTCTAACCCTCCGATATAAGACGATACATATCCAGACTACACTTAGTAAACAGCAAATAAGTTATTGAATATATTTTAATTTATTGAAGAGGCAAAAATAAATGAAAATTTCATTTCATTGAGTGCAAAATACGCTTCTCTTTCGATATCAATTGCGGTGCCATAATAATTTTTAAATATTAAAAGCTGATCCCTAAACTGTTTAAATTTGAAAGATTTATTCATTTTGTAGTTTCATTTAATATTTTTAGGCTTGATTTTCGTCTAAAGTTTTGAGGGCCGTTAACAGGGAACCGGCTGTCTTGAAAGCCTAAAAAAAATTATTATAATCAACTTAAATATTTAACATCAAAATACCCAAATAAATAAACTTGAATCCAGTTCAAAGAACACGCCTCTAAGGCGACTGCATTTTTTGTCATCGCTCCATGGCAATCAAAAGTGTTTTTTTTTAAGATTTATGCTCCAATCAACTGCGCAATAAATAGATGTGGCCAATTGCTCGTTCTGAAATGCATAAAAACTCAAATTATCTCTTGATTTGTTAAGAAAAGGTTTCAAAATAGTATTTGTTGAGGGTCAAGCTAATTTACATAAGAGTATCCCTAAAACATGAAAGATCATGTTTGAAAAATGTTTAAACGGGAGTTATTTTTATAAAAAAGCACACCTAAATAAGACTGTTTTGAAATGTGATCCATAAATATTTACTGATGATTTGCCATTGATGCAATTTCAATACAGGCACACAGATTAGCTTAACCCACAATATTTGAAAAAGGTTTTATCGTATAAAATGTATAAAAGGTTTAATTAAGTTAATATTTTATTAAAGACTTTATGTTAAAAAAATTATTTTATGCTTATAAGTTCCTTATAAGACAAATTTTCTCAACCAGATTTGTTTTATAAGCAGCTTATAAGCTTCAAATAATTTTTGTGAATAAGGCCTAGAGCCTTTAAAGTGGAAGTTACGGTTTTCTAAGTCAAATCAGCGCGCAACAACTTTAAAGAAAATACATGAATTTTTTCTTAATAAATCTCTTATAAATCGTGTGAATAATAAGAAAAAGCACTTAAAAACTATGAAAGATTTTAAAATCATTTCATCTGCATGTCCGTTTCCTATCGTATGCTATCCGATGCTTTCATTTCTCAACCAAACGAATTTTCAACTTTGTCCGACCTTAAGACTAAAAATGTAATAAAAAGCTAAATGAATATAAATCAAAAAATATATAATATTGCAAACTGTATTCCAACGGCCTTATTCATAAAAATATTTTTGGTGTTTGTAATTATTTTATATCGAACGAATTACTCTTTTCTGAAGTTAAGCTTTGATAGAGATATATTTCGAAAATTGTTTTTAATTCCGAAGGTTTCAAAGCACAAAATAAAATGAAAATCAATTTTATATTTTCAATTTACACAGCAGAGCGGAACAGCTGTTTTCGAAAGCCGCTACACCTTCGTCAATCGTACTCCTGTGTATTTTTGTTTATTGCCACTTGTTGGGTGGCCTTGTTGAAATTGAAAACAGTTTCTGTTTGGACCAACTTTATTATTAAAAAGGATACGAGATGGTAACACGCTTTTCCTAAATTCCTGTGCTGCCGTTTGCGTATTTTCTATGTTCTACTTTCGGAATATTTTGTTCCAGGTTGCTTAATTGCTTGTTAGACTTATTTTGACCTGCAATTTTTGAAATAAACAAAATATATCTTAACTATTTTATATGAATGGGGCTGTGAAATTATAAACTGAACTCTGTTGCAGAATATATAAAAAAAATTATATTCGCGGTCTAGTGCTTTTAAATTTCAAGATGTGCTTGTTAAGTTCGTGATGGACAGGCTTGATTGAAAGCGGAAAGTGTAAGAGTATTGAACTTCTAACAGGGATGGGTAATTCACCACAAATCAGGACCGTCAGGTTTGAATCAACGCTAACATTAAGAATTTCTCATTTAAAGATTTAATCATGGGTCTTTTAAGTGCTTTAAGATATTTTGTGTCTGCTGTTGTTACATATTTTTGAGTTGTTTTTGATGCCTTTATTTTCTTGTCCTGATTGTACTCACTTCATCCTTGATTCTTTGGCCATTGGAAAATTAGATAAGAAATTTCCAAGCACACGCCAAAGACTTGCATGAATATTATTTGCTCATACACCATGTTTAGCTTTTCAGCTAAACTCAGAGCTCTACGTTGAGATCGTATGCAAGCAATAATATCGCTGTAGAGCTTCTCCTCATTATCCTTGAATTCAGGTTGGGAATGTTGCGCTTCCAGCTGCTCAAAATGTTGGCTGGTAATATAAAATTGCGTCACGATGTTGTTGACGAACCAAAAGAATAACGTGTCAAATGCTGATGAAACGCAGCAGGTAAAATAAATGGCCGAAATGTTTAACATGTGGCCGATGGAAGCGATTATAGGCCAACTATCAGTTCTTTCTGATTTCAATAACTTACGTGGCCTTGAGTAAATCAGCCAAGACAATCTCGTGCGTGGAGAATTAAACATAAAGGCCGTATATTAACGGGTGTACAGCAGCCCAACTGCCTGTTATAATAATCAATCTAATGAAAAGCCTACACATGACGGAATCCTTGGCGTTTGCGCATCACACAATAACCAATTGCTCGTAATTGGCTTAAAGAGAATATGAGATCGTACAAGATTAACAAATTCTTAAAAATGTTTTAAAAATAGTTGTTCGCTTACCTTCAAAATCAATTGTGTGAATCTCTTTTATTAGCAAAATGATGTTGTCGCGTTTGCTAAAGAAAATCGTCAATTTGGAGAAGCATAAAATCAGCTGACAAAGCAGAGCATGGCATCGGTTATTTCAATGGAATCGGTGATGTGATCGTAGGCCTAGTGAACGACCAAGATGAATTCAAAGAAAGAAGTCAAAGTGATGCCCCAAAGTATCCAGGGTGGTTTAAGAAGGCGTTCTGATGATTTTGCAGGGCTGGTCATAAGATTCATTCCCAAACCGGAGAACGTTAGTTTTTGTATGGAAAAATAATTCGTTGAAATAATTGACATCTTCAAAATATCTTCTGATATATTTTTGAATTATATTCTCTGATTTAGTTTTTCAAAGCGTAATTCAGTTGATGGTAGTGGCAGTTGTGAAAGCTTCTTAACAATTATTTTTCAGGTTTAATAGATGAATTGTGTCCAGATCTAAAGTGGTTATTTCATAGTATTTATTAGCGGTTTTAAGGTAAATTTAATAATTTTTAATTGAGAAGGGGAGTGTAATTCATTGAAAACGATGTCGTTTTTTACCAACAAATTAAAAATAAATACAAGAAATTTTCGAAGTAGAGCAGTTCGGCATTGGCAGACTGTTTTGCATGCTACTGATCCTGCAGTTAGCCATTCTCCGAGATTATCGGATCCAAGAATTGTTCAATTCATAACAAATAATATCTTAATAAATATTAATATAATTGACTTGAATGTATTCGAATAATACCATTCGTAACAGTGTTAGTCGCTTAAATCTACGTGAATATATGTTTCAATATAAGGTTCAGCACATTTTTATTTTTTAATAATTAAAAGTAATAATTAAAATATAATTACTATAATATTATATATTATAATTAAATTATTTACTATTGAAATATTATTGAATGTATTAATATTGTGGAAAAGGCTGGTTTTGGAATGATGGGGAGGGATTCTCTTCTTTGGTAATATATTCATTATAATAGCTCTCTTGTATAATACTTTAATCGATTAATTTTGTAAGAATACTTATTTCGAAAATGGTATTATTTGATTTCCGTAAATATTATATTCGAATAATCGATTCACTTTAAGCGAAAAGTTAATATTTCAATTACATCCAGCGATTTTGTTGCTTGAATAATTATTTAATTTATATACTTCTATTCAAGTATTATTTAATCGATTAATCTTATGCAAACATGTAATATTCGATCCACGAAGTTTTTATAGGACTTACTTTTATTGAAATTCATTATAATCGATTAATTTTGTGCAAATTTCTATTTCGAAATTTATGTTGAACGAGTGCGTTATTATTATATTCGTATATTCGATTAATATTGTGGAAATACTTATTTCGAAAATCGTATTAAGTGATTTACTTCTCTGCGTAACTATTATATTCGAATAGTCGACTAAATTAAGTGAAAAAAAATTACATCGAGCGATTTTCTTATATGAATAATTATCTTATTGATATACTTCTATTCCACTATTATTTAATCGATTAATTTTATACAAGTTTGTAATTATCGAATGACTTGTGCTGTTTTTCTTAACAGTGTTATTGAAATAAATTTCAATCGATTAATTTTATGTAAATAACTATTTCAAAAACGATAGTGAGGGTTTTTTTTTGTTTGCGTAAATATTTTGTGAAAATATATAATCGACTAATTTTAAACAAAGACACAATTTTTTAATTACATCGAGTAGTTCTTTACTAAAGGATTTTTATTGCATTTTTAGTTAATCGATTAAATTCATACAAATAGCTTATTATCGAATAACATGGAACAGTTTCATTTGTAAAAGAGTTTTTTTTTATTTATCTGTATCCATTAATATTAGGCGAATAATTTATATTCGTACAAATCATTTCATAGTATATAATAATTATCCTATTAATTTCTTGCAATAGTGATATTGAACGAGTGACTTCTATTCGCATTTATTTTATTCTCATTTATACTCAATAATATATAATCGATTAATTTTAAGCGAAAAGTAAATTTTTTTGATTGCATGGAATATCATTTAACTAAAACACTTTTATAGAATTATTATTTAATCGATTGAGCTCATGCAAATTGTTAATTTTAGAATGACGTTAAGCGATTTTGTTTTGTAAATAAGTTTTTTTTTGGGAATATTTTTGCTGAAATTTAAATTTATCGATTAATTTTATGCGAATACTGATATCAAAAGCTATACTGAGCGATTATCTTTTTCCTTAAATTATTTTGAAAATTTCTTAAAACTATATTATATTTAATCGATTAATTCAAGCTATTAGCTAATTTTTGAATGGCTCGTAGTGTTTCTATTGGATCGCTTCTATTAAATCGAGTAATTCTAAGCAAGTAATTAATTTTCTAATGATTAACATCTATTTTCTTCTTTGAATAAATATTTTTATGAAAATACTTTTATTAATAATATTTGTAACCGATTAATTTTGTCAAGTTGAAAAGGACTATGAGCGATTTAATTCGTTGAATAATTATTTTATTGAGATACGTTAATTGATGTATATTTTAGTCGAATAATTTCATGCCTTGAGGGCAAATATGTGAACTCCTTGTGCTCTGGAATATTTATCAAAGTTTTTTGAATTAAGAACAATAAAAATTAATTTACATAAATAGTTGTTTGTGGCAAAAATTTGTTCTTCTTTGACTTCCGTGTATGCTTCCAATAATATCGCTCTTCCTGCTTCGCTTCAGTAGGGGTCCTCCTCCCAATGACGGGCTAATGTTTCTTCATATTTAAAACGATGTCAGTGTATATTTTTAATTCACAAGAAAGAAAACAGATACCACAAACTAAAACTTTTTTTTTTTTTTTTTATGCAGAATAACACAACCACAAAGTGGGCAATTTTCTATTTATTTACGAGTTACTCGCACTCGCTTCTTGCAAACAAGTCTTTGAAATTGTTCCCACAAAAAAATAATTAAATAAAAATAAATGAAAAATTTCCGTCTTCTATTGCAGCACAAAGCGGCCAATAAGTCTATTTCAAACGCAATTTGTTTATTTGATATTGATGCAGATATTTTCCGAAGTAATTTCAAAATATTAAACAAAAATGGTTCTTAATTATCGTTGAAGTTCGTCATATGGGCTGAATCACACTGGGTTTGGTTTTCTTCTTAAAAAGAAATATTGAAAAGGGAAAATGTGAAAGGAATACAATTTTGTATCGTATTCCATTAGAAAACAATTCCAGGAACAGAAATTCACTTGAATACAAACATCTCGAATCTAGTAGATGAAAAAAAGTTATTTTATAAGTTTTACTTATTCCTCAGATAATCAGAATTAATACTTTTTAGTTTGATATATTTTTATCTTAGCTTTAATTTGTTTGTTTAGGAAACAATTAATTTTTAAGCTGAAAAATATTTTAAGATTATTGAATTTATCAAACAAGAATTTACGCACTGAATATATCGATGAATGCAATCCCACATCAATTCTATGAAAATAAAAATTCATTGAAAAATATAAGTCAAGAAATAACGTTAATTTTCTGATTAATAAGTAGAAAATAAGAATTAACTTTTTTATAAAAACAAAAGCAAGAAAATAAATTTAATTTTGTGGTCGAAAAATTAAAGTCAAGAAATAAATTTCATATTCGGACCGAAAGGAAATCAAAAAATAACTTTTATTTTCTGATTGGTAAATAAAAGTCAAGATATAACTTTTATCTTTTCATTAGTAAATTGAAATCAAGTAAAGACTTTTTTCAAATCGAGAATAAAAATTAAGAAATAACATTTATTTTCTGAGGAATAAATAAAAGTCATGCTATAACTTTTACTTTCCGAACCATGTATAAAAATCAAGAAGTGACTTTTATTGTTATTGTATGATCGAAAAATACAGGAAAAAAATGAATTTTATTTTCTTAGGAATTAATAAAAATCAAGAAATAACTTTTATTTTCTGCTCGGTAAATAAAAATCAAGACATAACTTTTATTTTTTGGTCGGTAAATTGAAATCAGGTAAAGGCTTGTTTTCAAATCGAAAAACGCAAATTAAGAAGTAACTTTTATTTTCATAGGAATTAATAAAAATCAACAAATAACTTTTATTTTCTAATCAAAAGGCTCAGCAAAAAAGTAACTTTTATTTTCTGAGGAGTAAATAAAAACCAAGTTATAACTTTTACTTTCCAATCCAAGTATAAAATTCAAGAAATAACTTTTATTGTCTCATCGCAAAATATAGGAAACAAATAACTTATATTTTCTTAGAAATAAATAAAAATCAAGAACTAACTTTTATTTTCTAATCGAAAAATACAAGCAAAAAATAACTATTATTTCCTTACGAATAAATAATAATAGTGTTAAAACTTTTATTTTCTGATTGGTGAATAAAAGTGAAGAAATAACTCTTATTATTTGACTGGTAAAATGAAATCAAGTAAAGACTTGTTTTCAAATCGAAAAATCAAATTAAGAAGTAACTTGTATATTCTGAGGAATAAATAAAAATCAAATTAAAACTTTTACCTTCCGATTCAAATATAAGAATCACGAAATAACTTTTATTGTCTCATCGAAAAAAAGGCAAAAAATTGCTCTTATATTCTTAGGAATAAATAAATATCAAGTTATAAATTTTATTTTCTGAACGAAAAATACAGGCAAAAATAACTTTTATTTTTTGAGGAAAAAATATAAACAAAGAAATAACTTTTATTTTCTGATCGGTTAATAAAAATCAACATATAACTTTTATTTTTAAATCGAAAATTAAACATTAAGAATTAACTTTTATTTTCTGAGGAGTAAAAAAGTCAAGAAATAACTTTTATTTTTTGATCGAAAAATACATGTAAAAATAACTTTTATTTTCTTAGATATAAATAAATGTCAAGAAATAACTTTTACTTTCCGATCCAATTGCAAAAATCAAGAAATAACTTTTATTACCTGATCCGTAAATAAAATTCAAGCAGGCATGACTTTAATTTTCTAATCAGTAAATAGAAGTCAAGGAATGAGGTTTTTTCCAATCGAAAAGTAAAAGTCAAGAAATAACTTTTATTTTTGATCGGTAAATAAACATCAAGTTGGATAATAAAAGTCAAGAAATAAATAAAATTGTTGAAATACTACCTTGAGGTAGTCGATATGAAAAGGATTATTTTGGTGTACTACTTGTGCCCGTAGCACATCGCTTTTACTATAAATTTTCGAGTTTAAGTTTGGAAAATAATTGTTATATTCGTTCTGTGATTTTCACACTTCAATATGGATCCTACTGATTTGAAATTTTGGAAGATCTAGGTAAAAGAATCAGCACGATTAAAATTGAATTGAAGTAAACATTTTCAAGGATATAACCATGGTGAGAGTTTTATTTGCTCATAATTGAAATATTTGCTCCTGGTAAATAAAACATATTTAATAAATAACATTTATGAAGTGCTCTTTTTCAATATATTATATAATTTTTTATAAACAAATTAGTTAAAAAACTATTGATTTCGATAACGCTGTACCATCTTCTTATTTTTCATGAGTTTCTTTTCCAGTTATTAGAAATATAATTTCCAGAAATCACTCGAAGAAACTCTGCCTTCTTTCGTGTAATTTTTATTTAAACTTGTTTCGCTTCGTTTATTGTTTATTAATTCAAAAAGGCGAAATATTAAATGTCTTTTATAAGTTTTGCTGGGACTACTGATTTTCTTCTAAAGTCTTGAGGGCTGTAATCAGCGAACCTGCTGTTTTAAATGCCTGAAAGCAACAGAGAAAAAAAATTGGTTTTATTATTATTTGAATATGGCTTGTGTTATAATAACGATCACAAATATTTTCCATACCCATAAAAACAAATTCAAGTCCAAGACAAAAAAGATCCCTTTTAACTGGGTGCTATTTTGCGAGCGCATCATGGGTAGCAGAAGTAAATTTTTATATGATCTTGTCATGCAAGACCAATCAAAAACACTGTAGATGTTTGGAGACACTTGCAAGCTCTGTAAGAGAAGAAATAAGATTTCGGAAAGAAATTTCAACGAAAACAGCTGCTGCCATAATGACTAAATAGCACACTGTGTGAACAGCCCAATTGTTTTTAGTTAAGACAAGTACAGTTTTCCTTATACTGTCCTACAATTTTTAGATTCCCCAAGAGAATGCTTAATGACTTAATTTAATTGAAGCGCAAATTAAAATTCTTTTTATAAAATTTGTCTTACCTCATCTCTTATTCTCTGCCCGTTGTAACAATACAACATCAACTGCATGGCCACTGTGGTCAAAAATAAACCCTGATACGCTGCTGCTGCCATCGATTCGCTGGGACGACTTAAGCGAAAAACCAAACAGCAAATCTCCGAACAGGAGATAATAAATTTAATAAAAATTATTTCCCCATAAGCTTCATTTAATTTGTTTGCCAATTTCAAAATTTCATTGTGATATTCCAAGCATGACTTGATAATTTTAAACACGCTTCTTGTTTCCTTGGCCCCACCAACTTTTAATGTTTCACCGTAACTCTTGGCCGCCTCATTGAAACGGAAAGATAGAATGTGGAATTGTGCCGAAATATTGCTGACCAACCAGGTGAATAGCGTGTCTATAGCCAAAGTGATGCCAAAAAGATTGTAAATACTTAAAACGTTCCAAATGTATACCAACGAATAGCCAAATAGTTCAGAGTGATTCCAAAAATAGCTGCAAGAGAGAGAAAAATTTTTTATCGAAAAAAAAAAAATTATTTGTATTGTTGAAATTTATTTTCCCATGGGTAAGCTTTTTCTGTTCTCTTTATCTCTCTCTAATAATTGTCGTATGAATGAAAATGTGTTGCCAAAAACATTTCGACTTTAACAGAGTTGTATTCCAGCAGCATTTGCTTAACTCACAAAATTTGTATCCCTTAAATTATAAATTTCCAGAACATTTTTTTTCGATTTTTAGGCATTTTTTTCAGCAGTTAAAAACAGAACACGAGCATATAAACAATTTAAACGTTCCTTGTTTCAGTTAAAATTTTATTTATTTCAAAGTACGTTTTTATGAACAAGTACTTGATCGAAAAGCGTAACCACTGAATTTATATAAAAAAGATTTTAATTCCATTAAGTGTTTCTTGAGTTAAACAGGTTTCAATAATATAAAGTTCTGCGAATAAAACTGTTTTATTCAACAAACGCATAACCGAGTAAATATATTATTAATTAGCATATAGTGGTTACGTTTGTTTGGGCAAATATTGGACAAGTGTGAACGTAATTTTAGTAGCTATTTTTATCATATATTTTAATAGAACAATAACAAAAAATACACTCGAACGCAATTAAAAATAAATAGAACAAAATAAATAAAATTGAGCGATCTGCTTCATTTTAAACAGCAAATTGAATCAAAATATATAATTAAGAAAAGCTAAACAAAAACCTTTAACCATAAAAACTTACGTGATTAATTGTGTATAAACTCACAGCGAACACGTTTGAAAACCGATGGCCAAAATCAACTTTGAACTCCTTTAAGAAGGACATATTTTTTTTTACTGTACTCTGGCAGTTTTAACCGGACAAATTTGAACGGGACAAAGTCGCAAAAGAGCGAAATGTATGGGGGCTTAAAGTTTTAAAAGTTCTAAATAAAAGTTAAATGCAACTTTTGAAAACATAAGCCAAATACGATCACTTTGAATTTAAAAATAAAATTTTTGAGAACAATAATATTGTACATTGAAAATTTGAAGAGTTGAAAAAGTCAACTCCCAAGAAAAGTGCAAAGAAAAACGTCACTGAAGAATTGTTTTCGCATTAAAACAAATTTTTATTCCTGAGATGTGGTTTCTTTTGTCTGAAAACTTCAATTAGAATTGGAAGACCTCCAGCCAAAGAAGAACAAAAATGTAAGAAAATTAAAAGCAAAAGTCGTGAAAGAGTTCTTATATTTTTGATACATTTTAAAACTTGTGATTTATGTTGATTTCTTTTCTAGAAAAGAGTGTAACATTTATTACACTTTTTAACAGAAATTGGCAACATGCTGTCATTTGAATAACAATAATTTATTAGAAATTATTTCAACACTATTTGCGAATTATAATTTCTGTTTTAAAGCTCCTTTAAACTATCACAAATTCGAAAAGATTTGAAAAAATTTTACACATTTTCCAGAAAAGAAAACGCTTTTAGTTAAATGTTCGGAAAAGGTGCCCAGATGATATTTATTAACTGCACTGATTACTTTGAATGTTAAAATAAAGTTTTTGGAAAAAAGATTCAGTACATTTAAAAGTAAAGAGTTGGAAAAGACAACTGCCAAAAAAAAGTGCAAAAAATAACGACAGTTGTCAACACTAAATAATCTTTTTTTTCATTTTCAAAAAAATTTTAGTTCCTGAAGTCGCTTATTTTGCTCTTACAACTTCAATTAGAGTTGGAAAGACACCAGCCGATGTAGATTAAAAAGGTAAAAAAAGGAAAACTGATGAAAGTGTTCTTGTTGTGATTTTGTTATTCCTTCAACCTTCTGATTTATTTAAATCGAATGGGAATTGATTTAGGAAGCAGTTCACCTTCAATTAATCATTTAACCTTCAATCAGTCATTTGATTTTTGGGAAAAATAATCTGCACATTTAAATATAAAAAATTATAAACCAACATATTTGTTATAAATTAAAGGATCATCCGGCTGTTTCCCGGAATTCGAGAATTTTTGACAGGCATTTACAGCTGAAATAAATCCTTTTTGCAGATTCGTTAGTAGGAGATTTTTGGGGCTAATAATATGTAATATATTAGTCTTATATTTATATAAGGTTAATATGATTTAAATAAATAAGTAATAATAATAATTTGCAACTAGAAAATAATATTGTATAAAAATAAAACCTTCTCTATCTTTTTAATGCTAAAAATTAAAAAACATTGTGCACAAAAATGCCTTTTGCATTTTAAAAAATTTCATCATATTGATGGACGCGTAGATGTTTGAAAGTGTACCACAAAAAAATGTTTCAAAAGAAAAATTAGATACCTGTTGAAAAACTGTTTTCTATAAACAGCAAAATAGCGGTTTCAATTGTCTTGGAAAAATATGTGCGGAAAAACCCTTTTGTAACTCTTGCAAAAGTAAAGAAATACCTCAAGTATTTAGATTTTATTATATCCGCTTATTTCAGCCGTTTCAGGATTTTTGTATTGAACAAAAATCTGCGGAACGCATTATTTAGCTTATATGATGATTTCATTTTAAAACTATGAAAAATTCATGAAACCTTGGCATTATCCAAAATAATATTTGAACGAACATTTTCACATCACAAATTTGTTTTCTGGATTCTACTAGCATTATCAGATCGTAGGAACTGGTTATTATAGGGGAACATTTAGGCTTTGGATTTACAATATTTTCAAATCGTTTGATTTTTATGTTTTTCCATCACGACTGATTCAGTCAATAATAATTTTCGGATTCGATGTGGCAAAAAGTATTTAATGTTAAAAAATAAAAATAAAACAAGTGTATTTGATCTGTTTTGTGATAAAGAAAAAAATCCTTACGTGGCTTTATACGGCACCCGTAGAACCAACTCATTTGTTTGGTAGTAAATAAGTATGGCCTCCAATATTGGGCTCAGAAAAGCAAGGCATGCCGCAACTACGACCGTCCAAAAATATATTCCGCATAACTTAACATCCGCTCTGTTTTCCGAAACAATCAGCGGCAATTCTTCCTGACCAGCTGTGAAAGCGAAAACAATAAAAAAACTCTCATATAATTCTAACAATAAAAACGGAACTAAACTTAATTTCAACTTACACCTGAAATTAATCCCGTGTATTGCCTTAATAATTTCCACAAATTCTCGGCGTTTTTTTAGGAAAATCAACATTTTCCAAATGGCCAATATCGATTGGCAAGAGAGCGCCAGAGAATCGGTAACTTCCACATAATCATGACGATTTACGTACGCGTAGTGCAGTATGGCCACAACGTGAGCGATGGCAAAGAAGAGTGGAATGTAACACAAAAACGGTCGTTGAAGTATCAACTCGGGCTTTGTGGCTGCCGTGTCAATGCCGCACAGTGCGAAAGACAGTTTTTGTACGCGAAAGTAACGCTTTACGACCATCGTGAAAATGAACGTGAACGAGCAAAGCTTTTCGCACAAATGACTGGGACATGACAAGTATTTTACAATTTATCGTTTGTCGTTTAGGAAAAAAGTATTAGAAATCCACTTAAACTCGTTGCGGTTTCAGGCACAAATTAAAATTAATATCTTGGCCAAGGACAGACATGTACAGTGAGTAGAGAAATCAAACATTTTGCTGACATTTTGTTGACAAGACAAATCATGATTGTAGTTATTAATTTTAATTATAATAAGAAATCACAAATTAAATAAACACTATTTTTCCAAAAATTTTCAAATAATAAATAAAATTTTGGTGGGCTAATTGTTCGAAAAGTGTTTTTAATGCAGAAGATCATTATAAATTATAGATAATCCCAAGCACAAGGGAAAGTACACATCAGATTGAACTTATAAATATTCCAAAGCACAAGGGAAAGTCTTATCATATATAACTATTAAACTTACACAGCAGAGCAAAACAGCTGTTTTTAAAAGCCGCTACACCTCCGCCATCAGCGACTTGATATAGTTTTCGTAATCTTTTTCATAATAAAACTGGTACAAATATAAACTGTTTTCAGATTCAATTAAGCCACATGAAAAGTGTTAATAATTAAAATATACACGAGTACTGATGATGAGAGTGTAGCGACCTTCAAAAACAGCTGTTTTGCTGTTTAAGTTTTATATATAAAACTGATGTAGACGTCGCCTCATGCTCTGGAATATATATCATGTCCTTCTGAATTTAAAAAAAATGGTACGATTATTAGCCTTGGAATTTAAATGTAATATGAAAATAGAAATTATAAAAAGGTGTGAAATGACTTATTACACAGGAGAACGAGGAAAATTTAAATAATATGGAGGAAATGGCTTCCAAAAAAGTTGTATATTCTTCAACTGTCCTCATCTTTCCTGCCGACACTGTTTCTATTCTTTCCAAAGATAAGGCAGAATGAATTTTAGGAATAGGCGTTATAGTCTTATGCTCTTTTCTAGAAAGTAATGCAACATTTTTTACACTTTTTAATACAAAACTGCACTTTTATGACATTTGAAAACATTGAATTTTTTAGAAATTAATCCAACATCCCTGGCGAAAAATTATTTCTCTTATAAAACTTCTCCAAACTGCCACTTCTTAAAAGAAAAACTTAAAAAATTTTACTTGTTTTCTAGAAAAGAAACAGCCATTAGCAGCGGCCCTAAGAAAGTAATCAAAGTCAGATTAACTGACACGTGCCAATTTTAGCAAGTTGCAACAATGTAACTTCAAGTTTATTATTAATGAGATCTGGAGAAACAGCAACCACAAGGCAAAATATTTTTCTTTGCATCAGCACTAAATCAACCACAATTGGGGCTATTTTCCTATAATTAAAAAAAAAAACACGCATCTGTTTGCTGCCAGAGAGCTTTTGAAAACTTTCCCACAACAAAAAAGACTTTGCGGCAATTCTATATTCCAGTGTTCCGAAAATATTTGACTTGTAAATATTTTTACACAAAATGAACGCAGCAACTTAAGAACTTTCAAAGGCAACACGTTGCTTAAAGTTCTGTTCTTTGAGGTTAAACGGTATAGTTTCTAGTTTTATTTCAACTGAAACTCTTAAATGAAATTGCTCAAAAAAAAGGAGACTTTAAATTAATTTCGTAGTGACACGTTTTATCCAAATTTTGCAAGAAACTGAAAGTGATCAATTGAATTTGGTTACTTAGTTTGGACCCAACAAGGGTCCATTTTAAATCACCAGGGGAATTCTTACCCAAAATTTATTTAAATAGTTAAAGATAAATTAATGGCAAGTGTTTTTGTATGGAACTTTTTATTACCATAGTGAATTAATTACTGGACTGATTGTTCGAAAAGTATTTGGAATTCATAAAGACATTTTAAATATTCAAAAACAAAAAATAAAGTCAACATCAGAGCAGAGCACAACAGACGCTGCGCTTTCATCATCAGTACATGAGTACATGAGTTTCTCAATTTATTACCTCTTGTTAGATGACCCAGTTGTATATGATAACAACTTCAGTTTGTATCAATTTTATTATGCAAAAGAATACGAGAATTATATGAAAACGAAGATAATAGATTAAACAATTAAAATTTAGCTTTTCATTCCAGTGCCTTAAAATTTTATAGGAAATTTATTTATTTTAATACTTTATATTTATCGATTAAAATTTAACCATTAAAGTATTTTTCCTCAGATACAATTCTCGTACACTTCTGACAGCGTTCCTTTTTTATGCAGTGTTCAAATCAATGCTGATATAGATGTTTTCAGTACTCTTAAGTTCTCTCAGCGATATATTTTTTATCTCCCCAACTGTCGCAGATCGCCCTCCTTTCATAATTCTCCACTTGGGAACAAGTCCTGTTCTTGGGAACAGAAACACAAGCCCTGTTCTTGAGAGCAGCGGGCTAAGTCTTCTGAATATGGTGCTACTTTAAAGCCGATTCTCAAAGAGAGTTTTTTTTTATGTCAAAAAAGAAAAAAATTTTTTGGCATGAGCCAAACCGGCTTTATCAGCAACGTCTCCAATAACTATTCGATGATTTTCCCACATTTTTATTTTTTGGAGAGTCCAGGATGAACGTCAACATTCACAATTTCTTCATTCTTTTGAGTCTAATTATCACTCACAAGCGGGTCTCTGGTACAGTATTCTAGTGGTGCAGTTCTTTGAACACTGATCCAGGCAACGTTCGTTAACCTTCAGTTGCATCTCAATTAGGCTAATCAATTTATTTAATAAAACTTTTTTACTGAAATTTTCTTCACTCTAATGATTCGAATACTTTCCTCAGTTTTAATAAACAAAACAAAAGTCGGAATATATTTAAAATTTATAAGTTAAAATTAGCAAAATTGAACGGAACATTTATTGGCCAGAAAGCAAAAGTACTAGTAAAAAAATTTGACTGCAGTACAATCAACCAATCGAACAGATAAAAAAAGAAACCAAAGTGGTTCTGTGAAAGTTTGATTTGCATTTTAATAAATTTTAAATAGACTCTCACCTGGCTTTATACGGCTCCCGTAGAACCAACCTTTCGGTTTTGTAGTAAATAAGTATGGCCTCCAAAATTGGATTCATAAAAGCAAAACATGCTGAAACTACAACCGACCAAAAATATATTCCACATATTAAAACATCCACTTTATTTTCCGAAACAATCATCGGCAACTCCTGCTGGCCTGCTGAAAAAACAAGAAAAAAAGAAATAATCATGTCTGTGAAACACAAGGCAAAGCCCGAATTGTGTAAAAAAAATTTTATGCGTTAGTGAAATTTATATATCTCTTCCTCTACTTGATTTTATTTCTCATATGAATTTCAAAAATTTAAAGGGGCAAAATAAGGCAAGAAAAGACTCGTTTGTTTGGGGAATAAGAACACTGAAAAAATATTTCTTCATTAACTTTATCAACTTCGTCATCGGTCCAATGAACAATTTTATGAAAACTTAACCAACGTCATGTTAGTGTGATATATGAAAGAAGTCAGATAATTGAATTGCTTTCGTTAATGCTATTAACTAATTTCATTAAAATAACGAAACAATTTCAATGATACAAGGAACTGAACCAATGTCATGCTTCGTTAAATTAATGAAACAAGTTTCTTGAAAATTAGTTTCACAAAAACTTCGTCAAATAATTGAACTAGTTTCGTTAATGCTATTAACTGATTTCATTAAAATAACGAAACAATTTCAATGATACAAGGAACTCAACCACCATCATGCTTCGTTAAATTAATGAAACAAGTTTTTTGAAAATTAGTTTCACAAGAACTTCGTCAAATAATTGAACTACTTTCGTTAATGCTATTAACTAATTTCATTAAAATAACGAAACAATTTCAATGATACCAGAAGAAATTTCACAAATACAATGAAGGAATTGCATATATTGAATGTAACAACTTCATCGGCGCAGTGAACTTAATTAATTGACCACATGAAAAAATTTCATTGAGTTAATAATACTGGATGAATGAAATTATATCACTGAATCGCTGAAATAATCAAGTAAATCACAAAATGTTTGTGAATTTATTGTATATAAACGACTTTTATACTTTCAACGAAATCTTCATTGAACCAACGAAAAAGTTCTTAGATATTATGAAACCTTAGATTTAGATATTTCGTTGATGTTTTCAGTTTTAAGGAACTTAACTTAAACTTAATTTAAAAAAAATAACTGAATATTTTTGTTGAAACATAAAATGCACTTTAAAAAGATACAAAATATTTTAAACAAAATATTTTCAAATTCAATTAAATAAATTTACGAAACTGGGGAAGCTCATGAAACAATTCGTTTGGAATTTTTTAAAAATTTTCGGGAGGTTTTCAAATATTCATTGGATTTTTTTAAAAATGTAATGAAACTTCTGCGTAGAATAATGAAGCAAAAACGATTTTTTTATTGTGGACTCGTACCGGGAGTGTGGGTTCAAGTAAAAAAACTTAAAAATTGTGGACAAGGCAAAAGCAAATTCTTTAATTCTTTACAAATTTGTAAAATTTTATTTTACAAAATTTCACTAACACAAAGTGATTCACAAAATGAAGGCCATAATTTCAACTTACCCTTGAAATTAAATACATGAATTCCATTAATAATTTCTACAAACTCCTTGCGTTTTGCCAGAAAGATCAACATTTTCCATATGGCCAATATCGATTGGCAAGAGAGCGCCAGAGAATCGGTAACTTCCACATAATCATGACGATTTACATACGCGTAGTGCAGTATGGACACAACGTGAGCGATGGCAAAGAAGAGTGGAATGTAACACAAAAACGGTCGTTGAAGTATCAACTCGGTCTTTGTGGCTGCCGTGTCAACGCCGCACAGTGCGAAAGACAGTTTTTGTACGTGAAAGTAACGCTTTACGACCATCGTTAAATGGAACTTTTACCACAAAATGGCCGTGAAATAGAATTTAATGCATTTCGTTTGTGGATCACGTTCAAGCAAGTGATTTTGCTTAAGGCGGGAGCGTAAAAGAAGTTTTATTTATTTTATTCAAACGTGATTGTGGATATTTTTTCGCTTGTAACTCTGGCTTTAACAATATGATTCTGTTTAAGTCAATTTAAAGCTTTTTTGTTTTGGTTTTAATTAGGTTTCATGAAATACATTCTTGTTTTTGCCTGTATTTTTCTGTGCTAAGTTAAGTGCTGCCAAGTTATAAAGTGCAAACAGCTGATTATGTTTGAAGACTCCACCACATCTGAGCTCACTTTTCTTTTAGAATTTGCATGAAAAGTTAATGAAATAATGTGAATTCAAAGCATTTATTTAATCCGTATAATAATTGTAAGATAATCAATTGCAAAACAAACAAAAATTGTATTGCAGATCGCAATAAAATTTTTTATTTTAAGCAACCAAAATTAAGCCTTAAGGTGCGGTCACATTTGGGCAAGTATATGCCCAAAAATTTTGAGCGTGTCACTAGATCAATATTAAAGCAATTTTCTCATAAAAATTTGTTTAAAAGGAAACTGTTTTGACATTCAATTAATGCAACAAAATTCAATGGGCGACCTCCGAATAAAAGCGCTGTTCTACTCTGTTGTGTGACTTGAAAACTAAATTAATCGTATGATTACTAATTTATTATGCCTTTGGAACACAAGCCTACGAATTATAATGTACAAAATTAATAGTGTTCTTATCTAAAATAATTGGAGACAAGTTGAAATAATTATTAAATTACAATTATTGTTCGACTTGTACAGGGGTTTTGTCTTCCCGCTAGGAAAATTTGAGGCTTTCAAAAATCGAGAAGTTACTGGTTGTAACCCGTTTTAAAACAACTAAATTCTCATCAAATCTTTACATTTTGAGATCCTAGAAATCTTCCCTGGCTAGCTCTGGGACTACGTCACTTTGTATATGTGTGTGCATGTGTATATGTGTGTGTAAATGTGTGTGTAAGTATGTGAGCCGCTAATAAATTTTGAATGGCTAAACCGAAATAAACCACGTTCAAAAGACCATTCCCAAGCTTACATTTTCTGTAAATTTTAACCGATTTAAACCGATAACTTTCAGAATATCGTAAAAATTTTGAAAAAAAAACTTTCAGAATATCGTAAAAACTAAAAAAAAAAAATTGTCTTAAAGTGTTTATTTTTAGAATAACTTTTCAGGGGCCTTGTCAACCAGGTCATAATCGGTTGATCCATTTGTGAGACATCAGCAACGAAAAAAAATGGTTTGTTTTAACACCGACATTTTATATATGATCGTTGAATTCTTTCTCGATTCCACATCAATCACTCACCGCTTATCACATGGGAATCGGTTGGTTTTGAAATTTAAAATGTTTTAGCTCGAACAGTTCAATAGCATTGAATAGCACAAAAACCGGGTTAAGATAGAATTGCGGTTAAAATTAGCGGGAAGTTCAAACTTTTTCCATATATCTTTAAAGTTTGTTATAGTAGTTCTTATAGGAACTAAAATGAAAATATACAAAATCTTATCAGTTTTTTTTGCTGCAAAAACTATTAAAAAAATAACCGCTAAAAATTTTTTAATAAAGTCCTCTAGACATCAGATACAAGCGGCAAATATAAATTATTCTTAATAATTTTTTTTCCACATTCCTTTTTATATCTTTTAAAAAAATATTGGAAAGGACAATAAGGAAAAGATAATGTTTTAATTTAAAATATTTTACAAGCAATTTGTTTTTCGTTTTATTCAAAATTGTCTTGACGAAAACAAATTTTAAACTATACAAAGCATTTTGTAAATTGTTCAATTATTAAAATATTGTAATTTGAGGCAAAATTCTTAAAAAAACAATCAATTATGAAACATTTTAATATAATGAAAAAGTCGCAGGGCCCAAAAATTCTAAAACCCACTGATTTTTACAACAGCGTACAACCGTTTGATTTTTTCCCACACACACACACACACACACGCACACATTTTGACCACCACATGCAACACATTTTAACATGTTAATTATTTATATGAAATAACACACTTTACCGTTCAAAGGATGTACTTTCGAATGGCGATTGCCAAAACCAAACTGACTGACTGTGCAAAGTTATTATTAGAATCGAGGATAAACACTCCATAAATTATATCGACAAGACTTGTAATTTCAGAGTCCCATGAATAATGACATGTGGGGCAAACAAACTTATAATCAAATTACAGTTTAACAAAACAACGTTCATGTTACACTCGATAATGCTACTCTTTAACGATTTAGAAGGAAATGGGTTTTAATAACAGCAACATGTTCGTACTGTATTTCAAAACAAAACAAAACTTTTTTGTTTGTTTTTTTGTTTCAGTAATTCAATGCAATAGCAGGCAGGATATAGTTAAGCAGCAAGTGAAGGATAACAACTCGATATTGAAGGATAACAACTCGATATTGTATTGAAACGCAAAAGAAAACTTTACTGAAGCTTCCCTAGAGGGAAAAGGACATGTCGCAGGATGCATTGCGTAACTGGAATCCATTGACTAGCAACCTGTTCAGATTATGCGATTTCATATGAGCGGTACCGTTTACTTTGTCATTTCAAGGGCCCAATTTACAAAAGTCAAGATAATCGGTGACATGTTAAAGACCTAACATATTTATAGTGAACCCGTTGTGGTAATCCAGTTATGGCTTCATTAAAATCGCGAATAGGAATTATCGTACAGCAGCCTGTCAAAAATTATATATCTTTCGATATATACGCTGAGTGAGAGAATTTAGTCAGCAATTTTGTTGCAGTTTTGTGACATGTCCTCTTTTCATCAGTCACGACTGAGGAACCTCTTGCAGCGGTACCCTTTTAAGCATTCATATCACAAATACGTTGAGGACAATTTATATAAAATTTTCTGCAGTGCTATCAAAATATATGTAAGAGTAACAGTAGCGTGATATTTACAAAAAAAAAGAGTACCTTCCGGTGGCTCGAAACTTTGCATTTACACTTCAAATATATCTTTTTCGATCACACAGCACATGTGCTCTTTTTACCAGCAAATAAATAAAGTTGATCGAAAACCCTTTGAATGTTTAAAAGTGTGTGTATGCGCATGGTTTTTGTAAGTATAACATAAACCGAATGAGAAAATAAATTTTATTTTTGCTCTTTAAGCCCATATAGACTTTATATTAAAATTCTTATGCCAAGAAATGAAATATAAAGATTTATATTGTGCTTATTTACACAAAACAACCTTTCAAATTAAATAAAAATAGATAATTTTGGTAGTCGATATAATAACTAAAAGTGTACCACAAAAAAAACTCAATGCGTTGCAACAGATTATTTTATGAAATTCACTACTGTCTCATTATAATTGAAATTAATTTGTTGGATGGCATTTCATTGATGTGTTTACAAAATGACTAGTAGGCATCATAATAGTTTTGACAACATTCAAGCCTGTCATCTTATGCAAAGAATTTCAGAAACCATGTAAGAATTTTTAAATACTTTTAAGAGGTCACATTAAAATAAGTGTAGTTGGTTGTTATTCGTTATAAAAGTGTTATTTCTCCATACTTCACACAATTACAAATCTTTTCGATAACAATCAAAGTTTTTAGAGAGGAAAATTAAAAACATTGACGTGCATGTTGCAAATCATTGAGTATTTCAATCAATTGTTGAAACATAAAATTTCATACTCCAACTGAAATAACGAACTCGTTTTTGCTTTGAACTACTTTAAATAAATTACGTTCATGTGAATTTTTATTCAGAAACGTTAAAAAAAAGTGCATTAAAGGTACGAAGTGGCGAAAAGTTAATCATTGAATATTATTTTTGAACATTTAATTTATATTAAAAAAAAAGGATGGAAAATAATTGACTGCCCCTGTAACTTCCCCCTAATTTTAGCCACAAAACTGTCGTAATCAGAGCCTCGTTTCGGTAACTGAATTGAGAACTTCTCGCATCGAAAAAAATGTTCGTCACTCTGTGAAACACAGAATGAGTCAAAATTTTCATAGCAATCAACATATTATTCTATGGAGAACCCTACAAAAAGAGCATGAAAACCATAATTATTAAGCTTTTTGATGCGAGAATTTCTCACTTCAGGTACAGAAACGAGACACTAGGTTTTGTATCGGTCCATGCTTTTCGAGCTAAAATAATATTATTTTAATATTCAAATCAACCGATTCCCACGTAAGAAACATTGAATTATATAGTTTTCGATTACCATAAAAGAATCGAGAACTTTGACTGACGGGATATATAATTTCGGAGTTAAAAAATCATTTTTGCTAATTTATTCCTTGAGTTAATCACACGAAAGGATTAACCGATTTCGACCCGGCTTACCGTGATCGGTGTGGTCTTCAAATGTCAACAGCCGATGAAGCCATTTAAAATTTGTCTAAAGAGAAACACTAATAAACTAATTTTTTGACATATTGTCATTGTACTATTATAATATGAAATTTATTTGTTGGGTGGTTAAGCAATGTCTATATGCATTTCATTGGCGCTTCTTACCAAATCGTCAGTAGACTTCAACCACAGTTTTGCAAAGTTTCAAACTTCTCAACTTATTAAAAGACTTCCAAAAACCATCTAAAAATTATGTTAAATAAATTAACTATAAAAATTCACAAACGATTTCAAAAAATCACATTATAATAAGTGTAGCAGGCTATGAAACTTATACAAACCAAACCCAACAAACAACTTTTATTCTATACGACTCTATTTTATTTTTCTATACCTTTATACAATTAGAAATCCCTTGGATAACAATGAACGTATTTATAAGGCAAAATGAAAAATAAAATCTCAATTGAATTGTTAATAAACTAATTTTTTGACGATTTGGTAAGAAGCGCCAATGAAATGCATATAGACATTGATTAACCACCCAACAAATAAATTTCATATTATAAAGAGAAACACTTTTAAAAATTATTTATTTCAAAGTTTCTTTGATATTTTGAAGTCTACCTCTTCGTATCGGTTGGTGGCATTCAGCCGTTCGAAATTTATAAGCGGTTCACATGCTTACACTTACTCATTTTTAAGCACACATACGTACAGACATAGTTACGGGCTCTTAGAATTAGTTAAAACAGTTTCCTGCGACCTGTAAAACGTGAAGATCTGCTGAGAACTCGATAATTTCAAAATCGGGTAAAACTAATAACTTGCTATTTTTAAGCTAAACATTATTAAAATGGGTGCTTCGTATTTAATTTTGTTAAAAAAGTTATTCAAAAACAAAATTTAATGGTTTATTTGGCGTCCGTTTTTATAAGGAGTCCTTAGGACTTGAAGGACTTTTAACATGTTCCTCTGTATTTCTACTCTTGATTTTCATCCAACGTCTTTAAGGCGGCCAGAAGGGAACTTGCAGTCTTGAAAACCTGGAAGATAGATCTCTCTTTGTTGTTGTTGTCAGTGATTTTATACCATTTAAATAAATACCCATAAATATAGCTGCAGGTCCACCTCAAAAAACGCGCATGCAATGCGGCTGCATTTCTGAGAGCGCATCATTGCAAGCAGAAATGTTTTTTTGTACGAACAAGACAATCGGCTCCAATCAAAAGCACAATAGATGTCCGTCGACAATTGAGTGCTCTAAGAAAAGAAACAATTTATTAATAAAATTAAATCAGAAATGCATTTCGTTACCCACTTCATCTTTGATTCGCTGGCCATTCCAACAGTACAACATCAGTTGCAGGGCCAGAGCGCTCAAAAAGAATCCCTTGTAGCCAACTTTAGCCAACGACTCGTTTGGGCGACCTGCCTGGAAAATCAGACAACAAATTTCCGAACAGAGAACTATGATTTTAATAAATATTATCTCGCCATAAACATCATTTAATTTCTCGGCCAAAGACAAAGTCTGGTGATGATATTGTATGCAGGCAGCGACTTTCGCATGGAACTGTTGCTGACAGTTTGTGACGACGGCCAGTTTGGCATGTTCGATATCCAGCTGCTCGAAGAGATGGCCAATAATATGAAACTGAGCCACAATATTGCTAACAAACCAAAAAAATAAGGTATCGAACGCCAGGGAAACCACGCAGGTGAAATATGTGGTCAAAATGTGTAAAACATACACGGCGGAATAGCCGGCCAAATGCGAGTAGTTCCAGAAATAACTAGAAGAGAAGAAGGAAGGCTGAAGGACAAGTTAACGTTTTCATAATACGAACCAACTCACGTTGCTTTGTTGGATTGTATTAAAAGAATCTCGCCCGTGCTGAAGTAAACAAACAGACTGTAAATAATCGGCGATGTGATGCCAAAAGTTCCGGTGGCCAACAGCATTCGCAAGTAGAGGGTGCAAAAGAAATCATCTCTGGCGTTTTCCTGGCGCACGATAAGCATTTCCTGGCGTTCGGCTTGAGGAAAAATTTCTCTTATAAAATTATTTGAAAAATATTATCAAATTAACCGCCTGGCCCACGAAGTCACTGGAGGTCCTTTTGTCGCTTAATGCCATTTAAAATGAAAACAAATTCTGCAACTTTGTTTCGTATAAAATTATTTCACTGAACGATATCGTGCGACTTCCTGAGACAGACAGTTATTTCCTCTCTCCTCTTACCTTTAAAATTAATATCATGAATATCTTTTATTAATAATAAAATATCCTGGCGTTTATTTAGGAAAATTGCAATTTTCAACAAACACAATAACAGTTGACACAACAGCGGCAACGAATCGGTTAATTCCACGAAATCGCTGAGGTGGGCGTAGGCAAAATGGGCGACGAGCATGAAATTAAAGAAAGACGTTAGTAAAAGTCCATAAAGTAAAACAGGACGTTTTATAAGTTGTTGTAAAGATTTTGCATCACTGATCGTGAGATCGATTCCCAAGCCAGCGAAAGTTAGTTTTTGCACCGCAAAATAGTGATTCGATATTATGACCATTTTATTTTGTTGTTGTTATTTTTTTTTAAGTCTTTTCACTTTGCAAAGCGTAATTCGACTAACCGTGGCTGCAGGTGTGAAATCTATTTAAAAAGTGAAAATTTTTTCACGCCTATTAAAATGTATCGAACATATTTAATTGTATTTAGTCGTCTTATAAATGAAATTTCCAAGCCTGAAATTACACAGTGCGACCGTTTCTTTTTTTAATGGTCTGCGCCGCTTCTATAACATGATTTGCATTCAATTGCAAATTGGGTTGGAATTTTCAGCTAAGATGGCTTAGACTAGAAATCTTTCGAATGTTTCATACGATTAACCCTGGATGGTTACTCTTAATATTTGTTACTCTTTGTTAAATCAATGAACAAATTTTAAAAATTAAGCGGTGCAATTTTTAAAGTTAAAGATAAATAAAAATATTATTTTTAAGTATTTTATTAAAAAAAAAATAATAATAAAAAATCAAATAGAAATTAAAATTTTTTTTCTCTCTTAAAATTTCATACGAATTTGAGCAAATATAAGAGTTGTATGACAAAGAGCAAATGAGCTTCGGGTTTCGACAAACCGTAACCTTCCAGGGTTAAAGAAAATTTTAATTTGAGTAGATAGGAATTGGTTAATTTAAAAATTAAAATAATAGTGTTTTATCTCAAAGAGTGTTACTGATTGTGTTTGCAAAACAAATAGAATATAAAGACAAAACCCAGCAAGGAAGTAAAGAGACGTCCAGCAAAAGCATCGAGTGTACTAAAAAATGTTTTGTTGTTATTCGGTACTTTTCCAACCGGCACCGCTGTAAGTCTGCTACAACCAAACACCGGAAATGAAATAGAGAAACTTTCAATGACAGTAAAAGCATCGAGTGCTCTAAAACATATTCATATTCGCTGCCTTACATGATACAATCAAAACATTCAAACATGTTTTGAATGTTCTATTACAGTTGTAAAGTTCTACTTCACAATTAATCTAATACATCTCCGTATTACTTCAGCATTATTTTAATGAAGTTCTGTTCTGTTCTGCACCATTTTGAAAATTTTTTTTTTTATATATATTTATTGAAATAAGAGAATAGCAAATGCCCTCTCTTTGATTTTGCTGAAAATTAAAAGCCACTTTTTTCATATTTGAGCACGGCTTTAATAAAAACACCAAGAAAAAATTTAAAAAGCTGTTTGACGAATCGAACAAGCTTTAAAAACGTTGTGTCTCTAATGTAAATGTGTGTAAATAAATGTCAATCGTCTCTCTTAACTTTTCTCTCTTCTAGCAACAAATATTTTGTTTCTCTTTGTTTCTTAAATTGTCTTAAGCGATTCATATCGTGATAACAATTATGATCGACAAGATTTTTTTTAATAAATTTATATCCATTCTGACGAATATAACTTTCAATCTAACAAAAGTATTTCTTTATAATATACCACCAGCCTCAGAATCATTGTTGTCCAGTGTAATAATGGAGATATAAAAAATTAAACGCAAAATTAGTCCATATTAGTTGGATAATGTTAGACAATGAGCTTCTTATTTGCATAATTTAAGCAACAACAAAATATTTAATATGTTTTATACAGGAGCTTTTAATTAAGAGTCGTAGGGTGACTGCTATCAAAGACAGACTTCTAAATATATTAAATGATTAAAATATAGTTTTCAATTCTTGCAAATACAACTAAATTAGGAAAAAAAGCAGCATGTGTAGAATGACAAAGTAGGAAAATAGGAAACGATTTACTATTAATTTGATATTTTTAACTTTCATTTTTACTTAAACTTCTCAAACAGTTGAGTAGAAGCTTGAAATAATATCTCTAGTTTTTCTGAAAACATTGTTCTTAACATTTCCAGGTGATTGATGCGCATTAGCCTTAAATAAATATTTTTTTTTTAATTTTTAAGGAGAAAAACAAAAAATTTTTTAATCAAAAGCAAAAAAAAACTAAGAAAAACTTTTTTCTTTTTTATTTAATTTCAAATTGATTCGATTTCACCAATTATTTAGAACTGTTATTGAAAACCCTCGTCGTCCGCTGCTAACCGGGTCGAAATCGGGGAATGTTATGGAAGAAAAAATTTTTAAAATGGACTTATCAAAAAAAGCTTCGCTGTTATATATCTGATACCTTTATGATCTCGATTTTTCATAGGGCTGTAAAAGTTATATCATTCAGCGCTTATCATGTGAGAATCGACTAATTTTCATATCAAATAATTATTCACAGGTGTTTAATCAAACAATAATTTCAATTAAAAATTTAATTGAAATAGATTTCAAGAGTCAATTAATATATTAATAAAACAAGTTTTAGATTTTATTAAGAGCACAACAACTGTTTTTATGCAAAAAATGTGAGAAGCCTTTCCACTATATTTTAAGTGATTTTGTTTTCGAATTTTCGTAATCAATTCGACATTCGTAATTCTGTCATACAACTTCATTGTGAAATACAAAAATCTATGACGGCTTAAACATTTTAATGAAATTGTTTTATCAAACTCTGAGTAGACTTTTGAGCTCCAAAAGCACAACGAATTACATTGTGATAGATTTGAGTTTTAAATTTAGGGTGTATTTACAGGGATTGGCTTTTTGAGCCATCCATCTTCCAATTGTTTTTATATCATCTGCCGTATGTGATAATTTGTATTCATAATAAAGTTGTTTGACAGAACTACGAATGTCAAATTGATTACGAAAATTGTGTTGCTCTTAATAAAATCTAAAACTTGTTTTATTAATATATTAATTGACTCTTGAAATCTATTTCAATTAAATTTTTAATTGAAATTATTGTTTGATTAAACACCTGTGAATAATTATTTGATATGAAAATTAATTTATTGACTGCGTAGTAATTTATTAATCTCAAAATTACAAAGTCAACTTAAGTGAATACCCTGAATATATAACAAAGCAAATTAATGCTTTAAATTATAAAAGCCTACACGCAATTAACCCCGCAATTTAATCTATTTAATTATAAAATTACATCATTTTTCAAACTCAAACACTTACAAGAATTCCTTTGGGCACCTGTTCAGTTGTCACAGTGATTATTTTAGCAAGTGGCCACAACTCATCCACCAACAATATCGCTGCCATCATCATCATCATTCAAGTTACATTTTCACCACAAGTAGACTGTTTTTATTTGGTTTAAATTATTTCTCCTTCGGCTGCACCGCTTCGCTGATGTCTGAATTAAAATAACATTTCCCAGCTTAACATTTTATTGCTGCAAAAGTAAGTTTTTAATTTTATTTAATTTCTATTTATTTGCATTTGGCTAAGAGCAACTACAGATGCAGTTTGTTAACACGACAGCTTGGCATGTCCATCTACATTTAAGCGTCAACTACTTTTTTGGTTACATATATATATAAATTTCACTAGTGTTTCCCACAACTTGAGACTAAAACTAGAGGGCTATTTGCAGCTCGTGATAACTCTAATCTTTATTTTCTTCTAACGTTTTGATGGCTGTTAGAAGGGAACCAGCTGTCTTGAAAACCTGAAAAATATTATATAAATTAAAAGATATTTTAGTTATTAAATTGAAAGCTTTTTCGAAAATAGCTACCCAAATATAAAGAGTTAAATCGACCTCGAAAAAAATTCCTGTTACACGACTGCATTTTTGTGAACGCACCATCGAAAGCAAAAATAATTGTGTGTAACATTTTGACAAGCTGCTCCAGTCAATGGCACAGTAAATGGCTGTGGACACTTTCATGCTCTGGAATGGATGATACAAAAAAGAAACAAAAAGGCTTGAGTAGGTTTTGTGTCGCTTCTTTAATATAAAATTTTTTTATTAGAAACTTCAGTTGTGTTAAGTGGAAACGCTAACTTCCATCGCTTTCGGTCAATACTGATATATATTTTCATCTGTTGTTATTAGAAACCTCAGTTGTGTTAAGAGGAGAAGATAATACCCACCGCTTTCGGTCAGTGCTGATGGGTACTTTCATATTTTTTATTAGAAACTTTAGTTGTTTCAAAAGGAAAAGATAATTTCCATCGTTTTCGATTAGTGCTGATATATATTTTTATCTCTTTTTTTATTAGGAACTTCAGTTGTGTTGAGTACAAAAGTTATATTTTTGTGTTTTATGGACTTCTGGTTGTACCCCTACAGTGTATATACTTAAAGGGTTGCACTTTGCTGGGTCTTGTTGCCATAAATCATTGACTTTAAGTAGGTTTAAGGAAAGCAAACTGCGAAGTTTACATCGGGCAATTCTACTGGTCTTCCCAAAACATTAAAAAACACTTCCTTCACAATATCCATTGTGATTACTGCTGTAGTCGTGCTTATTTAAATCTGGCAGGAAGAAGTATTTTATCGATTGTTCTGTAGAGCAAAATTAATCGCTTTTTTAAGGACTGAAAATCAGGGAATGACTCCTGCATACGCAGTGCTCTGCTTTAGAACTAGAAAGTCTTAAGAGGACAGATGAAGACATCCAAAAAGATAAAAAATTTTTTGCAGCTGTTTTTTATATGTTTACTTCGCCGTGAATTTTTTGCTACAGGTATCGACGAAGGAGGGTGCCGTATGCTGCTCCTTTAGTATATGACGAAGTTACTCTCTGTCGGTATTTTTCAACGGCGAGTGCTATGCCTTCGTCATTGAGATAAGTCGACAACAATTAATACAATCCTGCGCTAAAGCAGGTCAGAAAAATTCGCCACCGTATTCACTATCGAGTGTAGAGACGAACGGGTGATCTAAGGCGACGCAATTTTGTGTTCTCTACTTCAGCTGACAGCGTTTTTAAAATAAATATTTCCCAATTCCACCGCATGAACGCTGCACCATACAGCGGCTTTTGACTGGATTTAATGGTTCCTCGTTTATTGCACAAGGATTTTCTGTGCCGCCAGAATGAAAATTTAGTCCGTCGTTCATGTTGACTGTTGAACCAAAATGTTCGTGTTCATTTTTGATATTAAAAATGCCACTGGAGCCAATAAAACTTTTATGGAGAAAACTTTTTAAAAAGGTGTTAGATCCGCACAAAAACATAAACATGGAAAATAAGATCAAGTTCCTGTCTAAAAACCTCGGTCATTAAAAGTATTGAGATTAAAAAAGGAACCAAGTTGTTGATAGTAAAAATAACGTTATTTTCCTAGACAAACTTTTAACTCGGAAATATTTTTTTTTTTAAATTTTCTTATAAAAAAAGAATTATGACTTTTAATAAAATTGTTTTTCTCCTGTCGGAAAAAATGGACAAAAAGCTTGAGCCAGTTTAAAAATTGGCCTAGAAATGAAACGTTGTTTTAAAGTTACTTTTACAGTTGCCAAATATTTTACCAGAGAAACGTAACCACTAAACGCTAATGAAAAATATGTTCATTCAGTTAATGTGTTTATTGAATAAAGGAGTTGCGTACATGAATAATAGAAAGTGTCAGGAAATGATATGTTAATGGCAACTGTTGAACACTTTTGTCAAATGAAAAGTTTTTCGTTAGTGGTTACGCTTATTTGGGCAAATATTTGTCAAGTGTGGTTTAGCCTTAAGTATCAACTATTTAATTTTGGTGTTGAAAACATCAGTACATTCGTTTCAGTTAATGTTATTATGAATAAATCAAGGCCCTTGTACAGGTAGGCCTTTTATATCTAAAAGCTTAAGCAGGGAAATTTTAACTGATTCATTAGAGTTGTTATTTAATAGTTTATTTGAATTGAGTCAACTTGTTGCCCCTCTTTTCCTCTTAATCCACAGGTTTATTTCAATAATCCTTTCACCAAAAGTCTTTGTTCAAACTGCCACTTACCTCGTCCTTAATTCTCTGGCCATTCCAACAGTACAGCACCAGCTGTAGAGCCACAGCAGACAAAAACAAGCACTTGTAGGCCAATTCAGCCAATGAGTCATTCGGACGGCCCACTTGAAAAACTAAACTACAAATCTCTGAACAGACAATAATGAATTTAATAAAGATTATTTCGCCATAAACAGCATTTAACTTTTCGGCTAAATATAAAGTCTGGCGATGATAGCGTACGCAGGATATGATGCTGGCCAGAAAATTTTGCTTGCATTTGTCGGATGCAACTTGAGAATGTTGCACAGTAAACTGATCAAAACGATGGCCAATAATATGAAATTGAGCCACAATATTGCTGACGAACCAAGAGAATAACGTGTCAAAGGCCAACGAAACAATGCAGGAAAAATAAGTACTAATAATATTGAAAATATAAACCAGCGAATAGCCTGCCAAGTGATGGTGATTCCAGAAATAGCTGGGAAATAAATTACAAAAGCAACAAATTACAGCAACTTGAATTCGTATTAAATCTTCTACCAATCAACAACTTACGATCCCTTGTTGGACTCCACTAAAACAACCTCGCCACTAGTGAAATAAGCGTACAGACCGTAAATAAGCGGATGCAACACGCCACAGCTGCCGGTGACCACCACCAAACGCAGGTACAGCGTGCAAAGGAAATTGTCTTTGGCATTTGCGCGTTGCACAATTAGCATTTCTTCGTGTGTGGCTTAAGGGAATTTCGTTAAATGTTAAAGCCAAAACCATGATTATTCTAGTAATTCTACTTACACTTGAAATTGATTTCATGAATGTCCTGTATTAACAACAAAATATCCTGACGTTTGTGCAGGAAAATCGCCACTTTTAGCAGACACAGCAGCAGTTGACAGAACAGCGGCAGTGAATCGGTTACTTCCACGAAATCGGTGATGTGAATGTAGGCGAAATGGGTGACGAGTAGTAGATGAAAGAATGAAGATAATAAAATTCCATAAAGTAAAACAGGATATTTAATCAGGCTTCGTTTTTCATTTGAATTGCTGCTGCTGAGATTTATTCCCACTCCAGAGAACGTCAGCTTTTGTACCGAAAAATAATGCGATGAAATCATTTTCGCTTTTCGCTTATTCGATTGTATATATATATTTTTTTTTTCAATTATATTTAAATAATATTTTTTAGTATATTCAAATTCTTTCCAAAGCAGGTATTTTCTAATATATTAAAATGAATTTTGCTTAATACTTTAACGCTGCAGATGGGAAGTTCTTCACCAATCTAAATCGAAATCATTTTTTATACCCTTTACAAAAATGTGGAGAAGAGGTTTGCCAGTCAGTGTGTAATTTTCTTAATGTTACTCTGCGACCCCTGAAAGCATATCTAATCTAGATCCTTATGGTCGAAGTCGAATAAGTAAAATCTGCTTTTCAGAAACCCCAAAATCGCTAAAGGCTTAATTCTTGGACTGATGTATTGAAAATCGGCAAAGTTATAAATAGGGTTCCAGAGCTGGAAACTTCAAACCAACTTTAGGTCTTAAAAAGGTTATAACTAAAGATCGTTTTTGTTTTTTACCAACTAAAAATATTCAAGACTTCAGTTATAACTAAAATGATTTAAAACAAAAAAATAATTAATTCGGAGTCCAGGGTTGGACAAGTAAAAGTTATTTTTTGCTACATAAAATTGACAAACATAATTTTTTATTTCTCTTTTTTTATAAATATTTTAAACATATTTCATACTTTTGAAAGTTATTGAAAGTTATGAATTAAAAACACGCAAGGCCAGAGCTGGGAATTTAGTTTCTTTTATTAACTTATATAACATTGTAGAAAGTTAAAATTCATATGAAATTAAATTAGGTTCCAGAGGTGGATAATTAAAATTTTTTGTTTTGGTACATAAAAGTAACCAGCTAAAACAATTTTCTTTTTTGTTTTTCTAAATCAAATAAATTTTATATATAAAAAAAAAATAGCAGAAAAGCTAAAAAACAGATCCAGAGCTGGAAAGTATATACACGTTACAATTCAATATAAAAATAATTTTTTATTTTACTCAAATACATTTCATATTTTAGAAAGAAATTTAAATTTGTATTAAGAACCTAAACTAAAATCGAAAACATGAATTCAGGGTTGGACTTGTGAAATCTTCTTATTTTTTTAAATAAATTCTTACTTCCTTTCTTTATATATAAAACATGTTAAATACTTTTGAAAGAAAGTTATTGGAACTAGAAATAAGAAAAGTAGAAAAAACAGCGGCAGAGCTGGGAAATAAGCAAAGATATTTCAGAAAGAAATAGAAATTTGAATTGCTAATGGAAATCCCACGATATCATATCAAGGTTGCAGAATTGATTTTTTGCTTTTGCTGCAGAAAAAGAAAATTTTTTTTCTTTGTCTTCGTAAATTGAATATATTTCTTATAAATGAAAAGAAAAAGTTGTTAATGTTAAAATCAGAAAATTAAAATATCAGGTCCAGAGGTGGAATATTTAAATATATTTTTTAATAGAAGAAATATTTAAACGTATTTATTTTTTTGCACTTCTACATATTTGAAAGAACTTTAAATTCGTATTAAAACACAAAATCATAATTTGTTTTGCAGGGCTGGTCAATTGCATTTTTTGTTGTTATACTTTTTATTTAATATAAGCAACCAGCTAAAACTAAAACGTTTTTTCATTATAAAACAATATTTGATTATTTGAAAAAAATTCATAGTACTAGAGGCCAGAAAAGCGAAAAAGATAACCGCAGAGGTGGGAAATCCATATTTTAAATAAACTCATTACAATTTCAAAAGAAATTTAAATTGATAATAAAATGCAAACGGAATCTAAAACTCGATGCCAGGATTGGACAGTTAAAGTTCTTTTTGTCATAAAACTAAGACAAAAAATTATATATTTTTCCTTTTTAAATTAAACTTTTTTAAATACTTTGAAAAATATAATTTTTAATAAAATCGAAAACGCAAAACAGACCGCTCCAGAGCTGCAAAATTTAAACGCATCTGATATTTTAGCAAGTTAATTTCTTGCTATTACAAATCGAAAACAAAGTCAAATATCGGATTCCAGGGTTGGGCAATTGTTTTTCCTTATCTTTAGATGGAAGCAAACATATAAATAAAATTGTTTTCTTTTTTCTTTATTAAAATTCAGAAAAGCCCAAAAAGATAAGCACCAGAGCTGGAAAATTTCTGTTTTTGAACTTTGAAGTAACTGAATAAAATTATAATAAAAATAGTTGTATATAATAGAAAGGAATTCATTGGTATTGAAAATTAAACAAAATCATAAACACGATTCCAGAGTTGGATCTAATGAAACCGTCTATAAGTGAAGTGTGAAGCTTTTGTACACTGAGAAGACATCTTGAATTATACTCAGGTTTCAAAATTTAAGAAAAATTGATTTTGTTGTGAAATTTGAGTTCTCTTGGTTCTCATAAGCAGGCCTTTAACCAACAATAAATTTAATACTGATTGATTATTGATGCTGGCATATAGATTTAGTGAACGTTATCTGCAGGCTTCATATTGTTTGAATAGTTTTCATGGAACTGCCAATTAGTCGAAGTATATTAGAAAAATGTATATTGTCCGAAAAATATAATGTCTGCGATTTGATTCAGCATCACAAGAAGAGTTACTTCTGCTCTTAGGGTACGGAAATCTAAGCGCAAGGACCCTGGACAGGCTGTAATTAACCGGGCTAGAAAAGCAGACTGCTTTACAAATTTTTAGTGCTAAAAATAATTTTAAATTTCGCGATCCCTTGAATGTTGCCGAGAATAAAACTTTAATTTTATCTTCTTATCCATTTCACAAACTTATTTTAATATCTTTTTCTTTCATTTTAAAGCCAGTAATTTTTCAGAATTAAAGCAACAATTCTCAGCATTTTCACTCGTCAATAATGACATGTTTCCACTATATTTTTTTGAAATTAAAGTTTTACAAGATTTCAAAATTCCTTTATGCACATGAATTTTTATACTGCAGCTGCTTAAAATATGTTATGGATTATCTGAATATCTTTTATTGTTTAATAGAAAACGGCAAATGTGTCGAATGTTGGCAAACAATTCACATCAAACATTCATAAATGCCATAATTATATATAATTTGGCATATTATTTGCCTTCATGTATAATTTAAAAATCAGTGCTACTACAACAACAAGGAGGTTTTAGTTTATAAAACAAGAAGAAGAAGAAGAAAATTGCAAGCTAAGGGCAAATGACAATTTGCGCTACAGCCACAGGCGATAACGAGTTTGTGCATGTTTTTTTGTGGAACGCAATTGAGCATACTTTTAACCGTTATAGATGGTGCTAGTTGTCACCCAATTTATTTCCGGTTTAAGTGGTTTCTTGCCCCAGAACCATAGATTCTAATAATTGGACTATTACATTTTTTCAATCTACTTTAATGTTGCAACAAGAAGTAAATTTTTATAAAAATAAGCCTCAAGCTCGACATTATTATATAAAATATATGAAGTAAATTAATTTTTTATACACATTTTATTTATTTAAAAACATCATTTAAAAGACAAACTTTTTAATAAAAAAATACTAGGTGTTATTGTTATGCACAACTCTGCAATACTTTTAGATTGCGAATATCCAGTTCGTGGTTAATATATTTTAATATTTTGGCTAAAAGTGACCGCCTTATTGGATCGGCGTAACTTGCGCAATTATTCTTGCGGCAAAGATCATAATTGAACTTTGGATAATATTTTTTTAAATATTTGAGCGCTGGATTACCTCAACATATTTATGACTGGCCTTCATCTAAGGACTTCAGAGCTGTAAGAAGCGAAAGACAAGTCTTGGAAACCTGAAGGATGTATAACTTTTACTTTATATATCAAATCGGTTTATCTTGAAAATTAATACCCATATGAAGAGAGCTAAATCGACCTCAAAAAAGAGACCCGTTATGTTAATGTACTTTTGTGAGCGCATCATTGGCAGCAGCAAATTGTTTATGTTCGCTTTTGATAAACGGCTCCAGTCGAAGGCGCAATAAATAGCGGTACCAATGTGAGTGCTCTAAAATTAAACACACACACACATACACAAAATTAAAAAGTCATACAACCGAAATCTATCAACTCTGCACTTACTTCGTCCTTAATCCGCTGGCCATTCCAACAATACAACAGCAACTCCAGGGCCAGTGCGCTGAAGAAGATGCTCTTGTACAGCGCCTTAAAGAGCGACTCATTGGGACGACCTGCTTGAAAAATTAAACAACACAATTCCGAACAGAGAACTATAATTTTAATGAAAGTTATCTCGCCAAAAACACCATTTAACTTCTTCGCCAAATATAAAGTCTGTTTATGATATTCAATGCACGACATCAAGTTGGCATCGAATTGTTGCACAGAAATGTTGATCACCAGCTGAGAATGTTGGCCGGCAAGCTGATGAAAACGATGACCGATGATGTGAAACTGTGCGACGATGTTGCTCACGAGCCAACAAAATAAAGTGCCGAATGACAAAGTGACGCCTGCCGCAAAATAAATGCTGAAAACATTCAAAACGTAAACCAGCGAATAGCCTGTCCAGTGGGAGTGATTCCAGAAATAGCTGCAAAGACAAGAAGCTATAAGAAGAAGAAAATGTTGTTGCCACAACTTACGTGGCCTTGCTGGGAACCATTAAAACGATTTCGCCTTTCGTCAAATAAATATACAGGCCGCAAATAATTGCGTACAATGCACCAAGACTTGCGGTAAAAGAAACTATTTTAAACAGGTTCTGGCATATGAATTTATCTTTGGCATTTGCGCGTTGCACAATAACCATTTCGTGGTGTTGGGCTTAAAGAAAAATATTGTTTTCAATTAACTTGTTGTCAATGGCTTAATTTTTTAAATCACTTGGCACTGGTGGATATATATTTGACAACAGAAACAAGTTTTCTTTACAGAAATCAATTTTTATCCTTTAAAACTTTCTTAACGGATAAAATTTTAATTACGAGAGCGATGATCGTATACACATCATTTCATACACGAACCTTCTCTACTTTTTCTTAAGCTCTGCCGCATTTGTAGGGCGAATATTTTGAACGCAAAGTAAGCGAGATACTGCTGCGTTAGTCCAGCGATTAGAAGTATTGAGTATTCCACAACAGACACGGCAAGTTGTGGAAGTTGTTAGTGGAGATCTCAAATACCATTTCGCTTACTTTGCCAGCAGGTATCACACGCCTTCAACGCTACTTCGTACACTGTGCAAGTTGGTATTCACTCAACGTAACGTGTAGCAAGTACTCACAGCTGGGGCTTAATAAAGAGTGTTTTAATGGAGGTATAAAACTCTAAGTTGACAATACTGTTTTAACTGGCTGCCATGTTGACAGCTGTCATTTAATTGATCTTTAGTTTGGCATATCAACGTGAATAGGCTGACGTGTGAATAACGCCTTGAAATATATTTGGAAAATCATGGTTGTGTTCGAAAGGAACCATCAAAAAAGGGTGTCTCAATAAAAAAAAATTCTTTGTTTGGGGTGAGATGATAATCCTCAAGTATAATATTAGACACCAGAACAGCCAGAAACACTGACTTTTAGGTGTCATTTGTGGGCATGTGGAATCATTGATCTGTATATCTTCAACAACGATCCTGTTCAGAGCGTTACAGTCAATAGTTGACCGCTGTAGGGTCCTGATTAGTGACTTTTTCGTTCATCAATTAAACAAGCAGAATGTGTAGAAGCTGTGCTTTCGACAAGACGGTGGAACGGGTCACACAGCTAATGTCACAATTGATTTATTGCAGAACCGCATATATTCACGTTTCGGACTCGTGAATTGGCTTTCAAGATGGTGCGATTTAAAGCCGCTGCAGTATTTTCTATACGAACATGTTGAAAGGTTAGTCTATACCGATGTGGCCGAAACGAGTGACCACTTGGAGGATAACACTCTTCGCGTTATTGCCGCTATACGGCTTTATATGTTGGGAAGGAGTCGTGGAAAGCTTGACCTCCAGATTAGACTACGTCCGAGCCAGCCGTGGCGTTTATATGCCAGAATTTAAAAAAAAAATCAATTTAAAAAATCCATCTCTTGTTGTTATACTTCAAAGTTTTATATCTCTACAAAACCCAGAAGCAAATAAAGTAAAAGAAAGTAAAATATGTTGAAAGCTTTTCTCTCTGAGTACTTATTAATTCCATTAGCGCCAAGTGATTTCCACAATTAATACCAAATATTTTAAGAAACACTTTCATTTATCCACTTACCTTTCAGATTAAGTTTATTAATCTCCGTTATTAATAAAAAAATCTCCGAACGTCGATTGAGAAAAATGGCCAATTTGGAAAAGCACAACACGAATTGACACAAACGCGGCATACAGTCGGATAATTCCGCGAAATTTTTTATATTGACGTACGCAAAATGTACGATGAGCAGAAAGTGAAAAAATGAAAACAGTAGAATTGCAAAAAGTAGTAGAGGATTTTTGATTATATTTTGAGATGGTTTGGAATCACTTGGATTGAGATACAAACCCAAACCGGCGAAAGCTAATTTTTGTATTGAGAAATAATCCAATGAAATCATTTGCCTTTTTAATTTAATAGAAATTTTATTATTTGCCTTTTATCTTATTTTATTTATTAATTTTTCTTTATAACGCGCCACTTAATTAACCGTTGTGACAATTGTGAAAGCCACTATAAAAATATTTCCGTTTGTTGAGTTGCTATTAAAATGTGTTAAACACAAAGTTTTCGTTTTAATGATGGGGGGAAGTGTTAGAAAGAGATATTAATCGCAACATGTTTTGTGTTTTGCTTTCAACAGCTGCAAATAAACTTACAAACTCTTATATAGAAGTAGAAGAAACTGAATTTAGAGTGTATCGGGGCGCACATGACGCACGATGACTATGGCCATTGCGGCGATGTGGTTAAGCCGGTACTGTGACTGACTAAACCCGACCGCACAAATTTTTAGTCAAACTCTTAAATTAATAAACGAAACAAAATTAATATTTATCAATTGGATGAATAATATTGAGTTATTCGATTGAACTTTAACAGCCAATAATTGTTCACACGATTAATTTATTTAAAAAATCAAATTTGTGGCCATTTTGTTAATTACTAAACCAAACAAAATTAATATTAATCGATTAGCCCACCAATTTTTAATTTGCTGAATTGAATTTTTTATCGAATAATTGTTTTTGCGATTAATCGACTAATAGAAGGCCTCGATTAATTGAATGCCGTAATCTATAAACGCGTGACTTATATTGGTGTAGGGTGCAGCACAGCAAACCTAAACGATTTCAAAAAATCACATTATAATAAGTGTAGCAGGCTTATACAAACCAAACCCAACAAACAACTTTTATTCGATATGACTCTATTTTATTTTTCTATACCTTTATACAAAAGGATTATAGAAATCCCTTGGATAACAATGAAAGTATTTGTAAGGCAAAATGAAAAATAAAATCTCAATTGAATTGCTAATAAACTAATTTTTTTTGACATATTGTCATTGTACTATTATAGAAAAATAAAATAGAGTCATATCGAATAAATGTTGTTTGTTGGGTTTGGTTTATATAAGTTTCATAGCCTGCTACACTTATTATAATGTGATTTCATTGTGAATTTTTATAGTTAATTTTTAACATAATTCTCAGATGGTTTATAAAAGTCTTTTAATAAGTTGAGAAGTTTGAAACTTTGCAAAACTGTGGTTGAAGTCTACTGACGATTTGGTAAGAAGCGCCAATGAAATGCATATAGACATTGCTTAACCACCCAACAAATAAATTTCATATTAAAATAATTTAATTAAAATATATTCATTCTTGTCTTTGGCTCCACTGTAATGAAATAGATTATTTGTAAAATTCCATTTGCATTCTTCTCATTTCTTCTAAGGGAAGAGTGCCTGCATCTCTACCAAAATTACTTTTTCAAACTAAATTAATATTCTGTGTTTCCCATAAACGGCCAAACCGTTTTTAAACGAACAGGAAGTGTTCCATTCTTAACAACCGGATGTGCAAGATTAAAGGCTTCCGCTGTTTTAAATATAAAATCAAAAGAAACTGTTTTAAGGGTGTTTATGTTTTTAATTTGTTGCTGTTGCTTTACTCTTAGAATTTTTTTATATATTAAAGATACACAGAGAGAAAAAGAGGTAAAAACAATTTAGTATAGAATTTTAGTTGGTTTATGTTGCCTTTGATAACCTTCTGTATCGGTTTTTCAAAAACAAGCCGGTGTCGTATTATTACCAACGGTCCCTTTTTTATAACAAAGTGTTTATTTTATTTATTTACATTCGTTATTAACTATTGAATATAATTTCTTAGTTGAACTCTTTGTTAAAAATTTTTTACCAGGCTCTGAGGCTCGAATTTGCAAATTATCTAACTTTTATTACTAGGGAAATATTTTGAATCTCTTTTGAAATTACAAAACTAGCAGAACTGATATCGAGACTGCTACAACATCTCAGCAGTGTTGTTATTGGTTTTTACACTCCTGAAGGTGCTTTTTTGTTGACTGGGGTGTGTTTAAATGCCTTCGCCTGTCGTGGTGTTTCCACTAAAATAATCCCCCTTCGTTTCCTGGTGTTTGCCTTCAAGGAACTGCTTTCTGTATTACTTCGTTACGGCCCAGAATCAACGTCCTGAAAGAGGACCCTTCTTTACGTCTGGGCCCGCTGTACGCAACCGTTGCGGTGCTTCTAATTCGTTATGATCAGGATATAAAAGGGTGGACCAGTACTGTTAAAAATTGGTCAATGTCCCTTTTCTTCCTCCGTAAAATAGATTCAACGTAAAAAATTCCTACGGCAATTCGTTTATCGCTTCCTTCAAGCATTTTACCAACAACATTGTCTGGATTGAGTTCACCGATCTGTTCGTATAGGTCACTTCGCTCAACCTGCCACTTGTTGCAATCAACAAACACCTTGTGTTTAACGTCATCATTTCCTGCTGTGCAGTACATGCAGAAGAGATTCTCTGTTTTGAGCATGCGGTAAAGATATTTGAGGAAAAAACCATGCCCTGACAGGAGTAGTATGTTTGTGAGGCTTCTGGCTCACTTTTTCCATACAAAAAAAGCTGCTCATGCTGCCAGCGTTGCCATATTGATTGTTTTTAAGCAAAATTTGTTACTTTTTATTTTTATTTGGCAACCAATTTTTTTTTTGTTAAATATAATAAATATGGCAACACTGGCTGCATGAGCAGCTTTTTTTTTATGGAAAAAGTGGGCCAGAAACCTCACAAACCTACTACTTTTTATTATTTTATTATTATTGCGATAACGCTCCGCTCACATTTTGATATTAATCGTTCCTATTTCGATACCGATACTATTTTAATATCCTGCCGATCCTACTTCTTTTGAGAAACAGCCGTTTTTAATATCTTAAATTTATTTTTATACTCTCAATTCAAGATTTTAATACAGATAATTCCTAATACATTAAATATAGAAAATATTTATTAAATTTATCCCAAAGAAATTTAGAAATTTAATTTTTAACAATTATTGATCAAGAAAATTTCAACTACAATAACAATGATTTCAAAATATTGAGTAACTCGTCTGTTATTTTTATTTGTTATAAAATTTTTTAGGGCGTTAAGATTTTAGACTGAAGGCATTCCTTCAATTTAAAAATATATTATTTTATAACGGGTGTTTTTTATAGAATGGTGCAAGTTTAAATAAAACAAAATTACTTTTTAATATCAATGAAACAGGCTTTTTTTTAAAGAAAATGTCTGCCATGTGGCCGCCACGCATTGTTTGGGTATAAGACGAATAATAATAAAATTTCAATGCAACTATCCGCTGTTAAATGGGTGCTCAAATAAAGCTGTGACGCCAACTCAAGGTTCTGGTCCTCTAACAAAAAATTACATCAATTATATAATGTATATAATTCAAGTAGATACGGTTGAAAAAAATAACTTAAAAAACCTATCGAAATCTATCTATAAAGTTAAAAATAAATTTAAGAAAAATCTAAAAACTATAATGAACCAACACACGAATATTAATGTTAAAAATACATCGAGCGGCCGAAATACAAAAATAGGGCAGAAAGCATCCACGTATTTTTTACAATAACTCTTGTATTATGATTCATTATTGTTGGAAACCTTTTATTAAAACTCATTTTTAATTTTTTTCAAACAAATTTCATAGTTTAAAAGCGTGTAAAAATTCTTGCACATTATGAAAAGATAAGAACATGAACAACACCAACAACCCTGTGAGTGTGAAATGTGCCGTATGAGCTATATTATTAATAATATTAATTATACGCATGGAAACACAATTCAAATACAAAAACACAATTTAACAAGAAAATCTATAAAAACTTATGCCACTTGTTAATACATATAATTATATAAAAATATATATATTTTTTAAACAACGTCTGCCATAATCTTATAACCGCTGCCTGCTGAAGTTTATTGCTGCTACATTTCAAACCGGAAATATATTTGTTTTAAATAAGTTTTTATAGCCAAGAAGAAAGGTTGCCCCCATGCGGAATATTTGAGCAAAAAAAAAAATATATATATATATATATATATATATATATATTACCTTTAGTTGCAAGTCATTTCTGCTTGGCTGCATCGCACAAAAAGGCTACAAAATTGCAATTTTAATTTACTCTCTTCCATGTTGTAGACGAGTACGAATAGATTGTTTTTTGTTTTGCAAATTAATACAAATACATGAACATCCATGGAGAAAGATAATGTTGGAAAACGAACAACAAAAAAACAATAGTATTAAATGAAATATTTAAAGTAAAACAAAATAAAGCCAAAAATATTAAATATGAAAATTTTGCGAACATTTACTCAACATAATAAACTGGCCAAAATAGTTATCCTTTGGCTAACTCTGGCCATATTTTTATAAATAAATTTTTTTTTGTTTATTATCCTTTTTTTTAATCTTTGCAAGCTCCAACTATACAACAATAGCAACAATAGTTGTAATGGCTGAAAAGAATTATAAGGGAAAAATGCATTAAATTAATAGCGGCAAGTAGTTTGAAGGCAACAGCAACAATAAAAACGCACCATATTTTTTTGTGGAAAATTATAAAATAGGGAAAATTGTACAGGAAGATTTTTTTCATATTTGGCGACTAAAAGATAAAATATATAATTAACAACTATTATGAGTTTTTGTTCGCTGCAAAAACTTTATTCCGGTCATTTTTCGTTGTTTTACTCGATCGTTAAGTTGATTGAAATATGGTCATCATGAAAAAAAGTTTTATGTTCTTTTGCTTAAATGCCTTGCGAAAAATTCCATTAATGAATAATTAATTCGGTGTACCGCCAGCCATTTTATATTTTTTAATAAAATAGTAAAATTTTAAAATTAAATGTAACAAACAAAGATAATAAAAATTTAATCGCATATGAACGATATTACAAGTGATCTTCACCCTTTAATTTGCACTAACATGAAACTGGCAGGATTTTGCGGCACGTAACGTGCGTCGCCAAGGATTTGAAGTTTTTAAAAAAACTGAAAAAATGTTTTGGATGCCAATAAGTTACTTTTATTCGCCTTATATTTGTGAATTCGATTTTGCATGCCTTCGTACGAAATCTCATTTTGAGTTTCGAAGTTTGTATGGTGCTTTGTAGCGTACGTCACACTATTTTACCTCCAAAAAAATATCACTGCCTTTCAAATTTACGATTTCAATCACATTAAAAACTAAGAATTAATTAAAGATATCAGAGATATAAAAAAATTTTCATTTCACTACGAAAGTAAATGCGAATGTAGCGTTCGTCACACGGCAAAATTCAATGAAGATTCAATATATATTTTCTATGTTTAATAGCAAGCTTTTGTTTCAGTTTTCAATACGATTTTATAAAATATTATCTTTCATTTAATTCTACTTGCACTCAAAATAAGCGAGAGCTTGGGGGGAAATTGTCCTACATTTCGAAATTCAAAATCTCTCTCGGTTTTATATACGGCAGACACTATCGGCCAGCGCGGCGTTTGTCTTGCTTTGGTAATCATTCTGAAAGAATTTAAAAATATAAACATAAAATTATGTGTGAATTTTATATAAAGAATATTTATTCTCATTTTCTTAAACAATAATCGGCAACATAAAATTATTGAAACAGAAATAAGTTCAAATAAAAAATATTCCAAAAAATATTTGTTTAAAAATTATTTGTGTAAAAATTGTGCAAATAAACTAGAAGTTATTCCATGAAAAAAGGCTTGATCAAAAATTATTCGACTAGAAATTGTTCGATTAAATACTTTTAAATTTAAATAAAAAGAATTGCGCTATTAAAAATTACTTCATGTTTTCGAATTATTTGAATTTTTCGATTAAGAATTATTTGATAAAAAGTTATTCGACTAGAAATTATTGGATGAACAACTTTTAATTGAAAAATATTCGATGATTAATCACTTCATTAGAAATCGCTCCATAATAAATTGATCTGCTAATAAATATAAAACTAAAATAAAAATATAAAGTTCTATTGACCTGAAAACTATTGGTTTCGGACTAGTTCGAATAAAAATTATTAATTTAAAAGATATTGGAATAAAATTGATTCGGTGAAGAATTGCTCGATTAAAAGTTATTCGTTTTAAAATCATTCTGTTAAAATTATTGGATGATCAATTACTCAATTGAGAAGTTGTTGATTCAAAATTATTTAGCTCATAATTGATTGATTGATTGAAAATTCCTCGAATATAAATATTCGAATGAAAGTTATCACTTAATATATGTATTATTCACCTTAAAACTATTCGTTTAAGATCCATTCAACTAAAAATTATAAATTTAAAAACTATTCGAATAATTGATTAAAAAATTTTGTATTAAAAATTATTTAAATTACCGTTTCTCGATTGATAATTATTCGGTTTATTTTATTAAAAATTTGTCGGTTAAAATTTATTCGGTTAGTAAAATTCATACCACTATTTTATTGAAAATTATTCGTTTAAGATTCGTTCTACTAAAATTTATTAAAAACTATTCGAATAAATTACCCACACAATTTTTGAATTGTTCGAGTTAATAAAAATTATTCGAGTAAAAATTGTTCTATTGACAATTACAAAATTAACAGCTTTTCGATTAAAAATTATTCGTTTAAAAACTATTCGGATAATTTATTAAAAAATATTCTATTAAAAATTATTTAATTGACTATTATACAATTAGCAGTTTTTAGATTGAAAATTATTCGGTTCATTTTATTGAAAATTTCTCGGTTAAAATTTATTCGGTTAGTGCAACTCATAATACCATTTCATTGAAAATTGTTCGATAATATATTATTCACTTGAAATTTTTTTGCTTAGTATTTAATTGATTAAAATTTTTTCGACTAAAAATTATGCGTTTAAAATCATACAATTAATAACTTTTCGATTAAAAACTATTCGGTTAATAATTATTTGCTTAAAGTTTTTTCGAATAAAAGTTATTTGATCAGAAATTATTTAAGAGAGAGTTATTCGATTAGAAATAATATAAGTAAAATTCATTTCATTAAAACATAATTGAAAAAAAAAAATAATTCTATTGAAATTATTTTTCTTTTAGAAACTATTTAATTAATAATTATTTGATAAAAATTTGTGGGAATATAAATTATTCGATTAGAAGTTATTTAAAGAAGAATCATACCATTAAAAATTAAGCAATAAAATATTATTGACTTCAGCAATATTCGGGTGCAATTTATTCTACTAAAAATCACTCATGAAAATGCTATTCGAATAAAAATATTCATTATTCACTTGAACAATATTCGATGGCAGTTTATTCGACTAAAAATTACTCATTTAAATATTATTCGATTAAAAACTATTCATTATTAACTTGAACAATATTCGATGGCAGTTTATTCGACTAAAAATTACTCATTTATATACTATTCGAATAAAAACTATTCTTTATTCATACGAACACTATTCGGTTGCAGTTTACTCGACTAGAAATTACTCATTTAAATACTATTCGAATAAAAACTATTCATTATTAACATGAACAATATTCGATGGCAGTTTATTCGACTAAAAATCACTCATGAAAATGCTATTCGAATAAAAATATTCATTATTCACTTGAACAATATTCGATGGCAGTTTATTCGACTAAAAATTACTCATTTAAATATTATTCGATTAAAAACTATTCATTATTAACTTGAACAATATTCGGTTGCAATTTATTCGACTAAAAATTACTCATTTATATACTATTCGAATAAAAACTATTCTTTATTCATACGAACACTATTCGGTTGCAGTTTACTCGACTAGAAATTACTCATTTAAATACTATTCGAATAAAAACTATTCATTATTAACATGAACAATATTCGATGGCAGTTTATTCGACTAAAAATTACTCATTTAAATATTATTCGATTAAAAACTATTCATTATTAACTTGAACAATACTCGGTTGCAATTTATTCGACTAAAAATTACTCATTTATATACTATTCGAATAAAAACTATTCTTTATTCATACGAACACTATTCGGTTGCAGTTTACTCGACTAGAAATTACTCATTTAAATACTATTCGAATAAAAACTATTCATTATTAACATGAACAATATTCGATGGCAGTTTATTCGACTAAAAATCACTCATGAAAATGCTATTCGAATAAAAATATTCATTATTCACTTGAACAATATTCGATGGCAGTTTATTCGACTAAAAATTACTCATTTAAATACTAATCGAATAAAAACTATTCATTATTAACATGAACAATATTCGATGGCAGTTTATTCGACTAAAACTTACTCATTTAAATATTATTCGATTAAAAACTATTCATTATTAACTTGAACAATATTCGGTTGCAATTTATTCGACTAAAAATTACTCATTTATATACTATTCGAATAAAAACTATTCTTTATTCATACGAACACTATTCGGTTGCAGTTTACTCGACTAGAAATTACTCATTTAAATACTATTCGAATAAAAACTATTCATTATTAACATGAACAATATTCGATGGCAGTTTATTCGACTAAAAATTACTCATTTAAATATTATTCGATTAAAAACTATTCATTATTAACTTGAACAATATTCGGTTGCAATTTATTCGACTAAAAATTACTCATTTATATACTATTCGAATAAAAACTATTCTTTATTCATACGAACACTATTCGGTTGCAGTTTACTCGACTAGAAATTACTCATTTAAATACTATTCGAATAAAAACTATTCATTATTAACATGAACAATATTCGATGGCAGTTTATTCGACTAAAAATTACTCATTTAAATATTATTCCATTAAAAACTATTCATTATTAACTTGAACAATATTCGGTTGCAATTTATTCGACTAAAAATTACTCATTTAAATACTATTCGAATAAAAACTATTCTTTATTCATACGAACACTATTCGGTTGCAGTTTACTCGACTAGAAATTACTCATTTAAATACTATTCGAATAAAAACTATTCATTATTAACTTGAACAATATTCGGTTGCAATTTATTCCACTAAAAATTACTCATTTAAATACTATTCGAATAAAAACTATTCTTTATTCATACGAACACTATTCGGTTGCAGTTTACTCGACTAGAAATTACTCATTTAAATACTATTCAAATAAAAACTATTCATTATTAACTTGAACAATATTCGGTTGCAATTTATTCGACTAAAAATTACTCATTTAAATACTATTCGAATAAAAACTATTCTTTATTCATACGAACACTATTCGGTTGCAGTTTACTCGACTAGAAATTACTCATTTAAATACTATTCAAATAAAAACTATTCATTATTAACATGAACAATATTCGATGGCAGTTTATTCGACTAAAAATTACTCATTTAAATACTATTCGAATAAAACCTATTCACTATTCCCTTCGACAATATTCGGTTGCAATTTACTCGACTAGAAATTACTCATTTAAATACTATTTGAATAAAAACTATTCATTATTCACTTGAAGAATATTCGGTTACCATTCATTCAACTGAAAACTTATTTTATTTATTTATTTTTTACTAATTTAAATACTATTCGAATTAAAACTATTCGATAACAGATTTTTCAGTTAAATATTATTCGATTAAAAATTTTTGAATCTTAAATTGTTTAATTGCAAGTAATTCGTGTATCATATTTGGTTTTTAAGTTGTTGGAACGATAATGAACCGATTGTTGAAATAAATACTAGGCCGTCGTTAAAAGGCCCTGTTAAAAAATCACCCTCTTGTTAAAGAATTGCAGATGGAAGAACACCAACTTAATATTTATTCATTCTTCTCGTTTAAAAATTGAACCCATTTTGCCAAACATGGCGGACATTTTTAATTAAAAAAAGTCTTTGAAAGATAGTTGCTAGTAAGCTCACTGACATCTGAAAGTTTTTTTATTTAATATCCTTTTTGTACATATTCAAGTAACATGTTTCTTTCTGTCTTTTTGTAGCAGCATTTTTAATGCAAAAATATTTGCTAAAATAAAGTCAAATAGTTGGCAAAATTAATTTGTTCACAAAGTGGAAATGCTGCTAAAACTACAGCGGCAGCTGTTAGTTAATGCACTTTCTTTTATAACTCAAATAAAAATAAAAACAAAAACAATGACTTTTGATATATAAACTGTCATTTTGGTAGAAAACAGTTTAAATTGTTTTTGGAGGCCAATAATAAAATGTTTTCCGTTTCCTGTGTGCTGTTTCCTTTTTCTGGCAGGACTTTGTTTAAGGAATGTACAAAATGGTTAACGGTTTATTTATTTTTATTAATGTTTTTTTTTTTTTTGTTTTTTGGGTTAAATACAAGTCAATTGCTGCAAAACGTCTCTTGCACAATTCGAGCTTAAATAGTGGTGTTTTAGCAAAATATCTTTTAGCAGTCATTCAGTTAATGGAAATTTAATGGATTTGTTAGTGGCATGAATTCGCAAAAACAAAAACGAAAGAAAACTTAATATAATAAAATATATTGTGATATTATTTTTTGTTATACATTTAATTTGAATATTTGAAACTGGCTTTTAGTAACCTCTCAAAAGTACTTGAATCTATGAAGTCTAAAATTAATTGCCTGCAAGTAAAAGACGAAAAAAGGTTTCAGTATATTAATTTCTTAAGGCCTCAAAATCTTTCAATACAATTTGAAAACAATTCGGAAACGAATTTAACAAATCATACATCCAAGAGACTTTACTCAAGCCTTGAAAATCATTATCCTTGAATTGTAACCATCGGCGTACGTTTGGAACTACTTCGAATTGTTTAAGACTCTTTAAATTCTTAAACGCAATAAGTTGTTGGCAAGAAAAGCCATAAAATATTCAATTCAAGTTCCATTATTATTTCAATTATTCATTTTGTATTTTCACAATTCTTTTTTCATTTCCTCAACAATTGTTCAACGTGAAACTTGCTGACATCATTTTCCTCACCTTCATGGTTAAGAACTTGGAAAGAAGAAAATAAAAATAAAATCATTGATATACAATTTCTAAGAAAACTTAACGTCAAAACAATTTGCTTTTATTTAATATTTAAATGCAAAGAAAGACGCACGCAAACAAAATTTGAAAACTTGCTAGAACATATCGACGACATTCCGGCAGTTCTGATGATATTTTTGTTCGGTATGAGTGGCGAAATTATCTTAGACCTTTTACTTCCATTTTTATAGCCTTTCATTTAGCAGTTATTAATGGTATAAAAAAGTATATCCTTTAACAACAATAAAAAAGGGGGAGAAAATATGTTCATGAATGTGACATGGTTGGGGCGATTATGTCATGTTTTTGGCCAGCATTTAAAAGTTGTGATAAAATATATATTCATAAGCTGACACAGTTTTAATAACTTCTGGTTTTAACATTAAGAACAACTGTTTATGTCCGGTATCGAGAAGGCACCTGGAAACTATAAAGGGTTCATTGTTACAAACGAAGTACTGGTTTCTGACAACAATCCAGGAGTTTTAACAAAACCTACCAGGACAGGCAGTGCTGCATCCTTGACACAGTTAAAATCCCACAAGAAACGAGAGTCTAGATGTCTAAGACTACGATCGTACAGGGCCGGGCACTGGCAGTAACAGAATCCACTTCTTCTCCATCGAAGCAGTTCCTCCAGTGACTGGCGTGGGAAAAGACTCAACTCTCTGATATGTGCCCGATCGCACAGTGGCACGTAATGACTCCTACCAGAAGTGCTAGTGACTTCTTCCCAAAGGTAAGAAGCTTTTTAGCCCTAACGCCGCTAAGTGAGAGTCATAGAGTTTTGGATACCCTACAGGCGGTAATTGCTCTCCTCTCTGTCCACTGCTTAATAATGTTTGACAGCTTAACTGCGGAAAAACAATATTCCTACCTGAGTAGTCTCATTGAAGGCCGAACTTGCTCCTACGCATTCGTCCGTCATTCCACTTCCCTGAATGCCTTAATGCCGTCATGTCCTTTATGTCGAGCTAGAGGTTGAACACATGCAAATGCACACTTGGATTTTATCCTCCTTGAGTCCAGGGCCCTAATTGCTACCAGTTTATTTACTCAAATGCCAATAGTTTTGATCTGTTAACTGAATCCATCAATTCTTAATGTAGCCTCGGTAATGACAGATATATCTGCCTGCTAAACCGTTAAGATATCGGGTGTAAGTGATACCGAAAAGAAAAGAACCCATGAGCCAGTACCAGAGTCCATTGTCTAGCCGATCATAAAAACCAAGATCGCTTGTTTTCTAGTTGCAGGGCTTTCCTTCCAGTCCTGCCTCTCAGTGAATCCAACTAGAGGGGTCTGTCAAAACTTATGACGAGAGTTATACAATAAGTTTGAATCGCCAAGACCTCTCTTCCTACCTTTTTGTAGAATGATGCCATGCCCAGTACGGTCATTGCGGAAGTTGCCTGACCCGCTAGACTACAGGCAGAATTTTCTCAAGAACGGGCTAAAGGCCTATATTTTTTCTAGCTAATACGGAACGTGATAGGAAAACTAAATCAGTTCACGTTCAAAAACTTTGACTTTATTCTGCAGCTTCTGGGGGCGAATTACGACATTCGATATCGATCGAAATTTCCATTTTAATCGATATCGAATGCGGTAATTTGATCCCTGTTGTAAGAATGATGTTCGGTTTATTTTAATAAATTATTTCTGTATCAGTTTTCTATATATTTTCATCTATTTTGAACTGCTATTCACAATAGCAGTGAGTTAAAATCAAATTGAAAATTGGGCTAGAGTTCATATAAACGATTTTAGAAATTGCCCATTATACTGAGCTTTTTTCTTAAATTAAAATTTTTTTATTAACAGTGGAATAGTTAAAATATAAAAAGAGCTGCATGAAAAATATCTTGGAATAACCTCTTTAATATTGTGACCGCTAGTCTCAATTCCACTAGTTTTGCTTTATAAAAGGTGTTTTCTACTGAGGCATAAAACTTGGCAGCACTAAAAAATCGATTGGGCGTTATGTCAGCTGTCAAATGATTTCTGTCTACTTCGGCTGGTTATTTCATGATAAATGGGCCCATTTAAGGTTATTTAGAACTCTATCTCTAAGAACAAAAAAGTTGCAGGGCTTTCCTTCCAGTCCTGCCTCTCAGTGAATCCAACTAGAGGGGTCTGTCAAAACTTATGACGAGAGTTATACAATAAGTTTGAATCGCCAAGACCTCTCTTCCTACCTTTTTGTAGAATGATGCCATGCCCAGTACGGTCATTGCGGAAGTTGCCTGACCCGCTAGACTACAGGCAGAATTTTCTCAAGAACGGGCTAAAGGCATATATTTTTTCTAGCTAATACGGAACGTGATAGGAAAACTAAATCAGTTCACGTTCAAAAACTTTGACTTTATTCTGCAGCTTCTGGGGGCGAATTACGACATTCGATATCGATCGAAATTTCCATTTTAATCGATATCGAATGCGGTAATTTGATCCCTGTTGTAAGAATGATGTTCGGTTTATTTTAATAAATTATTTCTGTATCAGTTTTCTATATATTTTCATCTATTTGAACTTTTCCATTTCTTGAACATTCAAGAAATTTGCAAGAAATTTAAAAATATTATTTGTTTATTCAAAATTAGATGTGTATAACCCCTGCATGAATGTGTTGTAGCCGGGTGTAACTTTCAATTATATCTTTCTAACTCGAATATTAGTAACACGTATTTATTATTTAAATAATATTCTCACATTCTTAGTAACAACTATTTTCAACGGACACGAAAAAACCATTTTATTATTATCCTTCGCAAAAACTAAGTATATACAAAATAAAAAAAACTTAAGATAAACTGTCCTGCCGGTTTATCTGAGAGCTTTGAAATAAAATTCTTTTTGTTTCGCAGTTAACTGCTTTCTTTTTCAGCTGTAAATAGAGTCCTGTTTTTTTTGCGTTCTCAAAAAAATATATTATCCTTCTAAGGACTATTTAATACATTTTTAATGTTTATGAAGTGAATATTGAAAAAAGAACTGAAACAAAACTGCGTAGAGAAGAGTGTGCGAAGGAAGGAACAAGAAACATACAAGACAACAATTTTATCATGAATAATATTATGGCTTCGGTTATTACTAAAAGCAAAACTATCTGAAAATAAGAAAACTTTCAGCTGAAAATGATGCCTGCATATTGTTTTATTAATGAAATTTGTTTTGCCACAATGCTGCTTCACAAACTCTATAAATAAATTATTATTAAACGCCATTTAAACTGAGTGAAACTTTAGCTGGCAGATGCAGAATTTGATACGCACAAGCGTCTATTAACAGCAAAACATTATGGCAAATTTTGGAATAGAATGAAATTAAGGAATGTGTTAAGTTTAGCTAAACTACAAGAAAGTTTAACATTCACTGAGAGCTGACAGAGAGAAATTTGTTCACAGGAGATTTACGACAGCAGTCTTCACTTCGAGGGAAATAAAAATTTCATGGTATTGAAAATTCCTCTCGTTATTCACAATAGCAGTGAGTTAAAATCAAATTGAAAATTGGGCTAGAGTTCATATAAACGATTTTAGAAATTGCCCATTATACTGAGCTTTTTTCTTAAATTAAAATTTTTTTATTAACAGTGGAATAGTTAAAATATAAAAAGGGCTGCATGAAAAATATCTTGGAATAACCTCTTTAAAATTGGGACCCCTAGTTTTAATTCCACTAGTTTTGCTTTATAAAATGTGTTTTCTACTGAGGCATAAAACTTGGCAGCACTAAAAAATCGATTGGGCGTTATGTCAGCTGTCAAATGATTTCTGTTTACTTCGGCTGGTTATTTCATGATAAATGGGCCCATTTAAGGTTATTCAGAACTGTATCTCTAAGAACAAAAAAGTTACAGATTTCCCAGTTCTTCAAAAATATATCAAAACTCACGCATCCTTCGCTCTATATTCATATTTTAAAAGTCAACATAATCGTCTGTATTTTATTAATTCGCAATTAATTTGATTCTCTATGGAAATACTCGCACCTTGCTTACTCTAAATAATAATACGAATTGAGAGACATCCCACAGTGCGCCCAGAAAAAGTTATTACTGCTGAAGCAAAGAAGACCCGGATCCGTCTTTCCGTTATTGCAGAACCATATATATAATTTTTTTGACTCATGGATTGGCTTTCCAAATCGTGCGATCTACAAAAAATCGTTAGTCTACAGCCGAAACGAGTGACCACTTGGCGGATAACACTCTTTGCCTAATTACCGATACACGCCCTCATATAATGGGAAGGAGTCATGGAAAATTTTACCTCCAAATTAGACTACGTCCGATCTAGCAGTGGCGCTTATATGCCAGAAGGTTGTCTTTGAAATAACATACATTTCACGTCAATTTAAAAATTCCATCTTTTGTTATTTCACCTCAAAGCTTTATATCTCTAGAAAACCCAACAGCAAAAGATGTAAAAGAAAGCAAAAAATGTTGCAAGTTTTTTTCTCTGTGTACCCAGAAATTCCAATAACGACAAGTGATTTCTAGAATTAAAGAATTTCATTATCCTGTCGTACAGCTCGTCACTCCATTGATTTATTTAGGAACGCCGCTATACACAAACAAGTTTTTGGTTAATTTAACAGAATTTTAGTAGTAAATTAACTGTCAATGTAAACTCTAGTGTGAATATTTATGAGTACAATATCTGACCTATTATTGCAAATTGCTTTTGGGATTTTTGAAACGAACTAATTTTCTTGGTTGAAGTAAACTGTTGTTGCAATTTGTTAAACCTAACAATTATTGTTAGTTAAAATAACTCTGCAAATGGGTTTCAAAATTTTAATGTAAAAATCTATGACCTTTTAACTAACTTTGTTGGTAAAAATTATCACTTTCTTATGTTATTTTAACTAATTGATTTGTAATTTTTAACAATATAAAAGTTGAAATAAAATCTAAAATTCTTCTGAGGCAGTTAAAACTAGACTACGAAGCACTACAATCTGAGTTCGACTCCGCAGTCAGTTTTGAATACAAAATGGAATTTTTCTGATGTAAATTAACGAATAATTGTGTTGATTGTCGTCGACTTGTCTCAATATAACAAAAATTCTACTGTAAAATTGTTAGTTTACAATTGTAATTGTAAACTTTTGATGGCTTTATTTGATGGTGCATTTAAAAGTTATATTTGTAGCTCAGCCACAAGAATTGTACCGTTACCATATTTTTTGTAAATTTGATTTTATAATTTCATGTCGGTTGGTTTTACTATTTTTGTTAATTGCTGCAGTATTAACCAACAAAGTTGGTTAAATCTACTACTTTTTTGGTGGAAAACCAAAATTAAAATATTAAAAGTAATTTTTGGTCAAATTTTATAAATTTTTATATAAAAATTTAATATAATTTTTGTATAGAAATTGTAATTTCAACCAACAAAGTTGGTTAAATCTACCCATATTTTTATTATTATTACTATTACTTTTTTTTTTGTAGAAAATAAAACTTAAAATAATTTTGATGGTCAAATGGGGAATTTTTATATAATAATTTCACATGGGTAGCTCTTAAAATTATCGGTGTAGCCTCAACCAACAAAATTGGTTAGATCTACTATTTATGGGTTTTTTTTTTTGTTTGTTTGTGTGGGGACATGTGAAGCCGCTAGTCTGTTCTAATAAATTCGCAATGATTGACCATTTGGAAGACAACACTTGCCGAACGTGGCCACATGTAATGGAATAGGTCCTGGAAATTTTTTGTACCCCTAGATTTAACTACGTCGGTGCCCTACGAGGGTTTATATACCACATGCTGTATTTAAATTATAAAGCCAGAAGATTCTCTTTCGAATGAAGCAAATTTCTTGTCAGTTCACAAAATCATCTTTTTGTTATTCCATTTCAAAGTTTTATAGCCCTATGAAAAAACACCCTTTACTATTTAAATACTAGTGTTGCGCAACCTTAAAACAAACACTCCTTTTCCCTTGTCTCAACTCAGAAAGTTTTGCGCGTTTGTTGCCGTGTCATTGAAGATGACACATTTCAATTAATTAGTCGTATTCTTAGAGATACGAAATGAAATCCAATTAGATAAATAATATTATTTAATAAGAAATAAGCAAACAAACCAACATGTACACAATTATTTTGGCACACGTTTAATGGAAAATGTAATTAATCAAAAGCGAAATTATAAAATGAGCGGAAAAAATATGATATTTTCCTAAGAAAATTAATAACAATTGAATTGGAAAGAAGCATCTGCAGGTCACTGAACTTTAACCAAAATTAATGACAAGAAATCTGAATAAATAATAAATAATATTTTTGATTTTTTCCTTTAAGCGTATGAGTGATATGGAAATGAATAATAATCATACGCCCCTTCAAATGGTATCGTTAGAATACAGAAACTTGTTAAATGTATAAACTTTTTATGCTCTTCCAAGCGTATTATAAAAGCCAAAGACAAACCCTTCTCAAGCAAACAATTGACATGTTTCAAATGAATTAAATTAACCATAAACATCAAAAGTACTTGGGGAAAAAACACTGGAAATGCTTAAGAACTTTTAAACAACAACTGAAGAGAACGGAGCTTTTTGTCGAAGATGTGAAAAGTCTTCTTCGTTTTCTTGTTCGTTGTGCTTGAGATTTTTTCTGAGAAAAACAGAAAAGCAAGTGAAATTTATAATATATTTCATGTCAGTTATGGGTTAATTTTTTTTAAATATATTGTATAAAAAAATCTCTTGTTAAATCGATGAACATGCACTTGAACGCTTTCCTGCAAATGTGTGTTAAGAAATTCATGTATTTCGTTTCAAATATTTTATTTTGTTTTATTTTTCTCAATGTCTCAAATCGTTTAGCTCTTCTTAAGTACCCCATAAACATGTTGTGGCACAAGTGGTACACAAGTATTTTATTGACCTCGGCCCAAGTGAAGACAGTGTGAGGCACGTATTTACTTACAACAAAGAGATTCTCTTAAAGCAAATTGCCATTGAGGGAACAGTTATTGTCAAAGTGTTTTAAGCTTTCGGCAATACTTTATACAGTATTACAACAAGCACTACTGCAAAAACATTAAACCACAATTAAAAAGATTTAAGATTTCTTTTGATGAACTACCAGAGAGACATTTACTATCGTTTAGGCATTTCCACTGAGTGCGCCACCAACAGCAACAAATTCAAACTTTTAGAAAACCCTTGGTCCCATCATATTTTCATAGAATTAAATAGTGAAAAAATGTTTTGAAAAAATTTTGAAACTTGTCACGAGTTATTCGAATGCGAGGCCACTCTTTTCGTTGGGAGATTTATTTCTCTCGTACTTTTATTATAAAAAAAAGAATCATTTGCAGGCTCTTTAAGTCATCAGGGTGGTTATTTTAGGTTGAAAAAGCAGCCCGCCAGCTAGCGGGAACAGAACACTATCAGAGGCCCCAGGGCCAGATAAGAGTATAAACTACTAATATAACCTATTCTCAGAACAGCCTAACATTCTTTCATAGATCCCTTAGACCAGCAACGGGTACATTTTTGAGATAAAACAGATTCCAAAAGAAACGAAAAACTGGAAGTTAAAATATGCAGGGCAGTCACAGAAGACAAGTTGTACTGACTTCTATTATTTTTCCTCTAAGAATAAAAATCAAAAAATAACTTTTATATTCTGGTGAATAAATGAAAATCAAGAGATAAATTTAATATCTTGATCGAAAATTTGAAGTTCCGTTATAACTTTTGTTTTCTAAAGAACAAATAAAAATATTAAAAATACTTTTACTTTCCAGTTGCAAAATAAAAGCAACCAAAAAACCTTCTATTTTCCGATCGAATAAAAATCAAGAAATAACTTTTATTTTGTGACCGAATAATAAAAGTCAAGAGATAACTTTTATTTTTGCAGGAATAAATTCAACTCAGAAAATAAAGGTTGTTGCTTGACTTTTATTTTTGGATCTGATAATAAACTTCGAGAAAGAAAGAAAGAAGGCAGTAGAATAATTTGTATGTGACTGCTAAAGGAATAACTCTTATATTCTAAGATATAGTTAAAAGTCAAGAAATAACTTTTATAAATCAGACGGAAAAATAAAAGACCACAAATAACTATTAATTTCTGATCGAAAAATATAAATCAAGAAATCTGAACGAAAAATGTTAGTAAGAAATAACTTCTATTTTGTAAAGAATAAACAAAAACCCAAAAATAAGTTTTTTTTCTGAGAAATAAATAAAAATCAAGAAAGAACTTTTATTTGCAGATCGAAAAATAAAAATCAAAGAAAACCTTTTAGTTTTCAATCGGAATAAACTTAGAAACAACTTTTATTTTCCGATTGAAAAATTTAAGTCCAGAAATAACTTTTATTTTGGCAAGAATAAATAATAATTAAAAATAACTTTTATTTTCTGATCGAAAAATTTAAGTCTAGAAAAAGCGTTTATTTTGTTAAGAATAAATAACTTTTCTTTTTCCAGGAATAAATAAAAGTTAAGAAATAACTTTTATTTTCAGATCGAAAAATAAAAATCAAGAGAAAACTTTTATATATTAATTGAAAAGTAAAAATCTAAAGAATTGTTATTATTTTCTGATCGAAAAATTTAAGTCAAGAAACTTTTATTTTGTAAAGAGTAAATAATAATTAAAATTAAAAATAACTTTTATTTTCTGATAGAAAAATTAAAGTCCAGAAATAACTTTTATTTTGTGAAGAAGAAATAAAAGCAACAAAAAGATGACTTTCATTTTCTGGTAGAAAAAAGGGAAGTTCATAAATAACTTATATTTTATCAAAAATAAAGAAAGATTTTAAAACAACTTCTTTTCTCAGGAATAAATAAGAGTTAAGAAATAAAAATCAAGAGAAAACTTTTATTTTGTGATCGAAAAGTAAACATCAAAAAGTAATTTTTATTTCTGTTTGAAAAGTTCAAGTGCAGAATAGCGTTTGGGTTTTGAAAAATAACTTTTATATTTTGAGGAGTAAACAAAAGTGAAGAAATAACTTTAATATTTCGATCGAAAAATAAAAATCGAAATATAATTTATTTTCTGATTGGAAATTTAAATCATGAAACAGCTTTTATTTTCTAAAAAGGAAAAAAATAAAAGACATGACTTTTATTTTCTGATCGAAAAAAGAAAGTTTGGAAGTAACTTCTCTTTCTCGAAAACAAACAGAAATTCAAAAATAATTATTTTTTCTGAGACATAAATAAAAGTCGACAAAAAGCTTTTACTTTCAGATCGAAAAAAAGACTCTAGAGCGTTAATATTCTGATTGAAAAATAATAGTGAAGAAATAACTTTTATTTTGTGATCGTTGATTAATCAAGAATTCATTTTTATTTTATGAGAAAAAAAGAACTCAGAAAAGAATTAGTACAGTTGAGTCTTTTAAATAAAACGTATAGAAATAAGAGTTAAAACAACATCTTCACACGGGGCACATCCTTTTGTGATCAAGTTGTCAGTGAACCGCTCACTCATTTAGAAAAAAATTCTTTCTTTGGCGGAAGAGTTCGTATAAGAAATGAACTTTTTCAGGGGTCTAATCTCCCCACGTTTAATTGGGGGAAGTTCAATTCGAACCCCTATAAAATGCTACTCCCTCTCGCTATCCTCCTTCCCATAACGAATTTTCCTAATTCTGGTTTAATGCATCCAAGTTGCTGGTCCAAGACAACAAAAAAATACTCAATTTCAAACGATGTTAATAAGATCATGCAAGGCCGTAAATTCATGGGCCAACGATATTCTTGATCGCATCTGCCCTAGAAACCCATTATGAATGGCCTTGTCGGGCCTCAGCTGCTGTTTTTCTGGTATCCAAAACTCAGAGGCCGAATGATTTCTTTAGATTTCACCGAACCTTTTTTCAATAGTGGCCTGGCGCAGTTTAACACTTATGGAAATATAAAAATCAAACCATTTGGATTTTAATAACCTTCACTCACAGCTAAAGGACTTTTTGTCCGGCATCCATTTTCACTGGCCGTAGGACGAGTACATTCAAGGCAATTGTTACCGCACACATTTTAAATTTTGCAAAAGTTTATTTCAAACTTTTACTTGTTGTTTTATAAAAACTATTTTACAAATTAAAATCCTTTTAAGAGAGAAATACTTGTATAAAACTTGAAAAAAAATTTGCCCCAAAAATGTTTTACCTTAAAAATCATTCAAGTCCGCACTTTCACATGAATTTAAGATAGAAAAATAAAATATCATATAACCAATTATGTTTGTATTTACTTTTGCAGAAGATGAAAAAAAAAGAAAAGTTGCCTTAAAAATGTTTTTAATTCAACTATGATTGAAATTTCTGCCACACATTTTGTTTTGTTGTGGAATTCAATTTAGCTTTTTGTTGCTTTCGACAACAATTTTTTATACGCCTCAGGTGAAACAAACTCAATGCGAAATATTGTGTAAAAGATATAATTTTAAAGTCAAGTTGAATGTGAAACGTTTAGGAGGGCTATTTATTTTTCAAATATTTTTCTGTATTTTAGTTTAATAGATGGCAGGGCATCTGCCATAAAAAAAATCTCTTTTGACAGCAAATAGAAAACTGTGGAAATAAAAAAGGAATCTCTTGTGGTTTAAATTGAAATAAAAATCATGTGAAAATTCAAATATTTGAGGACGTGGTGCACAAAAGCATACTCTACCCATTAACTATTAATTACAAGACAGGCAACTTTCCAAACTACCTGGAGAGAACGGCAACGACAACTCAAATTTCTATATTTTTTAAGATAGAATCTAAATGATTATGTGTACTTGGTGGGCGAGAAAAATAATAAGAGTAAGAGTAAGAGAGCATGTTTGGTTTTGCTCGCCAGCTTATCTTTTTATTGCAAAAAAAAAATTGAATTAACAATTGTCAAAAAAAATTACTTTTTGTTTTGTATAATAAATTATGCACTTTAAATATATGTCTGATATAGTGGGCCAGAAAAGTTGTGACACAGTGCACTCCACAGAGGGAATTTGTGTCTCCACTCCAATCGAACCTGGTCGTTAAAAAGACAGAGTTGATTTTAAATAAAAATATTTCTTGTCTTCACAGAAGTCAACTAAAAGATCAAAAAAAATATTTGAAAAAAATCACTGAAAACATGTCTGGTTTTGCTCGCCAGCTTGTATTTCTAGTGTTTAAAAATCACTGAATATAAATTGGAAAAAATATATTATTTTTTGTTTTTTATAATAAATTATAAGTTTCAGATATTCGTCTGGTGTGGTGAATCAGAAAGATTTGCGACATGTGGTACCCTACAGAGGGGATTTCTTTACTCCTATTGAAATTTATCATTAAAAACATCAAGCTGATTTTGAAAAAAGAAAAATTGTTCGCTGCTTTTTAGATTTTTGTTTGCAGAGCCCTGGAATTTTTTTTTTAAATCGTATACAGAAACATGTCTGATTTTGTTCGCCGGCTCTTTTTATTGCTGAAAAAAAAATTATTTTGTTTAAGTTGAAAAAAAACTTTTAACCGCCTGTCCCACGATTTCACTCGAAAATTTTGTTTAAATGGATTTCATCGACAGAACGACATCGAGTGATATCGTGGGACTGGCAGTAAATAATAAATCATTCGCTACAAATATTTTCCTGGTATAGTGGGCTAGAAGAGCTACAACACAGGCCACTCCGCAGTGGGCATTGCTGGCCCCAAATTCGTAATAAAATTGAGCGGGAGCGGCCAAAGTTAATTGGATATGCAGATGACGTATGCGATGTGTGTTTTTATTATATAAAATTAAATTATATATCAAAAATTTTTATTGGTTGGTGTTTAGATATATTCCCTAATTGCGCAATTAGGGAATTTTTCGCAATTAAGGCTTTCATTGACCACAATTTATCATACAGTAAAAGTCAATTAGTAAATTGAGCAATTAGTAGTTAATTGTCTCACTAATTGCATAAACCTCGAATTGCAACCCTGCTAATAAGTGTGTTTATTAAGAACTGTGTTTAGTAAGCAAAAAATTTCCCATTTAATGGCGAGCTAAATGTCAACAAAACACGGTATTTTTAATAATTTCTATTGTTGTAAAAATTTCTATTAATTGAGCTACTGGCAGCGAAATTTTTAAAGTATTTTGAAATCAATTTTAATAAAAGCTTATTTTCACAATAACTGTGAAGCTTCAAACAAAAAAATGCGTAAGAGAAGAGTGCGTTAAGAAATTAATTTTTTTATTGAGTTGTGTCTCTTTCGTTACTCTCCCCTGCCGTTAATATTGTGGCAATGAGTTGTTTGGGAATGAACGTATTTTCCCAATCCCGACAAATGGATATTGTGAATGTTTCGGGAATAGAAGACCAATTGTGAATTGCTTGCGGGTAAAATTAACTATTGTGATTTCTTTGTAAGTGCATTATAAATGTGTTTAAAAAGGTGCATTATAAATGTGTTTTGATATAAAATTATATTAATTTTATATCAAAATAAAATATATAGAGTTTAAGTAAAAGCTTAAATTCGGTGAAATAAATAGCGTTTATCTGCATGGTGATAGAAGTGGGAAATCAATACACAGAGGGATTGCAGCGAAGACCCTGGGACTTATAAAAATCCAAGTAAAAATATAACAGATTTTTTTCTGTTACCGGCTATTGCAAAGAGTGGCGAAACCCTTCATATTTAATATCAAAATATTCCACTTGTAAAATAGTCAAACACATTTTTAACAACAAAAATTCAAATATTTTGTGGTCAGAGTTTTCTTTTTTGTTTTAATTCATCCACAATAAATTACTGGTGTAATTTATTTATTTATTTCGACCATAAATTGTTGGTTGTTAAAACAATCCCTTAACAATTGCGCTTACGAATGGTAAATAAATGTTCAGCTTAATTATTTAATATGTTTATGTGAAAATTAATTAATAATAAAAGATTTAAAAGAAAAAATAATAACTACAATGGACTTTGTGTATGAATGAAATATTTTTTAATTGAAATTTCATACAAAATATTTCACAAAAATTGCGTGGAAAAAAGAATACGTAGCATGTGTGCGAAATTTAGCATGCAAATGAAAAATTAATTAAAATATTTTTACAGCTTTTAATATTAAATTATTTAAGGGTTATCTTTTTATATATAATATTTCTTAATGTTTTATTTACACAAATTAATAACAGTTTTCTTTTTTAAAGACGAAAATAATTCGCTTGTGTATCGTCGTCTTTCGCAATATGCAGTCGACGTTTTTCGCTGCAAAAATTTTAAAGAAATGAATTTTTTTTGTAGACTTTTAAAGCTCTGCATTTGCCCGGTGCTCTTATGCGTCTACTTAATATTATTAAAAATGTTACTATAGGGTTTATAAAATGGTTGTTGGTGTGGATCATGTGCTTATCTTGTCATAATGGTGCAAGTATTTTAACACGCTTTGGAAGAACATTAAACTAAGAAATAAAAAGTAAATTTAAATTAAAAAATAAAAAAATCTTTTAAAAAAAACCGATTGCAGAAATTTAAAATATTTTTAAAATAAACTCAAAACAATAATGAACCAAATTCAATATTTTTTGTGTATCGAGGACCTGGCGTATTTTTTTACAAAAATATTTGTATTTTGGTTAGTTATTGTTTTAAGACAATTTTATTTATTTTAAATTTTCTTTATATATAAATTTTTAAAAATTTTGAACTCGATTTTCTGAATTTTTTTTTTTATAATTTAATTGAAAGTTTTTTCTTCAACAATAAATTGGACTAGTTTCCACTAATTTTCTTATGTAAAATATATTTTAAAAGTCAATCACAATTATTCCCATAAAAAAATTCCCAAATTCCCTCCTCATTTCTTATCGTGAATCATTCCCAAAACAATTTCCTTGGCAGTCAATTCACAAACATAAGAAATATGGCATCGCTAATATTTACTGTCAAAAATTGTTTTCTAAGTCTGTATATTTTATTTTGATATAAAATTATATTCAGTTTACTTTTCCTAGTTTGATTTCCTTTTTACTTACATATATAAAGCTTTTACAAATAAATCACAATAGTTAATTCATTGCCAAGCAATTCACAATAGGACTTTTATTCACAAAATATTTACAATACCCACTTATTGCGAATGGGAATAGACGTTTGTGCCCAAACAACTCATTTCCAAAGTTTTTACGATGGGGCTGAATGTGGTGGCAGGGTGCATACAAAATTTGGAGCAGCCTAATAAATTCTAATTTTCTAATATTTTTTTTATATTTTCTGTTTAAATTGTCAAAAGCACAGCTGCGGTTTGCTGGATCATTTTCAAATTGCATTCTTTTTATATGAAATCTGTTTGGGATATTTGCGAACATGTAGGTTTCACATAATATTTTTATTGAATTTTTTTTCCTCAAAATTAATAGCTTTTTCTTTTGATTTCAAACCACAAACTAAATATAGATATAAACCATTTATAAATATCTCTTAAAATGTGTGTTTGACGCCCAACAAAAGACAAGCCTAATTAAGCCAACAATAATAATTTGGCCAAGTTATTAAAACTAAAATAATATATAAAACAAAATAACTTAATAAATTGTTGTATAATTTCAATATTAAGAAGTGAAATTATTGTTCAATCATTTGTAGCCTGTAATTAAATTTAGCCTTAAAACAAACAGAAACTAATGGGATTTCCTAGTATAAACAAACCAAACATTCTCATGTTTATATTCAATATAAATAAATTTATCAATTAATTGATTTAAATAATAGAGATAAATATCAGCACTTTGATGATAAAGCAAACGGGACTAATATAATATATATTACAACTTAAAATTGTACAACAATGTAGTTTGTGATGCAAAAAGCCCTGGAGGACTATAAATTATTATCAACAAGATATAATTGTCATGTGCAAAGAATGTGCTGCATGCATGAACATGTTTGCGTAACAGTACGTATGAGGAATATATTTCTGTATATATAATTAGTTGTTAATTATACGTGCAGTGATTTACATAGAAGTGTAATTAGATCAGGGATGGTAAATAAAAGTGGGTGATATTTAGGTTGGTCAATCCGTGTGTAATTTTCACAATATTAATATGCAACCCTAAAAACTATAGGGATCTTATAAATAGAGAAGTCGAATAAGCCTTGACCGTCTATCCGGTAAAGTTGTGTACCTCCAAAAAAAATTGTTTTATTATTATTTGACGATCCTTCTCAACTACAAAAGCACTCAATTAAAATATCTTTTTTCTTTAGCTGCTTCATCGTGTTTGGAAAATTCGCTCTCCAAATTTATCTGTATTTTTTAATTTTTTTTTTAAATTTAAAACAAAAGAATGAAAACTGTATTTCTTTTATTATTATTTTTTTCTTTACTCTTTGGCTTTGCACAAGTATTTATTTTCCTCTATTTAACTAATGAAATTTTCATGGAAAGTGCACACAAACACACACACACACACATGCACACACACGGATGTTGTTAAAATTTTTAAAACAAATCATTAACACACTTTAACTCCTGCCATCATCCCACACATGCCCGGCTTTCGCGAGCAATTAAATATTAAATTCAACTAGAAAACACACACAGTTTTTGTTTTTAGTTTGTTTCAGCGCTTAATCACTTAATGGGTTTTTATGTGTCTGCATGTATATTTCATTGCCTACTTAAAAATTTATGTAGCCAAAATGGTTTGGGAAGTGGTAAAAGTAAAAACTAAAGCACCGGTTCTGCTGGTGCAGCAACAATTAAATTTTATATTTATTAATACTTGTTTTACGTACATTGTTGGCAATTAACAAAGGGGAAGTGCCTTCAGGATTTTGTTGCTATAAATATTTCAAAAAGGAAATGGAAGTTGTTGTTGGTTATGCACAAACTTCTGAAACCCTTTGGAGAGTTGAGGAAAAGCATAGTTGAAGTCTGCTGGTGATTATTTTTAAGGGTTTATAGATGTTCTAAAACCGAAATTTAGGTGTGAACTGTTGGCACAAACTATTAAAATTTTTCACATAAATTTATATTACTTAGAAAAATTCTTAAGTTATTTTTTAGTGCATTAACAACAACCACAAATCTTTAAGAAGCTGCTGAAAGCACTTTAATTTTAACTGCAGTCGAATCCTAAATCAGACCAACGTTGAGTCTATTTAATGAAGTGAAAAAAATTTGTTGTTGAATACGGGATATTGACCCTTCAAACCTTAAGCCGTTTCGTGCTCTATATCTTCAATGAATTTGTGTATGTTGAAAATAGTCCTGGAAAATCGAACGTCCAGATTAGACTACGAGCAAATAATTATACCCGAAGATTCTGTTTCGAGTAAAATAAATTTCATAACAAATTAAAAAATTCATGTTTCTTTTAGTCCTAGAACTCCTTCTACTCGCTTAGAGTTGTTTTACAAATCAGAAAACATGAAAATTATTAAACCAAATATTAAATTAAATACTGCGGCAATGAAGTACTTGACTATTCACAGTTAATCACCCCCATTGTGAACAACAACAACTATTCCCACGAATAAAAGCCCATGCTTTTTGATTACTATGGAGAATATTTTCCATGCAAAGGTAATGGAAACGAGTTCACATATAAAAATATCGAAAACGGTTTACCCTAAAAACTTCCCGCTAATTTTAATCGCATAGATATGGCAACCTGATATTTGTGCTATTCTATGCTGAGCTCTTCCAGCTAAAACGTTGTTATTTTACTTTTCAAAATAAAAGATTCCCACGTGACAAACTATAAAATAATACAGAAGATTAAATGATCAGATAACTGATCAGATATATAATTTTGGAGATTTAGAAGTAACACTTTTTTTAGAGTTTTTTCATTCACGATAACTCAGGAACAGCTTATGATGATGGATCTGGTATTTAAATTTTGAGACCTGTTTAATTTATGAAATCGATGCAAGAAGCCGTTGAAATTTTGTTTAAAAAAAAAACACTTTAAAGCTTTTCTTAAGATTTCTTGAAATCGATCGGTTCATATCGGTATAAATTCACAGAAAATGTATTATTAGGAACGTTCCCTTTTCATTTACTATAAAAGAATCGAGATCACTTTGCTGATCAGGGGGCAAATCACTGCACTTGATATAGAACGAAATTTGTATATAAAATGTATTGAAATTTCGGAGTTAAAAAAAATTCTTATATAGAATATCTTTTCGTTCACGATATCTCACGAACGGATTAACCGATTTTGACTCGATTTTTAGTAGCCGACGTGGTTTTCTTATCTTGAAAGCTGATTAGTTTCTGCGACCGGTCATTTAAAAGTTATTAAAAAAAATTTAAAAAAAATATTTTTCTAAGTTATGTTTGAATTTCTCGAAATCGAATCGGTTCTAATTCACAGGAAATCAGAGTTCTCGAAACCTTGGGAACGCCATCAGTTGGGTTGAAATCGATCAAGTCGTTCCAAAGTTATAAGCGGGTCACTTACGCACACACACAAACACACAGACATAGTGAAGGGTTGTCAGAATTAGTCAGGGATATGATCAGAACTCGGTATGTTCAAAACTGGCTAAAACCAATAACTTCCCAAGTTTTAAAAATGTTTAAATTTCGTAGCGGGAAGTTAAAAATATGGCCTCGCCAATTTATATTCTATTGAATTTGTTTACTTAATCACCACTATCGTAAATATTATGGACATGAGTCGTTTGGGCACAAACGTCTATTCCCATTCCAGTGGGTATTGTAAATATTTTGTGAATAAAAGTCCTATTGTGAATTGCTTGGGAATAAATTAACTATTCTGATTTATTTGTAAAAGCTTTATATATGTAAGTGAGAAGGAAACCAAAACAAGACAAGTAAAATTATAAAAATTTTTTGACAAAATAAAATATACAGACTTAAAAAACAATTGTTGGCAGTAAATATTGGCGATGCCATATTTTTTATGTTTGTGAATTGACTGCCCAAAAAAATGCTTTAGGAATGATTCACGATAAGAAATAAGGGCATTTTTTTTATGGGAATAGTTGTTTACGGTAGGGGTGATTAAGTTCCTTTGGAATGAGAAGGGAACATATAAGTTTTTCTTTGCTCTTAAAGTAGAACTCCATGGAACTATCTTTTTTTTTATAAATGGAGGAGCGCAAGTGTTAATAAAAAAAAAACAAATTAATAGGCTGGTAGATGCCCTCTGGAAAAAGTCTTACTTTGACAGCCATCTCCACTACGGGAGTTGAAGTGGATATCTTGCCATTAGCTAACAAATATGCCTCCAGGATATGCAACCATTATGGGAATTCGGCTGTATTCAATCGCTTTTTCTCCTGGAATTAGTGAATAAAATTTGATTTAGATAAAAACGTGCTGGTATCCGTTATATTTTAACGATATCAGATGTCTTTTAAAGCGTGTGCGTTCGCTGCAATCCCTTTAAGGATTGACTTTTCCCTTCTAACACCACACACACAAACGCTTTTTTATTTCACCGAATTTTAGTTTTTACTCGAAGTCTTTATATATTATTTTAATATAAAATTCATATATATTTACTTTTGCTGTTTATTCTTTCCTTTTTAAACACGTTAATAAAGCATTTGAAAATAAATCACTATATTGTTCATTTTAATCCCAAGTAATTCACAATAGGACTTTTTCTCCCAAAATACCCACAATTCCCACTTGTTGGGAATGAGAATATGCGCTGATTCCCAAACAACTCATTCATATAATTTTCACTGTAGGGCTGAATATATTTTGTTTAATTACAAATAAATTATTTGCCTAGATCTTCAGGTAAAATTTTCGAGCATTAATTGACATACAACCCCCCTTCCACCCCTTAAAAGTTAAACTAAATGTTACACAAGTTGCTCTTCAATATTTTATTCTCGTGCTGGAAAGTTAAATACTCTCTGTTGGAATTTATCAAATTTGTTAAATTGCCACGTTAATGTGCTACTAAATTCTGCTTTCATCTTGTTCGCTGCTGCCACCATTAGCTTCAGATTAAGTGGCCATAAGATATAGACCGAGATAAAATATATCAGGCGTTTATATACTGCAAATATTTAGCTGCTTTATTTCCAGCCATAGAAAGCGATAAGTATTCGCATATTTATTTGTTGAATGTGTCTTTCGTTAAAATCGCATATATAACTTTTTTAATACGGTTGCATTTGTATGAGTATGCGTTTGTGCCTTCTTTTATTTATGGCCCGTAATCAAATAGAAATTTTTCAAAAACGTGCTTTTCACAAAACGTGCCTGGGAATGAAGCACATCTAATAAGTGCTTTTCCTTTCTGTATTCCGCTCTATTTTTTTCATTCGGCCTTTTATTTGTGTAGCTAATTTATTCATGGCGAAGAGCAGTTACACGCTTGTTGAAGGACCAAATGGATGGAAGAGAAAGCCAACAGAAGTGAGCTGGACAAGAAACTAATAGATTTATATGGGTTTTTTTATCATGTTAAATTAGTTTTTAATTAATATAAATAAGACCTTTTGTGTAATAACAGTGGCCAGAGTGATGTGAGACGTGTTTTAGAATGCACGGAGGCGTGTAAGTGATATTAATGGAATTAGAATTAAGTAGAACGTATAGGGGAGGATGCTAAACAACTTGAGCGATATTCAAAGGGGCAGTAATTTCAGCAATGTCCAAGAGATTGGTGCGATTCAAAATTACTTTTATCCAAATTACCTTTTTCAAAAGATACCTTCTTCAAAAGGTACTTTTTTTGAAAAGTTGCTTTTTTCAAAAGGTATTTTTTCCAGAAAATATCCTTTTTTTTTGTTTTTTAACAATTACTTTTCTTAAAGTATTCTTTTCAAAAAGTATTCTTTTCAAAAGGCACTTCTTCAAAAGGTACTCTTTGCATAAAGTACTTTTTCAAAAGGATATTTTTTCAAAAGGTACTCTATTCAAATGGTACTCTTTTCAAAAGGCGCTATCTTCAAAAGCTACTGTTTTCAGGAATCCTTTTTTTACGACTCAAGAGGCCTTAAAGAAACGAAGTTTAAAGTTTCCGATGTAGACTTAAAAAGCTTTTCAAAATAATTTATATAAGAAGCAGCTATTTAATACACGTCCGCTATAAAATACGCTTTAAGTTGTACTTTTCCGAAAAGTATCCTTGTAAAACACATTTAAGCTTTCCCATTAGAGTTCTTTGAAAGATACCTTGTGGAAAAGTACTTCATTCCAAAACATACTCTTCTGAAGAAACACCTTCATAGAGTAAAATAAGATTTAAAAAAAAATTGAAGAAAGTACCTCTTGAAAAAAGTACGCTAAGGAAAAAGTACTTTTTAATAAACGTACCTCTTTAACAAGGTACCTCTCAAAAAAGTAACATCGAAAAAAATGCCTTCTGAAAAAAATTTCTTTTGAAAAAAGTGCCTCTTGATAAGAGTACCTTTTGAAAAAAGTGTCCTTTGAGAAGAATATATTTTGAAAAAGTAACTTTTGGAAAACAATGCGATTCGGAAAGATATTTTCTAGAAAAAGTACCTTTGAAAAAATTACCTTTTGATAAAACTAACTTTTGATAAAAGTACCTTTAGAAAAATTTATCTTTTGAAAAGAGTACCTTTTGATAAAAGTAACTTTTGAAAAAAGTGCCATTTGAAAAAAGTATGTATTGTAAAAAGTATGTTTTGTAAAATGTACTCTATGGAATTCGTGCTTTTTTGAATAAGTACATTTTAAAAATACTACCTTTTAAAAACAGTACATTTTTCAAAATTTACCTTTTCAAAAAAGTACTTATTATTAACAGTAGCTTTAAAAAGTTCACCTCATGAAAAAAGTGACATTTCAGAAAATGTACCCTTTTATAAAAGTACTTGTTAAAAACAGTACTTTTAAAAAATTAACTCATGAAAAAAGTAACTATTGAAAAAAGTAACGTTTGAAAAAAAAGCACAATCGAAAAAGATCTTTTCTGAAAAAGGTCCCTTTTGCAAAAAGTAGCTTTTGAAAAAAGTAGCCATGGAAAAAAGTATCTTTTGAAAAAATTACCTTTTGTAAAACGTGCTTTATTTAACAAGTACCTTTTGTAAAAAGTACCCTTTTTAAAAATACTACCTTTTGAAAACTGTACATTTTGAAAAATGTACCTTTTTGTAAAAATCTCTAATGAAAACAGTACCTTTTAAAAATTTAACTCATGAAAAAAGTAACTTCTGAGAAAAGTACTTTCTAAACAAATACAAAATAAAAAAATGCCTTTTGGAAAACATATATTTTGAAAACACCGCGTAAAAAATGTTTTCAAATAAGCTGCTTTTGAAAAAATGCTTTTCCAAAAGCACCTCTTGAAAACAAATACTATTAAAACAGTTCCATTTGAAATAATTATTTTAAAAATTTTTATCTTGAAAAAAAGTACTTTTAAAAGAGTTATTTTTTGAAAAAAGTACTTTTGAAAAGAGTACTTTTAAAGAAGCACATTTTGGAGAAACTTATTTTAAAAAAGTACGTTTAAAAAATGTTCTGTAAAAAAAGCATCTGTTGAAAAAAGTACTTTTAAAACAGTACCTCGTAAAAAAAGTACATTTAAAAAAGTACCTTGTGGAAAAACTACTTTTGAAAAAACTACTTTTGAAAAAGTATATTTCGAGAAAAGTACTTTTACAGTACTTTTACAAAAGTGCCTTTTGAAAAAGAGTACTTTTAAAATAGCACATTTTGAAAAAAAACTAGTTTTTAAAAAGTAAGTTTTAAAATTAGCACTTTTTGAAAAAAGTTTACTTATTTATTACTGTTTTTACTTTACTTTTTGAAAAAAGTACTTCTGAGAAATAACTTTTTGAAAAAGTGCTTTTAAAAAGGTATCTCTTGGAAAAAGTACTTTTATTAATTTACTTTTTGAAAAAAGTACTTTTGAGAAAGTAGTTGATTAAAAGCTTACATTCTAAAAGAATTATCTTTCAAAAAAATTTATATAATTTATAACAAAATATTATCCATTCAAATAAATAATTTTATGAAAATGTAATGTAATGAAACTTAAGATAGTGTGTGTTTCCAATAGTGCCCTTTAAAAAGTACCTTCCAAATCAGTGGCTTTACAAAAGATACTTTTTCAAATAAGTAGATATTAAAAACATATCTCTCAAAAGTATCTTCAAAATGTAATTTCCATAAAACGTGTTTTCGGAAAATGAAGGCAAATGCCTCGTCCAAAAATAAATATTTAATGCTTATAAACTTCTTATAAGACAAATTTGTAAAATCAATAAATTTTTGACAATAATCAGCAATTTCCAATCTACACACGAAAGAATTGTGTGAATATTCCGCTCAGTGTATTTGCTCTACGAGCAAAAGAAACCAAAATAATTAAATTTTAAATGATATTTTCAAGTGGACTTGTGGCAGATTTTATGTTGTCAAATATTCATGACACAATATCTCGATAAGACTCTGTTGTAAAATATTATTAAGTCTTAAAGAAAATGTTGTCGAATGTTTGTCTTCCTCTCCTGCAGTGTCCTGGTTGCTTTTCTTTATATACACGAAATTATATTCTGTGTGCAAAGAAATGTTTGGATTTATTCGGACAGAAGGTTTTGTTGTTTTTTTTTTAGGTTTTTTCTATGTGCTATTATTGTTAACTACTTATTAATTTGTTTGTTATTGTACAAAGACAAGGCATAATGAGATTACGAGCTGTGATTCAATTAAGTAGATGAAGTAGATAAGAAGGAGCCTCAAATGAAAGAGAACTATTAGGATGAAAGCCCTGAGTGAAGAGACCACAACAATGCGCTCTTGCCAGCGTTTACTTTTTCTCTTTTAATTATTTTTACGAAAACAGAAACTTTTTTTTTTTATCATTAAAAAAGATTTCAAATTATTTTCCTTGTCAAAACCAGCCAAAATACGAAATGCAATTAATTTGTGACTTCTCCTGGTTTCAGTTCGATTCAACATTTTACTTTTGCCGTCAGTTTCTTTATTTGTTGTTGTTGCAATGATTCGTGTTAAAAAGGATAATTTTTTTTTTCTAATTAAGTTAGTTTGATTTTACCGCAATTAAACAATTTGAATTGGTTTCAATGACATGGAACTGAATTGAAAGAAATTATTTCTTTTTACACGCTGTATTGAACTCTTCTTTTATATTGTGCTTCTACGCGTATACTTAATATTATTAATAATGTTACTCATACGTTTTATTTTACTCTTAAGAGATTGTTGGTGTGGTTTATGTTCCTATTTGGTCATAATGGTGCAAGTATTTTTACATTTTTGGAAGCACATTGAACTAAAAAATTAAAAAATAAATATAATTTTAAAAAATCAATTTAAGAAATTTAAAATCAATTTAAAATAAACTCAAATCAATTATTTTAGTGAAAAATAGTGTGGACGTCTTGTGTTCTATTTTTCATATGTCGAACGGCTTGCGCATTTTTTAATAAAAATACTAGAAGTTCGTTATTGTTTTAAGCCAATTTTATTTATATTGAAATGTTTTTACTTTAAAATTTTTGATTTGATTTTCTGAAATTTTTAACTTGGACTGGTTTCCATTAATTTTCTTATGTAAACTATATGTATATTAAATGTCGTTGTAGTGACAGGGTGCCTACAATATTTGGAGCAGCCTTATAAGTTCCCATGTTTTGCTATTTTGACTTCCATTATTATTTTATTTATTATTTCATTTATTTCATTTATTTCATTCATATTTACATTAATTCTGCAAAGCTTAGAGCTTGTCTGCATAGAAGCACTGCTGCGGTTTTACTTGATCACTTTCAAACTGTATTTCACTGGTATGTTTGTTTGTATCCAACTCCCCTTTTTTAACTTGTTTTCACGCTATATACTTCATATTATTCATAATGTTACTCATACGTCACATTGTACTCGTACAAAATCATTGGTGTGGTCCATGTTCTTATCTTCTCAAAATGGTGTAATAATAAAAATAAAAATAGATGCTATAAAAACTAGAAAACTCACTGTTTTAAAACTCGAATTGAGGAGTAAAAGCTGAGTTTTAAAACAAACTTAAAAGAATAATAATCCCAAATATTCTTTATTTATATTGAGCGCCCGATGTTTTCTTTTTACAATAATACTTGTGCTTTGGTTCATTATGGTTTTAAGTTGATTTTATATTGAAATACTAACTTTTCAGCGCGTTTTCTTAAAAATCTTTTTAGTTTTTTCTTTAATTATTTTTAAAAAGGGATATATACAAATTAGATTGTTAATAAATTAACTATTTGACATACTGTCATTGTACGATTATAATATGAAATTTGTTTGTTGGGTGGTTAAGCAGTGTCTATATCTATATTGGTTTGTATAATGCTGATTTCTTTTCTACAAAAAAATGCAACATTTTTTACACTTTTTAACAGAAAATGGCCAAATTCTGTTATTTGAAAATAAGAAGTTTATTGGAAATTAATTAACATCGCTTACGGAAAATAATTTCTATATTAAAGCTCTTCCGAACTGCCACTTTTTAGTAAACAAGTAAAAAAATGTTGCATTTTTTCTAGAAAAGAAAACGCTCTAAGTTTCATAGCATACTACACTTATTATAATGTGATTTCATTGTGAATTTTTATAGTTAATTTTTAACATAATTCTCAGATGGTTTATAAAAGTCTTTTAATAAGTTGAGAAGTTTGAAACTTTTCCAAACTGTGGTTAAAGTCTACTGACGATTTGGTAAAAAGCGCCAATGAAATGCATATAGACATTGTTTAACCACCCAACATATAACTTTCATATTATAAAAATTAAATTTTTTAAACTCTTTAAGTTGTTTCCCAAAATCCTATTGAAAAATTCAAATTGATCAGTTGAGCTAGTTCCTATGCACATTTCACTGGGGCTAATGCAGATCAGCAGGGAACCTTTACCCAACATTTCTTAGAATAACTAAAGACATTTATTTCATACTTCGACTTTACTAAGTACGAAGCTTTGAAACAAATATCAAAGTTATTATCTGCAAAGTTTTTAATATAAAAAATTTTATAAAGAATGCGAGTTGTTTTGCTGCTTTTTCTTAACAGTAGGGCTAATTTTGGTTTAAAGATCCTTTTATTTAAAAGGACGTGTTGTTTTTAATATTTAAAATAAATTTTTTTTCTTACAAAACTTTTAATAAATTAATGTATATAAGATATTGAATACTATATTTACGTAGCAGGGGAAAAACAATTTCTTCAAAACTTCAGGATCTTTAAGAAACATTTAAAAAAAATCGAGTGAAAACCAGATTCTTGGATTAAACAAATTTTTAAAATTTCATATAAAGGAGATTTCACTTGTTTGCTTTAAATAATAAAATCTTTATTCTATATGTTGCCAACATAAACATTCCCTTAGAAATTATATAAGAAAAATGTTTATGCATGAGATGCTTTTCGAGGCATTAAAAAAATAAACTGCACCAATTCGACACAGGAGTTTTTAAAATTATTTTCCGTTTGTTTAAGTACAAAAAAGAACTAACGCAAGCCTCTGACAGAATTTGATCGAAAACGAAAAAGGTCGTATCTGAGCCTTAGTTGATTTGTTATGGAATCACCCATATATGAAGTGTTACACTTATTAATTTTAAATTTTAAATGTGTATCATCATGACAAGTTATATAATTTTTTATTTAATAAATAAGAATACATGCGAGTTTTGATAAAGAAAGTGTAGCGGCTTTCGAAAACAGCTGTTCTGTTGGGCTGTTAAAGTTCATGAGAATATGAGTGCGTGCCGAAAAGTGCACTTTGTGTACCTTGTCTCAATTATGTTCCTCACATAACTTGAGTACATTTCAAAAGTCAGGCATGTTCTCTTTTGGAAAACAGGCAACATTTTTTCACTTTTTTTTTTTTTGCTGTTTGGAGAAACCTTAAAATAAAAACTACTTTCCGTAAGAGATAATCCTGGAATAGTTTTTAATAAATTGTTGGTTTTTAAATGGCAGATTGTTCCATTTTGCTATTAAAAAGTGTAAAAAATGTTGCACTTTTCTTAGAAAAGAATTTGTGTTTTTCTTAAACCTTTTGTTAGACTTTCATAAAGAAAGATGAAGTTATTTTATTTAAGAATCGTCTTATCTGACTAAATCAGTTGCAAAGTTAGTCAAACATATAAAGTGAAGATATTAATTTACTCAAAAATAAATATCCTTTCCTTCATGTCCTTCCTATAACATTTTTTTCCTGTCACATTCATTTGCAAGTAAATTTGTTTTGCTTTAAATATTAACATTTCTTTGTTGAATATATATTAACCCTTTTTAAATTAATTAAAGCGAAAACAACATTTTCACAAAGTTGTTTATATTTTTTTACTTCATTATTGTTATTTGTTTTCTTTCTTTTGTTTTATATAATTATTACAAATTTACATCTTCCCCCTTTTGGATGCAGAAAATATTGTTTTCATCGAAATTGCAAATGATGACCTCCTTTGATTCATTAATTCCTTGTAAATAGTTCATGGTGGAAAAAATTGTACTTATAAAAAGGGGTTATTTTTTTAACAATAAAATGAAAATTTGTTGTGTAAAGAAATCGAATGAAAGGCGAAAAAATATTTATACTGACTCAGAAAAAGAAAGTATGAAAAAAATATTGGTAATTTCTGTAAGAAAATCCCAAACAAAATTTGTACTAAAACAAGTAAAAATAAGGAAACCCCTCCCAAAGAAAACATGTTGCGAGAGTAAAATTTAAATTTAAAATATCTTAAGATATTCATAACAAAATATATCACCCGAATATTGAACACGCTACTTGACAGAACTGCTCTAGTGATACCACCACAGGAAAATCCATCGTACTTCATTCAACCAAAAAACCCACCAACAAATTAAAAAAAAAAAAACCTGAAAAATAGAGAACATTCTCTGGAAGGATGAATTAAACAGCAGCGTGTCATAAACCAATAAACTTCATCAAACAACATTTAAAACCCCCGGCACGAATGCTGGAAAGAAGAGATGTTGCTGTGGAGTGAAACCACATTTAAAAAAGTTACAAAAAACTGACCATTTTTCAATTCTCTGAAAATGTTGTTCACGAAAAATGTGTTCAGCAAAAATGCTGCCGCAATAGAAAAGAACTGTCACGTTTACGATAAAATAAAATAAAATAAATAAAAATAACTAAAAAATTTTTACATGAAAGCAAATTGAAAACAATTACTGGGGGGCATGATGGTGAATTGAAAATTAATTTGATTAATATTAATTTCTTTGCTAGAAAAAAAGGCAAAATTTCTTACACTTTTTGGTACAAAATGGCGAAATTCGCACATTTAAAAATACAGAATTTATTTTAAATTAATTTAATTTGCTCTGCGAAAAATCATTTTATTTTTAAGGCTCCTCCCAACTAGCACTTTTTTAAAAAGGAGTAAAAAAATTTTACACTTTTCTTAGAAAAGAACACACCTTAAGTGTAACACTTCATATACGTGGGTAATTCTATAGCAAATCAAGAAGGACTCAGACACGACCTCCTTCGTTTTAGATGAAGTTCTGTCAGAGGCCTCCTTTAATTCCCAACGGAAAATAATTTCAAAAATCCTGTACCAAATTTTTTAATTTCATTTCCTTTAATGTCCCAAAAAGCATCTCCCTCAGAAAAGTAGTCCTTAAGTCATTTTTAAGAGTTAAAAAATATAAAACAAAATTTTCAATATTTAATAGAAAATTTTAAATATTAAGTTAATCAATGAATTTGTTTGTTTTTGACAATTTTTTTTTTATTAATAAAACTGCAGATCCTGAAGGATGTGTTTTTACCCTTTTCTAGAAAAGTTTTTTTATAAAATTTTTTATAAAACTAAAATCAAATATCATTTACATTATTTGATTAAATGTTTTGTAAGAAAAAAAAGTTTCATGTTAAAAATGGAAAAACTCGTCCTTTCAAATGGCAGGATTCCTTAAATAACAGTTACAGCGTTGCAAAAGTCAGCTGAAACCCCCAAATTCTTTAATAATTTAAATTTATTTATTTTCAAAACTTTGCAGTTATCAGATGTTGCCAAAAAATAAAAACTTACTTTTGCATATCCTTTTTGAAAGTTATTTAAAATAAACTTAAACACTAGATTTTTAATAAAAGCGCTCTAAAAAGTTAGAAATAAGTTTTAAATAAACTTAAAACAATAATAAAGTATTTATAGTTTTTTATAAATCTCTTTATATTTAATATTTTAGTTTAACGTGGATACACCCATATATCCTTTTTAAGGACATACATCTTCAGCTTAAGTGAGCTGCCGAAAGCTATACATATTTGGCATACGTTTTAAGATATTCCTCATATCTTGAGTAAAAATTAAAAAAATCGTATCAAGGACATGTACAACTTCCAAATATCCTTTTTGATATATGGTTTCAACTAAAAAGAGCTGTTTGAACCCAAAAATATTAAGCAAAGTTGATAAAATACCCCTCGTCGCTTATATTAAAACTTTCAATGAGATTGCAACAAACACCTCGACGCCTGCAATATATCCTTTTTAGGAAAATCATTCTAATGAGCCTCTTAGAGGTGAAAAAAAATTACTACAAGTTTTAAAATATAATTCACTGGTGATGTAGTAAATTTCAATAAAGTCACGGGAAGGATATCGGCATTCGCCATATATCCTTTTTTTTCAAACATATGATTTCCGTTAGATTCGGCTTTCAAATGTACCTCACACGGCATCTTAGCTTTATAATGAAGTCTCAGCAAGGATTTCTGCATACCTCATTGATCCTTTTTACAAAATGTTAGCTTTAAAGGCCACCAATAACTTAAAAGTTGTTAATATCTTAGCATATTTTGAGTTAAAAGTGTTAATAAATTCCCTGCAAGCATATGGATGCCTTTTAATGAAATCAAGGTCTTACTTTCAATAAAAAAATCGCAAAGGCTTTAAAATATATCTCATAGGGAATTTAACATTTGTCAGTGAAATCACAGCAAGGATTTGCTCATGCTTCTTTGATCCTTTTCAAAAAAATTTACTTCTAAGAGCCATAAACAGGCTTAAAAAAGCTTATGTTTAATGAAATCGCTACAAGGTTGTTAATATTTACCATATATCCTTTTAACAAAATCAAGCCCTTAAAATTAACTAAAATATATCAAAAGCTTTTAAAAAGTTTTACTTGTCAATTAAAATTTTTTATTAAATTCTTCGCAAAGATATGGATGCCATATATCCTTATTAAAATCTATGGTTTCAGCTGAAATGAGCTTGTATCCAAGTTTTAAAAATAATCACGTCAATAACATGAATTTATACCCTTTAAAAAAAATTGGATTTAGCTGAAGTGGGCAACAAAAATTTGCTAAAGTTGTAATGTGTACCCCACATGATATATAAAAAATTTTAATAAAATCGAAGCAAGGATTAGGAGGTCTGCCATATTTCCTTTTTTCAGAAAAGTTAAAATTTTAACTAAATCATGTGGTAAAAAGCTATAAAAACTAGCTTTTTTTGTTAGTACTTTGTTTTACTGAAATCACAACTATAATATGAATATTGCTTGTCCTTATCCTTTTTAGAAACTTAGGATATCAGCTAAACTGAGCACTTCAAAGTAAGTTGTAAAGTATACTCCTCATGATATGTAAAAATTTCAATAAAATCGGAGCAAGAATTTAGAGGTCTGTCACATATCCTTTTTTAGAAAAGTTACAGTTTCAACTAAATTATGTGGTAAAAAACGTACTCGTTGCTTGTATCAAAACAGAAAATACTCGCTAAACACTGACAATTTTCAGTATATTCGCTATGTAAAGACTTACTTAAATCACAACAATAACATGAATACTTCTTATACACCCTTCTTAGAATATATAAGATTTCAGCTTAACTAGGCGTTTCATAACGACGAAAATTTCCTAAAGGTTGTAAAGTGCTCCCCACAATTAATATAAAAAATTTCAATAAAATCAAAGCAAGGATTAGAAAGTTGGCCATATATCCTTTTTTAGAAAAGTTAAAATTTTGGCTATATTATGAGGTAAAAAGCTATAAAAACTTTCTTCTTTACTTGTATCAAATTAGAAAACACTCGCTAAACACTGAAAATTTTCAGTTTAATCAGTATGTAAAGTTTTACTGAAATCACAAGAATAATATGAATACTTCTTACACATCCCTTTTAGAAAAATTCGAATATCAGTTAAACTAAGAGCTTCATAACAACAAAAATTTGCTAAAGGTTGTAAAGTGTACCCTAAAATTTATATAAAAAAATTCTAAAAAATCAGCGCAAGGATTAGGAGGTCTGCCATATATCCTTTCTTATAAAAGTTACAATTTTATCTAAAAAAGCTATAAAAACTTACTTCTTTGTATGTACCAAAATAGAAAATAAAATTAATACTTTTTATGCATCCTCTTTAGAAAACTGAGGATTTTAGCTCAACTGAACGTTTTACAGCTACAAAAACTTGCTAAAGGTTGTAAAGAGTACCCTAGAACTTATTTGAAATATTTCATCAAAATCGGAGCAAGGATTAGGAGGTCTGCCATATATCCTTTTTTACAAAATTATGCCATAGACAGCTTTTAAAGCTTACCAAGTTTGTCAAAATATAACTTATTTAATTTAAAAGGTTTTGTGTGACTTGCGTCAAGATTAAGAACAACTCCCTTGTATTCTTTGCATTAAAAATAGCACTGATGAGCACCCATAAGCAATTGTCCTTGTCCTAAATTAAAACAACTTCAGAAAATCATATCTATAGTCCTTCAACTCATTTTTAAGAATTACGTCGATTGTAATAGTGCTTTCACAATCACGATACTTTTAATATCTGGTCTTAACTGCTGCTTTTTGTGAATGTTATCCCATTCAGTTGAAAATAAAAATTTTTGATATCGCTGCGCTGCTTAAATTATAAAGCAATTTAAAGTTAACAAAACCAAAATCGCTTAATATATTTATTGTTTAATATTAAATGCATCAGCAGCATTTATTTATTATCTGTAAAACTAATTAAATTCATTCGTTTGCTTCTCTGCTCATAAAAACTATTAATTCCAACATAAAACATTTGTTAATGCACAAAAAACTGTATAAAGAAATTCAATTGAAACTATAAAACTCTGCTGTACCATCAGCGGGTAGCATTTGCAAAAGCAAAAATGTCCGTCTCTTAATGCCACGTGACTGAAATGGAACATCAAATTTATTTGTCATTTGCTGCTCCTCGCACTTCTTCCTGCTTGCTCAGCTTAATTTATGCACGACCATGTTGTGTCCACATGCATGGAGCCTTAAGCTGTCAGTTACTATAGAAATATTTTTACAATTTTACTGCAAAGAATCGTGCATTTTTAAGAAGCTTAGGAAGCACGCAAAGGACCGTATTTAAAATGTTAAATAATCTTTAAGAACAGATTGTTATTGTATTCTATTTTTAATGGCACTTTAAAGACACAATTTTACAATGGACAAATAGAAAATAAATTGAAAATCAAAGCTGTTGAACGTTTCGTGTGGATCCTGTAGCTCTCATAAAGTTTTGCATGCCACTGTTTAGCATTCAAAGGAGCTGATGCATTTCATACTTCAGCTCCTTTACTTCTGCCAAGTGTTTCTTAATTAAGAACGCTATTTAAGACAAGAACAACACCCACTTGATTGCGCTACATGAAACACAAGCAGTTTCAAATAATCAGTTTTGTGGCAACACGCTTCTTCCATAGTTTCCCCTTAATCTCTGGCCAAAACTCCATTAAATGCTAAATCAATTTCCTTTATTATGCTCAACTCCCTTAAAAGCAAAGAAAAAAATATTCACTTTATTTCAAGATAATTCTCTTGCAAATAAAATGAAGATTTTTTTCGCCTTAAAGTCCCTTGATATAAAATTGCAAAGAGGACAAGTAAAAGGGAAGACGAAATGTTTTTGTGACCCACATTTTTTTCTCTTTCTGCATATTAAGAAAACATTTTCCGCAAATACTTGTTGTTAGTGTTTATGGTTTGTAATTTCTATATATTTTACTCTTGTGGGAAAAACCATAAAACATTTTAATATTCGCTTTATTTTCAATCTAGTGAATAAAAATCTGCCTAAAGGATAAACTTTTGCATGTCGCTGGTTGGTAGTTTGTAAAAACGAGGAAAAAGTATAGAAATAAGAAAAAAGTTTTCATATGATTTCTCCGCAAATTAAAAGGACATACTTAAAATTTTTTTTTTAAGTAAATATGGGGCTGGAAAATTTAAAAGAATTGCTTAAATTTGGGCAAGAAAACTTGCTAACAAAAGTTTATAAAAATAAAATTTTTAAGTCACTTTCATTTAAAAGATTAATCGCATCTTGTTTCGGATTTCTATTAACTTCTCATAAAGGATATGCCGGAAAATTGATAGTCTTTGTGGAATAAAAGTTGCATTCCTGCACAAGGGTAATAAATATTTTAGTTACATGTTTCGCCTTATTTTATTTAACCAAAAATAGGCTCTTTCAATTGGCAGAAGGTAATAAACAACCTGTTTTATTTATGAAAAATATTCGGTCCAGAATTTTCGATCCTCTGTACTATCATGATTAAATATGTCCCTTAAGCGGCATGGCGGCAAACCAAACTGATTTGTCAAACAAAAACTATCTCTCTTTCTCTCTCTCTCTCTCTTTTATAAAAATTTAAGGAGAATCAAAGCACTTTAGAATTGAACTGCAGAGTCTGCAAATTACCAACAAGTCTAGAGCGAGTTTGTTGTTTAATCGTAACTCCTTAACGAATACTAATCAGCTTCCACAATGCAGTATGACGTCTTATAATGGAGGCCACTTTGCCCTGAACCTCAGTGGCAGCATACGTTTAGATTCACATTTAAGTTGTGTCCCCTCATTAAGATAATCAAACATACGATCAATGAAAACATACGAGTGTCAAAAAAAACAAAATAAATAACTAAATTCGGTCTGTATGTGTGTTCCTCGGTCCTCGTAGCTCTAATCGCAATATAACTGATATTTTCCAGAAATACTATGTGCAGTCATGTGCCATCACAGTAATAAATACTAACGCCTTTTTATTATAAATTGAAAAAAAAAATTTTAATTATTAACAGTCTATTTAGCAGAATTCAATAATTCAATTGTAAAGATAAATTATTATAATATAAATACTAGTATTTTAGGTCCAACTTCATCAAACGCTCAGTTTATTCAAAAACCTCTGCTCAAACACATGTAATTTAAAAGGGTTCGATCAAAGGTTTTTGGCAAAACTGAGCGTTTGATGAAGTGTGACTCAACAATGATAAACACTAGAGCTGCACCGAACTGAATCAAACGCTCTCAAACGCTCGTTTTTGACAAGAACCTCTAATCAAACCCATTTAAATTACATGGGTTTGATTGGAGCTTCTTGTCAAAAACGAGCGTTTGAGAGCGTTTGATTCAGTTCGGTACAGTTCTAATAAACACGTCACATATTTTGGTTTTGATTTTTGTGGTACGGTTTTAATTATTTATTTACTCTTTGATACTGACAAAATGTATATCGTTTAAAAGATATTTTTATGTAGATCTCCACAATGTGAATATATCTGCAAAATTTTTGTTTTAAAAATATTAAAAGACTTATAAAACTTGCTGCAAAATTAACAAGTATTAAAAATGATTTTAAATGGGCGTACAAAACAACAACACAGTTTTTTTATTCCGTTTGATTTTTATATTGCTTTATTCAATGAGTATTAACAAATACTTTCAAACTTAAAAAGAAACAACAAAATTCTGTACAACATTTTTTTGTTTTTTTTTTTTGGTGTTTGCAAACACACTCGTAAAAACTTGAGCATTTTCAATTTAAATTCAAGTTCGATAAGCCAGTTGTTGAAAATTCGGTTTTTAATTCGGAAAGGCATGAGAAATATTTTAAGCAACAAGTCAATATTAGTTTAAAATATTTAACTTAAAGAGCAGAGCAGCACAGCCGTTTTCAAAAGCCACTACACTTTCATCTTCAGTTCCCATTAGAGTTGGGTCAAACTTCATCAAATGCTCAATTTCGCCAAAAACCTTTGGTCAAACCCATTTAAATTACATGTGTTTGATAAGAGGTTCTTGCCAAAACTGGGCGTTTGATGAAATTGAACCCAACACTAGTTCCCATGTATACTTCTTTTATATTACAACTTGTCAGGTGGCGTAATTGAATGTGATAACAGTTTCAATTTTTCTGTTTGTACAAATTTTATGATTAAAATGGTAACGAGAACTATAACAAACTGATGGTACTACACTTTTGTCAGTTACCCATGTTGCCATTTAATTATTATTATGGATTTCTTGTGGCTCATTTCGGAGCATTTTTATAGTGGAAAATAGCAGGTACTGCCTCCATTATTATAACGAAAATATATGTTTTGTGGATCTTGTATAGTAGTACAACTTATATCCTTATTATTGCGGTACTCCTTTAAGTTAATTTTTTCAATCAATATAAATGAAACTTATATAATTTGAAAGGCATTTTGATGTAGTAGTGCACAATATATATTTGCTTAATACATGTTATAAACGTGTTAAAATAGAGTTATAACTTTGTTGAAAAAAAAACTTCTTTTTATGGTTTAGTTTTCTATGTTCAAAAATTGAAAATCTCTACTCTCTTAAAATATGATGTTATGCAACAAATAAGTGGAAGTAATAAGAACCCATTCGATATTTATTTCTAAAGCTCAGCAGTTTAAATTTGAAAGTTTAACTAAACAAACATAAATATTTTTTTTTAATATCATTTTGACCACCCAGCGATCTAGTGTGTAATAAATCAGGGGCAGCAAAAATTATTTTAAAAATCACATGAAATGAAAAATGCTACAAAAAACTTAGCACACCTTTAATCAAATTAATAGCAACAGTTTTCAAAGCATACAGCACGGCAACATGCCAAGTCAGCCCAACACTATTCTCTAATCACATCAAATAACTCAACAACTTTTATTGAGAAAATATATTCGAAAACATTTTACTTGTTTCCATAAAAAAATAAATAAATAAATAACAATGGATTTGCAACAAAAACAAATAATATTTTACTGCATATATTCCCTAGAGTATGCAACAGTTTCAAATCCTTATACCTGTTCATGTCTTTTAACTGTGTAAAGCTTAGCCTACTCCAGGGCATTAACTAGTAATTTTTTTTTTTATTGAGCAGCATTTTTCTATTTTATTTTCGGTTATTGTTGAAAAATTACATAATATTTCATGTTGCTGAAATAAATTCTTTTTTAATTTAACTTTTAAAATATGAGTTATTTTATTAAAAATAAATTAATTTCAGAACTCAAACTGTAAACAGTAACTAATTTAGCTATTTTTATTTCATGTTTTGCAATCAACTCACAAGTGAAAAGTCACTTGAACTTGAAACAATTTTTTTATGTGGCAGGGAAATTTATATAAAGCAAGTTTTTAAAGTAGCCTGCTTTTGGGAGTTTAAGGGTACAATATTAATTTTCTGTTAAATATATGAAAATGAAGAAATATTTGGCTGTAAATTTTAATCGAAAGTCTGTATTTTGTAAATAGCAACACATCCAGTATGAGTTATAGTTAATATTTTTAATAAAAAATATTATTACTCCAGTAATACTGATTATTTCAAATGATATTTTCTTTAAAATATTAAACCTTAAAAATTATAATTGAATTACAAAAACGTTGGTCCTGTTGTGCGATATTTTTAATGAAAATAACTTTGGATAAATGGAACTGAAAAATACCGCACGAAAAAATAAAAATAAAAATTAATTTTTAAATCAAAAACAGGAGTTCAAATTATCCAGATGGATGAAGACAAATTCAAATTAACGTTTCATATTAAAGAGGTTACCAAAGTACATGGACTTCTTTTAGTTAATTTTGCAAGGACTTCCAGATCAAACCAATCAAGAGCCGACTGTAGATTGACTAGAATGCTTCCCTCATAGTAGACTCACTGCCAGATCCAGTATGTCGGGAGAAATTTTCTTTTGCACAATTAACATTTAAACAAAAATAAATTTTAAATATTGACTTTTTAGAAATTTTATTAGAAAAGGGTAAATTTTTGGTAGAACCCTCCTTCTGGCCAATAGTTTCCTAAATAATTCACTTTCATGAGCAAAGAAGCTTATTTTTTAATTTATGGAAGAAAAGTTGAAAATTGAAAATTTCATAAGGTGTACCTCTTTGCAAAAATTTCTTAGAATTGGCTAATTTTTTTTTTTTTTGAGAACCCTCCTTGTAGCGAATAGTTCCCAAAATAAATCATTTGAAAATTTTGTTTCTTTCTTCTACTGTATTTTGATTCTTTACTGTTTGAAAAATATTTTCAAATTTATATTGAGCTTTTTAGATCGATTTTCTAAAGAAAAGTGTGTTTTCTTTTAATGTATTTCGAAAGCGTGTAAAAATTCTTGCACTTTATGAGTAGATAAGAACATGAACCACAGCAACAATCTTATGCGAGTACAATGTGGGGTATAAGTAATATTATTAATAATGTTAAGTAAACAAGTGGAAATGTCTTTTGCGTTCCCGAGCCTTCTGAGAATTCGCTTCAGGTTACTTTTCCTAATTAATTGAAAAATTTATTAGAAACGACTCAAACAATTTAGATTTTGTTAAAATTAGAAACATGACTTGGGATTAACTGAAAAGGTGACAAACACAACCCGCTGTAAAAAGTATTAGAATAGATCCAGAATGGCAGTACTTCCGGATCATAAGATTAGGATTTTATGGACTTCTTTGGAATATCGGTTTTTACTGAAAAGGGTATAAAAATTTTTTAAATGATGATTGATTTGTTTTAAAGAGAGTCATATATTTTTTATTAACGCTTAGAATGAAGTTATTGTGGGTAGAAGTAGATGCAGTAGAACTCAACACTCTCGAAAACATTTTGGGTACCTCTTTACTATTAATCGTTTTATTAAGAAACTAAAAAAAAATGTCAAAAAATATAATTTTTTTATATCTTATATTTGACAGGCCATTATAAAGCGAAGTCTGGTCATGTGACAGTGTTTTCTGACACTGAACAGGGTTTTAGAAAAGTCTGATTTTGACGTTAAAACCAACTGTAAAAACCTGGTTTCACTATATAAAACGATTTTGTTAAAAACAACTTAAAACCATTTTTAAATTGCTTTTAAATAGTTTTTATGTCTTTTTAATAGGTTTTTGCCTGTTCTAAGTTAAGTGCTGCCAAGTTTTAAATCGGAAACAGCTGTTAATGCTTGAAGAATGCATAGAAAAATCTACAACATCTGCGTTTTTCTTTTAGAATTTTCATGATTTTTGTGTGAATAATAAGTATTTTCTCAATTTTAAAGTATTTATTTGCAAATTATAATAGAATTTCTATGTTAGGAGGCAATTTAAATTTCTCTTTATTTTTTACAAATAAAAACAGATGCGCTACAGTTTGTGAATGAAGTGTTTTCAAATATAAAGAAAAAAATCGACCAAATATACGCTTATTTTTTTGGAAGATTTTGTTTGTTGTAGCCAAATTTGTTAGACAATTGTTGTATTAAAATCTGAATTTATTGAACCTGCAGTGGGAACTCAAAATCAACTTCTTATGGGTTTAACTTTCAGTGTGAAAACATTATGAGCTCTCGGTGCCACATGTTGATTAAAAGTATATATCAAAAAAATTATTTTATATATATTGAAAAAAATTCTGACAATTTATAAAATTTTATTCATTTAATTAATTATAAAATAAATTTTTAAATAATAGCGCCAACTGTTGTTTAAATATACTGAAGTACCTTCCCCCTTTCGTGAGTTATAAGTTTTTCTTTCAAAAACTTAGAAAAAAATAATTTAAATCCTCATGACACCTGCTGTAGAAACTTATTTTGCAACTCGTTTTGCGTTAATGAAATTTATAGGAAAGCAAAACTAATGGGGTTATCTTTTCTGGAAATAGTCTTAAAATATTTTCACTCCAAATGGCAGTTTGGAGGAAATTATTTTTCCGAAGGAATGTAAAATCATTTTTTAATAAAGTCTTTATTTTCATATCACAAAATGTTGCAATTTCCTGTGAAAAAGTGTAAAAATGTAGCAATTTGTTCTAGAAAAAAAAATCAAAATAAATTATTAAAAGAAATTAAAATTTGTTTTTGTTTAGTACACTATTTCTTCGTCGATTAAACTTCAAATTGAGTACAAGAGAGTAAAAATATTTGAAATCTTGTTCTTCTAGGAATTTCGCTAACGCAAAGTGATTTAAGAAATTGGGACCTAATTGAATTTTATTCAGGTAGGGTTGCGGGGAACACATAAACCTTTCAGAAATGCCAAATTTTCTGTAAGAATTGCAATGAAGAAGATTTTCCTCCCGATATCACAAAAGAGCTCTTAGAACGTCCTGGGACCAACGGCCAAAATATGAATTAATTTTTATATACTTCCCAGGTCTTAAACAAAACCACAGCTTATTTTTAAAGATGTTGATAATATATTTCTTTGTATCAAATTTATTAAAATAAAGAGAAAACCATAAAACACTTCTTGGCTTAACAGTTTTGTATCCCAATTTGTAACTGTCACCAGAGTTGGTTAAAAAAGAATTTGGCCACCACCAAAAAATAACAATCGTGCTGAAAATGTATGAAAAAACTTTATTTAATATTCCCCAGGACTTTATTTCCACTTTTGACGAAAATAACATGTGAAAACATTAAATGACAAAAATAAAATAAAATATGAAGTGTAAATGTAACATGACTTTTGGCCAACCGGAAAAAAAGGATTAAATGCGGTTTGATGGCTGCAGCGCTAATTGCTTTTGCCAGAGCACAGTGGCACAGGATAAAAAAGAGGACTTACCCACACTTGGTTAACTTTTAAAATCTTCCACAAAAGTTAAAAACAAGTAAAAGTTAAACAAACAAATGGCCTTTAAACGTTCACACCTTGTCCGTATTCGTTTATAGAAAAAAGATTCTATGTCCTTCTTGTATCTTTTGGCTGTTGATTTTTTGAGCACAAAAGGCAATTTAATATATTTCCTTGCATACATTTTAATTAAAATTCGCTTAAGAGTTATTTTTTAAAATAAAAAAATGTTTGGAAAATAGGAATCTAATAAAACACGTTTAAAAAGGATTTAATAATTAGTGGCGGCAAAAGAATGAACTGATTATTTGCTTGTAACAAAGGCTGCTGTAAATATCCTTAAACGAAGTTCTCTAAATCTCAGAGTCTCTTAAAAGTTTATTGAGAAACGCTTTTTTTTAAACGCTTTTGGCTTGAGTTGTGTTGTGCAAACCAAAAGAAAATACTGTTAAGCTTTATAAGATGGGAACGTAATGACTTCCGAGAACTTCGTTATACTGTTGTGTTCTGTATTTTGCATAATTAAATTGTTGTTAATTTTTCCTTCTTTCTCAGTGTCGATCGTTTTTAACTCTGATGTGAAGGCGAAAAGCAAAATAGTTTTATGTTGTTACTTTTTCATATCTGCAGTTCTTTATGTTCTTCAATATCTCAAGGTGCACGTATTTTTCCTAATAAGAGGTTTAAATCTATAGATTTTATTTTATATATAAAGGGTGATTGTTATGGAGTAATACAAGTTTAAATCATAATAAACCATCAATGAAACGGTCTTTATTAGATAGAAAATTTTATGACATTAATGTTTAAATACGATTTCGGGCGTGTGGCCGCCACGGCTGGCGCGTACAAGGCGCAATCTGGAACACCGATTTTCACAAACAGTAACATTCTGACCATAATCGTTTTTGAAGACATCTGGGCCAATGACTCCGCCAGCCCATAAAGCGCACCAAGCAGTAATTTTCTATGGATTGAATGGTGTTTCAACAAAAGCTTTTGGATTCTCCTCACTGCAAATATGACAATTCTGTTTCTGTACGTAGCCATTCAACCCAAAATGGGCTTCATCGGAAAATTAAATTTTGAATGGACGAAGTGCACGATACGTTTGTTGAACAGAACCATTATTTTGATTAAAAATTTCCACAATTTGCACTCGTTGCTCTGTTGTAAGTCGATCCATAATAAAATGTCAAAGCAAACTAAACAAAAAGCAACTATCAGCTGTTAAATGGGTGGTCAAAAAAAGCACTGATGCCAACTCAAAGTTGTATCACTCTATGAAAAACATCCTATATTTTTTACTTAATAAAAACTCTTAAGTTCGGTGCTTTTTTAAGTTACGTGCTTTTTTCTTGGTTTTAGTGCTTTTTAAAATTTAAAAGTTCACAACACTGGCCATGAGTTTGTATATGTAAAAATTACGGTCCGCTTAGAAAAGAATGTGTGTAGAGAAGAACTTGATCTTAAAAATTCTCAACGCGATTCGCAACCGAAGTAACTAAAAAGTGCGCTGTTGATAAGAGGAGATTCAAAATACGAATACGAAGCACAAGTGGAAAAAGCTCAAGTGATATTAAGAAAGTTTTATCCCAAACCGATATTTTTGATAAAAGAACTCTTTTGCGAAATTCCCGAACTTTTAGAGTTAAAAGGTTGCCATAAAGAACATGTGACCCTCGGAGGATTTGCGAAAAAAAAACACTTACCCGATTTATGTGCTCGTCCTTCCATTCTTTCTCTAAGTGGTCAATTGGATGAGCTCTGGTCCAGTGGCTTTCATGGTGTCGTATTGTCTGAATATTGTCAAGACCGGTCACCAAATGCTTAGGGCTAATAATCCAGCCGATTCTTCATCTGACACAATCAGTCATGATTTCTTTACCCGGGGCGCGCATCTATTTGTGGCTGTGGTACTATTAAACCGCGCAGCACTTGGCAAAGTGAATTAATTTTTTAGTGAAACGGTTCGAATATAGAATAAATTTCTATCATTTTCAACTTGGGGAACTCCAAATTGAGTGTTCTTAAGTGATAAGCAACAGTTGTGAAGCCCTTTTTTTATTAATTCATTAACGACTTTTGAGCCGCCGTCATGCAAAACTTGGATATCTCTAAAGTAAGACTCGTGTCTTTAAGTTTCAAAATAAAATAAACATCTCTGCTTAACTGATTAATAACTTTATATCCATCCATTTAATTTGAGAAAATCCTGTTTCCTTTTACACTTCCAAGAAAATTTTCAGTTTTATTGCAAGTTTGAGCAGCACAGAGACGAATAAATACCTGAAACTGATAGTCTCAAAATTACTTAAGGAAAATACGAATTAACTGCAAACATTTTTTAGTTAATTTCTTCTAGCCTATTTATTTGACGTTCTTGTAAAAGGTGCCATTAAAAATTTACGATACCTAATTGACATAATTTCTGTGCGTAGTGCACATTGGGAGCGTTTTATACTCTAGAAAATATGTAACATATTTGTCACTTATATCGATTTCTTTTCTAGAAAATAATGCAACATTTTTCACACTTTTTAGCACAAAATGGCAACACTTTGCCATTTCGAATAAGGAATTTATTAGAAATGAATCCAACATCTCTCAAGGAAAATAATTTCTGTTTTAAGACTTTTCCAAACTCCCACTTTTTACAAAAAAAACTGGAAAAATGTTACATGTTTTCTAGAAAAGAAAACGCCATTATTTTCCAAAAAGTTGCAACCCAGTAGTGCCTTAAAATTAAAATTTAGTTTCTTAACAGATTAAAGATAAATTGACAAGTTTTCAATGACTAATACTGCCGTCTTTGATTAAAAAGTGTAAATAATTTTGCATTTTTTTTTTTCTACAAGAAAAAAGAACATTTCCTCCCAATGCAATTTAAACTTTTGTCTTATTTAATTCACTCAAAAAAATTTACTCTCTTTTCTAGGAAAGGAAATATCTTTAACTTTTACCACAATTGAAGTTTTTCTTAATTAATTCCTGGATTGACCATCTCTGGTCTCCATTTACGTCAATTCAATTTATAATTGGAAATGTAAGAAATGAACCAAAATAAAATACCATTTAAATGAAAGCAAAAAATATGCATTTAAATATCAAGAGAAAATAAATTAAAAGTTAAAACTTTCTAGAAGAACTTAATGAAATAAATATGCACACAAACGAATTGAAAATAAATATTTCGCACACATGCACAAACTTACATATAAATATCCATATTTTTATAAATATAATTCTGGTTAAATATGAATATTTTGCAAAATAAATCATTGAAAAACCTCTGGCTGACTCTATGCAAATGTTGTGTGCGAAAAGTGTGTAACATGAAAATACTTTAATACACCAACGTAACAGGACAGGCACAAGCACACACACACATACACACTCATTCACACATACATACATAATTTGTAATTCATGCTGTAAATGGTTACAAACTTTATATGTATTCGTTTGTAAATGTTTATTAATAAACAAAAGATTTAAGGTAATTCAGTTGATGCTCGTATCCTTGTTCATACTTTTGTGCACAATTCTGCATGATGAAACATGCTTATGCATGCACTGTAGGACAAAATGAAACGCTATTGTTTGCCTTTTTGTACAGCTCTGTGGAGAAACAATATAAGATTATTTTGCATGGATGTTAGTAATTGTTGCACGTTTAAAACGCCAACGTGCCATGTTTAAAGGTCACATAGCCAAAGCCAGGTCCTTCCGCGTTGAAGATCTGGAAAATACCTTGTGACAAAAAAATAATAATAACTGAAAATTCATACTCATTTTCTGAAACGTTTACACACTAATTTCCCAAATATTTTCATGGACTTGGATCCAATACTCCGATATCTTTTGTGTGATACAAAAAAAATTATTAAAAAAATTGTAAATGAAGTTTTTCGATATATCCCACTGTACAATATAACCCTATCCTAACATGTCTTCGAAGTGAGAATTTAAGCCTTTTTCATATTTAAGTCCTTAAAAATCTTGTTTACAAACTTTAAAATTATTTTGCAAATTGTACGTGTGACATCCTTAAAACTCCTAAAGATTGAATATTTCATTTTATATTAGGGTATTTTGCTTGAAACATCAAAATTTTTACAAAACACTCATTCATGCACACTAGCATACACTTATACATATCGTCAGCTAAATGGCAAAAGGGCGTAATAGTATCAAATATTGAACTTTTTAAGACAAACATGTTTTTCAATTTTAAACTTTCTATTTGAAAAAATAACGAATTTATTAAAGAAATAGTAACAACTTCTAACTTTTTTTTACAACTCAAAAAGGCCCAACAACAGCATATCGCAAAAGAACATACATTTTATTGTTTTCAATAATCAGCTTGAGGTAAATTTTTTATAAAATAATATAAAATTTGTTGTATTAAAAAAGAAACTTTTAATACATATAAAAAATATTTATTTTTACAAACAAAAAAAGAATGATCTCAAGCTCATTATAAAGAACAAAATCAATATAATTGAAAATCTTAACGTCAAAATATTAAAAATCAAACAAAAGAAGGCAGAAAAAATAATTTTTCGTTTATGGAAAAATAAATTCATCATGTTATTTGGATGATATTGTGAAAAGTTTGTATATTTAATCACAACACTTTTCATTTAAAATTTTAAATTTCTAAAATTGATGATAGGCCCTTTTGCATTTTGCATGACGATATGCCCACACCTACAAACGTATGCATTGTAAATTGGGAAATTGAATCTATACAACACTGGCACTGGCTGCACTTATAAATGTTTGCACCACTTCGAAGCCACTTGCAACACAGGGTTCAACTATGCCAACGATAATTGAGGTTCCATGTTACGAGTTCATATGGATACTGACACTGACGTGCTGACATCACACACACAACCACGTCTAGTGCATATGTGTTTGTCATTTCTCTGGATACATGAACGATTACAGATTGGACAAAAAAATATATTTAAGTACCAAGTAAATTGTCTATGAAGTACGTCTATTAAAGTTAAACAAGATGGGCATCGTTAAGGCGACATACATACTCATATCGAGCCTTGGCTGGTATAAAGTCATAACTCAAGATTTGAAGAATATGAGATTGAGAGATCAAAATATATTCTTTAGAGGCATGTCCATGTTGCAAAATAAAGATTGAGCATTTATTTGCATCCCGGGCAATTTCATGAACAAAAACATCTCTATGAAACACAGTGGAATGCAGGGAAATAAAAATCTTTAAATGCGTTATTCTCAGCTCTGGTTATTTGATTTAGAACCCTATTGCATCCAGTGCTGGATATGTATGCATGTATTTTATGTGATAATAATCACAATATAGATTGACAAAACATAATTATAATACGCATGATAATGAAGTTGATATCTTAATTATTAATTACTTCCATTAATTTTAAAAAAGGCTCATGGTTTTTATTAAGATAAAAAAATTATTTAGAAGGTCATATTTGAATCCTGTTCATAATAAGTATTTCAGCTCATCAATCTCTTTGAAAGTATACGAGGTTCACTCATAAAACGGCATGAATTTTAGGCATTCTCATTGTCTATAGTCCTCCACAGATATCAGACACTTTTGTCACTTTATTCAATCCTCGAATCAATTCTCATGTGCAGCTTTCGTTACTGGAAATTTATTTATATCTTGATTCTTATACTTCGGTGGTAAAAAATATAACTTTCCTGACTTTAAATTTTATATCAAAAAATAAAAGTTATATCTCGAGTTTTATTTATTCCTCCGAAAATAAAAGTTGTTACTCCGAAAATAAAAGTTATTCCTACGAAAATAAAATTTATTCCTCCGAAAATAAACGTTATTTCTTGAGTTCTATTTATTTCTCAGGGAATAAAGGGTATTCCCCCAAAAATAAAAGTTATTATTTGAGTTCTATTTATACCTGCGAAAATAAAAATTATTTGTTGAACTCTATTAATTCCTGGGGAAATAAAATAAATTTTTATTTGTCAGTAAATAAAAGTTATATCTTGATTCTTATATTTCGATGGTAAAAAACTTAACTTCCCTGACTTTAAATTTTCTATCAGAAAATAAAAGTTACTTCTCGACTTTTATATCTTCATCAGAAATTAAAAGTTATTACTTGAGATCTATTCATTTCTTACAAAATAAAAGTTAATCCTCCCAAAACAAAAGTTATTTCTTGGAATTTATTTGCTGATCAGAATATAATAGTTATTTCTGGATTTTTATTTACTGCTCCGAAAATAAAAGCTTTTTCTTGAAATTCATTTTACCATCAATAAATTATAACAGGATATTTATTTATTTGTCAGAAAATAAAAGTTACTTCTGGAGTTTTATTTATTCCTCAGAAAATTAAAGTTATTTCTTGAACTCTATTTATTCCTCAGAAAACTATTTACTTCAATAAATACTGATCAGAATATAAAAGTTAGTTCTGGCTTTTTCGATTTTTTTCGCAAAAAATAAGAATTAATTCTCGACTTTTATTTTTTTAATAGGAAAAAAAAGTTATTTCTTGACTTTTATTTTTTGATTAGAAAATAAGAGTTATTTCATGAGTTTTTATTACGCTAAAATTATTTTTAATTGTTTCAATTAATTAAATTTAATGTCTCATAATCCGTGCAAAAACTGTTAATTGATATATTAAATTAATTTAAAGAAAATAAAATGAATTAATACTCAGCTTAAAAATAACTAAAATTAAGAAATAATGCTCGTTTTCAGAGCGAAAAATAAAAATTAAGAAATAAATGTTATTTGGTGAAGAATTAATAAAAATCAGGAAATAATTGTTATTTTCTGAGGTATAAATAAAATTTAGAAATTGCTTAGACTTTAATTTAATTTAAATAGTGCTGATTTCTTTCCCAAATTGAAAATTAATAATAATAATATTAATAATAATATTAATAATAATAATAATAATAATAATAATAATAATAATAATAATAATAATAATAATAATATTAATAATAATAATAATAATAATAATAATAATAATTAAATTCAAAATACTGAGTTTACACTCTTCAACTTTTGCTGCCCAAATACAAGCAACTCCGAACAGCAACTCTGTGCCGGAATGAAATAGAAAACATTTCTCACACGAACATTAAAAGATGAGGAGTTAAAGTTGAGACCAGGATTAAAATCTAATTTATTTGAAATATTCCCCGGCAATTTCTTAAAAATACAAGCGCTCTTCTATTGTGGGGTTGAGTATGTCCATATGCCAGGATTTCATTGGTTTCTATACGAAAACATCAGCGGACTTTAATATAATTCACAAACGTTCAAAAACCAATTGAGAATTGCACAACTAAACAAAACTTATTGGATATAAATCTATTTAATTTTATTACCCTCATGCAATTATTTTTCTTGCGTAAATTAATCAAATTATTTGCAGCGTGATTTTACTTAATTATTTATTAATTGTTTATGTTAATAAATGGCTCGTCTATTAATTTGAAAACCATAATAAAATAAATATAATTTGAGAAATTCAAAATGAATTGATTAAATATCAAGAAACCTATAAAATATTTCCTCGTCCGAAAAACTTTGTTATTCTCTTATTCCTTTTTTCTTTCTCTCCAATTTCGCTTTTTCCTTTGCCAGCTGTTTAGCTTCTTTGGCTTTGGCTCGTTTTTCTTTAGCCATTTGCTTTTCAAACGCGTCAATTTCGCGTACTTCTTTCAAACTCATGGGCAACGGTGCACATTTAAAGCCCGCTGGAAATGCTTTCTGCAGTCGAATAAAACGGTTACCCACACAATAATACTGGGGTAAGCAGGCTTCGGGTCGTATACGTGTCCTAGGCCAATCTTCAAAATGCAAGTCCTTTTGCAATATCTGTGACATCTTGGCAGCATCCAGATCACGCCAGTGTGCTATAGCGTGCTTAGATTGCAGAGGATCTCTTTTCCACGATTTGAGCGGATCGCGAGTGTAGAGTGACCAGCCAGGAGGGATTTCCCAATAATGGTTGATATCGGCGTTGGGATAGAAACGCATTTTAATAGGTTTTTGTTTTAAGAAGAATTAAATTTAAAAAGAAGTTAATTGTTGTTTCACAGAAAATTTTGAAAGTGTTGTAAAAGAAAGTATTTGGAAAATGTCATTAAGAAAACTTTCTAAACAATTGTCACAATTGTGTGATAGAAAACGATAATTTTTAAAACGATTTCAAACCGATTACTTTCGAAAAGTGTGCTGAATGCTGATTAATCTTCTGCAATATTTTGCTACAACTAAAATTGTGACTAACTTCTTCTTGCTTCGATGTCACAGAAAGTGCATTTGGATCAGAAACACATTATGCAACTCTCTGCTATAAATTAAATTCTGATTAACTGTCTGTGCCTCGATGTCACAAAAGGCGAATTTGGATCTGAAGCTAATTTTGCAAGTTTTTGTTTTATATGAAATCGTTACCAACTGCCTTTGTGCTGGTGTCACAAAAAGTGAATTTGAATCAGAAACACATTCTGCAACTCTCTGCTATAAATTGAATTATGATTAACTGTCTGTGCCTCGATGTCACAAAAGGCGAATTTGGATCTGAAGCTAATTTTGCAAGTTTTTGTTTTATATGAAATCGTTACCAACTGCCTTTGTGCTGGTGTCACAAAAAGTGAATTTGAATCAGAAACACATTCTGCAACTCTCTGCTACAAATGAAATTGTGATTAACTGCCTGTTCATCGATGTCACAAAAGGTGAATTTGGATCAAAAACCAATTTGGCGACTTTTCTTTTAAATTAATTTTAATTAACTGCCTGTCCCCTGATGTCACAAACAGGTGAAGTTGGATCTGAATCCAATTTTGCAACTTTTGCTTTAAATTAAATTTTGACAAACTGCCTGTGCCTCGATGTCCCAAAAAGCGAATGTGAATCCGGAACCAATTCTGGAGTCTTTTACTGTAAATCATATCGCGACTGATCTGTCTCGATGTCACAAAAAGTGCTTGTAGATCCGAAACCAATTCTTTTTAAATCTTTTTTCTTTCTTGCTGCCAATGAATTTGTACTACAGAACGATAATTTGTGACAGCGTGACAAAGGCCGCTAATTATATAATTTTAACAACAAAATGTTTATTTAATAGTTTTACAAAATAGTTTATATTAAAAGAAACAACTTGGGAAAAATTAAAAAGGTGCTCAGCCGCTATCTCGTTAACCAAAATTTGTACATCTTAAAACTTAAAATGATTCCTTTTAATACGTAAAACTAAACTTTTTAAGCTTTAAGAAACAATTCATCAACTCCCACAAACTTTTTTTTTTTTTTTGTTGCAACAACAGTTCTAGAGCAGTTTGTCCTGAAAACCACACTTCTCTAGAACTCTTATTTAGCACAAAAAAAAAAGTCGAGAGCTGCGGTTATTTTCTTGGTTTTGCTTTCTTTTTAGTGTCTCTTATTTTCTCCAAATTTTCCATCATTCTCCATACTTTTCCATAATCGTAATTATCTGGTGGCCTTTCAATGCCCGTGCCATAGTAAATGGGCAGACAGGCCTTTCGTCTTCTGCGTGTCTGGAGCCAATCCTTGATGTACAAATCTTTTTGGAATATAAATTCCATTTTAGCACCGTCAAAATCAAAATAGTGATTTATAGCATGTTTGGGTTCTTGAGGCGGACGACGCCATGTTATGTTTCTATGCTGGCCACACGAATTCCGAATATCTTGACATGCGTAACACATATCAGCCTGTTCGTAAGGATACATGTTCAATGTTTCAATGAACAAGGATTTGATTTAAAGGTTTTTTTTTTGTTTGCATTGATTTTTAAGGAAGACTTTTATAATTTTTTTTTTTGTATTGAAATTTATTTACATCGGAATTTGAATAATTATATAATAATTCAAAATTAGAGTTACCTTTTGACAAAAATGGGAAAGGAATCTAATCGGCATCGTTTTTCTTATGGAAAATTCGCATATTTTTAAAGGGACAACCAACCATTTTGTGTGGAATACAACTCGAATATATGTGGCTGGTGCTTCAAAATCTAGCTTGAAGTTAATCGATGGCACTGGGTTAGCCAAGTCTCTGGACTTATTGGAGCATCGCCACAAGCTGGGGGGAAATTGCGCCCTCCACCTTGTGATGTTTTTTATTAATTCATCATGATCAATTCGTGATCTTGTAATTTTAATTAAGGAATTTTAAATATGTTTATTGTTCTTTTCCAAATAATTAATAAAATGTGAAAAATTTTTATTAATCGGTCAACCGATTATCCTGAAATTAAAAGCTTAATAGCCTATTATACCTATCCTATATATCAAACGATTAACCGATTAAAACAAAAGAATTGAAAACGTGTGTTCTTATTTTTAAATAAATTGAGTTATGAAAAATTTGCACTAATCGGTTAACCGATTAAATTAAAAGTAACAGTTTAATGACCGATTACACTAAAATCTTGCTTAGTTAATCAAATGACTGACCGATTAAAACAGCAGACCGATTAATTGAAAACAATAGATACAATATTGTCAACATCGGTCGCCAGTGCTACCAAGTCTAAATATTCTTGGTACAATTCGTGAAGAGGATTTCTGTATGCATGTGCTGATTTCTTCACTCAGATTGTGTACTTTTTTAGTTGCGATAATAACGAACCGCACAACGTACAACGAACGGAACTCTGTTTTTAGATAAACTTGCAACAAAAGGAACTTTCCAGTCACGTTCATCCGAGGGAAGTTCAAATTGTATTTCAACTAGTGATACACTCCCTGCCACAATCAAGTCTCCTAGTTTTGTTGCAGCTTTTATTTGTAAAAATATTTTTATATGCAGGATATGAATTATTTAAAACTTTATTTTTATTTCAAAAGTGCTGATTCTTCTTTTCCAAAATATAAAAATGATAAACAATAATTTCCAAATATATAAATTTAACTTGAAATTATGGAAATTTGAAATGTATTTAAAAAAATTATGTTCAGTTTTTTGTGATCAGCTTAGTTTGGCTGGAAAAGATATGAAATTTTGCGTCTCTGGCTTATGCTACTAAACTCCTCTCATTGCTACCATAATCTTATTAGGGAACGAATCGAAGCGACTGCACAATTTTGCATTTAACTGTAAGATAATTGAAATGGCTTAATTTGCTTCGAAAAAGGTCACATCTTAAACACACTTATTTCATTCAAATTTTGATCACTTTTAAATATATAAATATTTCTTAATTTTAGTTTCAAAAGACTTTTTAATAAAAAACGAAAAAAGATTTAAGAAAATAATAGCACCACAACATGTGACAATAATAAATAATCAAAGCAAAAATACAAAAGCAAAGCACTTTAAAAATTAAATAAACTACTGAATAAACTGCAAACAAAAACCTAACGCACAATTTACTAAAAATGAGCAACTAATTGCATTAACTTAAAATCGAAACTCAGTAAATGAACATTCCAACACCAACAAAAAAAGAAACGCAACCAACAACTTTAGCAACACAACAAACAAAAACGAAAACCAAAACCAAAACCAAATAAAAGATCAAACAAACAAAAGCAAAACAATATTCTAATTTATGTGTCTTTTAGATGTATTAGAGCTGGAATGAATTTGTGTGTCACCCTGTCACAGTAAAAAGAAAACACTTTAATAGAATATTAATTGAAAAGAAAAAGCACCCCGCAATCCTGCAAAAGCACAACAAACAACACTGCAACAACAAAAAAATAAATAAATATAGAAATAAAACCAGCACCCACAGGTTTGCTACCAACAACAAACACTTCCCGCTCCCGACCCTCAGCAAAACACTTGTGCATTCCCAGCCACTCTCTACACCCACCTGCAACAATTTTTTGTTTTGCGTGTTTATTTTTAATTTCGTTCGACACATTTTTTATAAAACGGCCGCACAATTGCACACAATTATCACCATAGATATCCAGAACGCTATTACTACCGTATGGAGCGTGGCACCGGCGGTGGTCAACAGCAGGAACACCATCAGCCGCAACACCACCTCCACCACCAACAGCAACAGCAACACCAACAGCCATATTATCAACATTCCCATCATACGTTTATGACCACCTCCGAAGAGCACGCGTCGAGCAAATCGTCGTTTGATAATCCCGCCACCAAAAAGAAGCCACCCAAACTGAAAGCCATCAACCGTTCGCTCTCCATGGCCATAGACAACTATGAGGGTGCGGTGGGTGGTGGTTTAGGCATGGGAGGCTTGGAGGATTCCTCGCTGATAGTGGAGCCAGCGATAATACATCGCTCGGCCTCGCCGGTTGCCATACGCTCTGCACCGCCGCCTCAAACTTTAGCACTACCTTCTTCTTCTTCTTCTCTACATCCGCACGCCATGGGTAGCGGCGGTGGTGCTGGTGGTAGTGGCGCTGTATCACCAGCTTTATCTGCACGCCAGCATCAGCAGCAACAGCACCTGCACTCTTTTCAACACATGGCAGCTCAAGCACGTCAATTCAGCCAGCAACAGTCGCATGCCAGCAACATAAGTTCGCCCATTTCACACACAGTTAGTCCCGTTCTGGGGAGTGGCAGTCGTACTGAGCGAGACTCATACCATCACCACCATCAGCAGCAGCAGCTGCATCAGCCAGACATATTTCTGGTCAGCAGCAGTAGTCTGGCCGACAATGTGAGCGGCTCTGCTCGCGGCTCCTCGTCGCCTATACAATTCATAGACGACTATATGCTGCCGAAGACGAGCCACCGTCAACTGCAGCAGCAGCAGCAACAACAACAACAACATCAACAACAGCATGCTGCCACTCACCCCTTTAAGAAATCACAATTTCGCCGTTCCGATACAATTGATGTACATCCGACTTCTACTTTTCAGATGAAGAAGACGCATTCGTTTCATGCTCCCCCCGATGCGGAAACCATAATGGATCCTTTGCTTCTAAGCGCTGGCGCTGCAACTAACTCAGCCTCTTCGTCGCGGCGCACCAGTTCAGTGCGCGGGAATTTTCTTATGCCTGGTCATGCTTCTGTCAAGGATATCAGTCGTTCTCCTTCGCCTAGTAGGAGAGGGGCACGTTCTCATCGGTCACTGCACGATCCTACACGAAGACCCAGTGCCAAGCCCGAATCAATAATAGACTCACAAATACGCCACCCCTCCTTAAATGATGATCTCCTGGACCCATCAGAAGGTAGATCCAATCTCTTGGCTCCCACCAATTTATCTCTGGAAAATGAACTCTTTATAGAATCCAGGTCACGCAGCAACAGTCACACAAAAATGGAGGATGTTGGGGTAACGGAGCGTGGTACCATAAGAAAATCCTCCAATTCGTTCGAGGATGCTCTGATAGGGCATGCGCCGGCTGCAACCACCAGCAGTTTAAAAAAACGTGCAGATCCTCATGCCCACTCTGCCAGGCAACACAGTTCCCACAGTTTGGAACTCGACGGGCGACCTTCAACATCAGCGGCGGCAGTAGCTGCTGCTGCCACACACTCTTCTTTGCATTTACATACGGCTGCTGCCGCTGCCACAGCTGCGTATCATTTTAAGCGTGGCACCAAACATGGCCGTTCCCTGTATCTCTCACCCAACAATCTCGAAGAGGTGCAGGTACATCATCGCCCTGCTGTCATGGCAGCCGCAGCGGCTTTCGGCGGCACCAATGCCAGTGCGGCCAGCATAAAACAAGCCAAGGCTTTGCACAGTGCCAGCATGCGTCTGCGTACTTACCGCGAAACTTTGAGTGCGACGAAAAAATCGAAAAGTTTTATTGGCGATAGTGCGTACCCACCTCCAGCAAATGTGTCTAATGATTTTGTGGAACTTACCTCACCCCACCGACGTAACAGCGGCCGTGCTCTGGCCAGTTCGACTACCTCAGGCGGAGCTGCCACCATCGAGGACATCAAACGTAGTCCACGTCCAGTTTCGTTGAGCGCCACCGCCATGGCTGTTGCAGCCACCACCGCTTTCATGGAAGACAAAGAAAAACGTCCATCATTCGAACGTAAACCATCGCTCACCTACGAACTGGGTGATGCTGCATTTGAGCAGGTACTGCGGCCATTTCATCACAAAGCCACCACTGGCCTGGGAACACGTAAATCCTCTCTAGCCACTATTCACAAACCTCTAAAAAAGAAATCTCTTTCAGATGAAACCGACGACGATGAGGAGGCCGATCGCAAACGCAAACGCATCGTTTGCATTGTCATGACCGTATTCCTGTGTCTTGTGTGTGCCGCCGTCTTTGTGGTCATCATGACACTGACCCATTCATCGGGCCAAGCGCACACACACTCACATCATCATCACTTAACGACAAAGAAGACTTTTACATACAATCGTGATGTGCCTGTACACTATAACGGTAAATGAATATGCGACAGCGAATGTCCTTTTCTGTTGTCATTTATATTGTTCCCCCCTCCTCTCTCCCCTTTTCCGTTATTAATATTGAAAATAATTTCTTGGTTTCCTTTAGTGCAAAAGGCAAGCATGGCAGCTTGCGACAGGTACATGGGAACATATTTGTGTGTGTGTGTCAGTGCATGTGTTAGTGACGAAGTGATGAGTTAAAAAATATGTGATTACAATGGAAATGTGCAATAAAAATAAGAAAAAGTGCAATTTTATTCAAATTAGTGTTGTTTTTTTTTTCTACAATTGCGAGTGTCACACTGAACTACAATATTTTTCCAGCATATTAATTTTTTTTTATTATCGCTCGAAGAGCCGTATAATAAACCCTGGTACGAGATTATTGTTCAAGGTTTTTTAATCGTTATATTTTGTGCTTCTGCAGCCGAACAGTGTAGAAAAAAATAAGCGGTTTCAAAATATCACTAAAATTTGTTTTTCTCTTTTTTCTAAACACTCAGTCGAATATTTGATTAATTAATAAAATAAAAATTCAAGTAGCGAAATACAAAAAAATATCCTTAAGAACAAGGGAAAAATCATCATATGAATTGTACGTGAGTTTTAAATCATCGCATCAATCGGACGTTAAGATTTTTTTTTAATTTCTTAAGTGAGTAAAGTCGAATATTTGCTTATCAAGAACTGATAAATAGAGGATCCAACGTTTTTTTGCAACAATCCTTTCAACTTCCCGGTGAGAAAATTGTAAATTAAAAATAATTTCGAAGCTATTGGGTTTACCCCGCTTTAAAAAAATCTAGTTCTCATCAGACCTCCTCGTTTTGAGGTACTAAGAAACTTTCCTCACTAATTCTGAGAGCCCTTCACCATGTCTGTATATGTGTGTGCTTTTGTGTGGACATGTGTGATCCACTTTGGAACGGCACTCAAACCAATCTGGTGTCGTTCTAACTATCGGTTCTAAATTAGAGCTGTGCCGAAATTCATCAAACAAACAACAACCTCTAATCAAACCCATTTAAATTACATGGATTTGATTGGAGGTTGTTGTCAAAAACGAGCGTTTAAGAGCGTTTGATGAAGTTCGGCACAGCTCTATTCTAAACTTTTAATTTCAACCGGCTCAAATTAGTTGATATCCCCAAAAAAAAAAAAAATAATAAAAACATTATAAAAACCGTGTTTTCTAAAATGGTTGATCGGTTTTAAAAAGTTATCAGCCTTTGATATATAAAAACAGGTCGATCATGGTAAACTGGGTCAAAATCGATTACTCCGTTCGTGAGATAATGTGAAGGAAAAATTTCGAAAAATTAATTTAAGAAAAGAAAACTCCGAAATAATATATCTGATCAGTTGGTGTTCTCGATTCTTTTATAGTAAACGAGAACTCTATGAATCGCCGCTTATCATGTGGGAATCAGTTGATTTGAAAATAAAAATAATAGTGTTTTAGCCCGAATAATGAGAATTATATTTTACATATAGTTTTTTAAAGTTTATTTTAGCTGTTTTCGCACGCATGCGCGGACTGCGCTCTTGTTGTATATCTCTCGCTCACACAATGGGCATGTAAGGAAATTATTTGAAATTATTGTTTTTTTGATAAGTTCCCCCCGGAGGCACAATAGCCAACTTGGTGAGACCCACAACCTTGTTGCAGTGCTGACCGGGGCAAAGGGTTAGTCAGCTTTTCGACGTTGGTGGATATCCCAAAGAACTTGTATGTTCCTGTCCAACATCTGCAAGATCAACGGAAGTTGAGTGGTAGACTTGTATTAGAAAATATCCAGATTTGCAATACTTAGAGATCATCAATTTAGGATCATATTCACTCCTTTGGAATGTCTGTTTTTTTTACTGGAATATATTTATTTCTAAACCATTTAAAACAACTATTTTTCAACATAAAAACAAAAGGTCGAAAGAAGCTCTTAACGAAAATGTTTAATTTTTTATTACCACATTAAAGTCTTAAGGAGTTTTATTTTAAATTTATTGATAATTATTATAATTTTCTCCTCAGAAAATCAAACTCACTTTCTATAAATTGAAAACCAACGCAGTTTAATCTATTGAAATTCCATTAAATTAGAAATAATTAATTTCAAATAGAAAACAGAATGAGTATGATTTTGTATGGAAAAATAGAACAACTCATAAAAATAAAACTCTTTCTGTAAGAGAAATTTTAAAAAGACTCTGTTTAGTAAAGTTTTAAGCATAAAACACAATAACGAAGGCAGGCTACACGAACACCGACTACAAAAGTCGTTGGCTACAATCGTCGCCTCTCGTAGTCAGCTACTTAATTATTTTTAGAACGACAGCACCAAGTCAATAACCATGATTTGTTCCTTGTAGTAGAATTCTCTTCAAACGCCAGTGTAGCCGCTTTCATGTATTTAATGCTCTTAAATAGTGGTCTTCCAACAAAATATATTCGAAGTTAACAATATATGACAAGAAACCGTTTCATTAGCTTGGAGATATGGTTTGTAGTTTCTCTTTGTATAATTCAACAGTATATTTTCAAGTTTATAATAATTGAATTTATTTATATTATACTGGCAACATTGCATCTACTCATTGTCGCTCACCAAAATAGAAATCAGTATGGACAACAACCCGTAGCCGTGTGTTGTCTGTGGTAGTAAAAATAGTCATTCTCATATACGCACATGTATTCTAATTTTGACAAGTTGTAGTCTGTAGCCTGCTGTCGTTATTGTGTTTAATGCTTTAATTAGACTGAAAAATAACGCTCTTTAAGAGAGTTTTATTTCATGACAGCAATATAAAACTCAATATTTAAGAGATTTTAGATTAGAATATCTATTATTTTCTTTGCAAACCAACCTTGATAGCATTTTCTTGAATCACTAGAGATTCTGCAAGATCAGCTTGGTTTTTGGTATATGACAGTATAGGCTTCCGATCATTCTAACTTGAAAGAGCTTTTAATTCAAATATTTGATTCAGCTGTTTATTTATTTTGCCATCCTAAAATAAAACTCTTTTGAGGAGTCTTATAATGTTAAAGTCATTTGAGAAGTTTCGTTTTTCTCATCAAGAAAATTCTCACGATTTTAGACGGAAAACCAAAGATGCTCATTTAAAAATAAAACTCTTTTTTGAGAGAGTTTTTTCTTTAAACAGAAATATGAAATTCCTTAAACTGGTTTCTATTTTGTGACAGCAAAATAAGACCCACTATTTAACATTTTCATCCCAACTTTTTTTTCCTTCAAAAACTTACTCTTAAATGTTGAACTGATAGCATTTTCTAACATCATTATAGATTCTGAAAGAGCGGGTTAGTGGTATTTGACTGTAAAAGTACTTGAGTTTAATTATTGTACTATTTTTAACAGAACCTCCTTAACTTTAAGCTTTTCTTAAGAACTTTTTAAAGACTTTCATTCCCATTAAAGTTTAAACCCCAACATCATGCAAATAAAGCATCTCTCTTAAAGTTACTTGGGTTACTTTAAGTCCTGCTGTCCAAAAAACAAGTGGAAGCTGTCATAGTTCATTCTTAGATCATTAAAAATTCTGAGAGGGAGAGAGAGAGAGAGAGTGTTAGTGGTATTTGACAATAAAAGCTTCCAACGATTCTAAAATGAAGAGTTTTTGAATTTAAATATTTCGGATGGCTGTCTGGAAATGACCACTATTTTTAATAAAACCTTCTTGACTTTAAGCTTCTTTTAAGAACTTTTTAAAGACTTTTGTCATCGCTAAAATTTAAACTCCAATATCATGCAAATAAATCGTCTCCCTTAAAGTTACTTGGGTTACTTTAAGTCCTGCTGTCAAAAAAAAGTACAAGCTGTCATAGTTCATTTGCTTCAAACACTTACAAAATATTTTCAGTGCCATAAAAACTATTTCTGAAGAGTCGTTAACCGATAAGAAAAATAAAATAGAATTATAAAAAAAGAAAGCAACTATCTGCTGCATAAAATTTTTATGGCCACTTCAAGCTAAAATGGCATTTATCAACTAACAAGAGATGACAAACTAGCAAAATGGAAAAATAAACGATCATAAAATTTTAAGTTGTATTTCAGACAAGTCCGGATAGTTTTTTTTTTTTTTTTGGTGTCAGATTACAAGCAAACTAAGAAAAATGTATGCAAAATGTTTTATTTATAGAGAGCGATAGGAAAATCTTGTAAAAGAGTTTTTCTGACTTTTTTTGGGACACTTCGTGGCATTCATGTCTCTCCTTAAAAGCATGAAAATGATTTCATTCCGATTTCATATTCTTCTTTATTTTTCTATTCATTTTCAAGATCCATCAGAGAGATGTTTTTGCATTGTACGCTCATCAACCACAAAGTGTTTGATGGAGGCTATAAAAAAGGGGGAACAAATAAATAGAAGTGTTTGTCCTGCTTTGAAAAATGGAGATGCTCGTTTCCCATTTTATGCAAAATGCGTGTGTAAATGCAAACGCTGTTGATGCTGATATGCCATGAGCTCTAAAGACATTTTGAAAAATCTAAACGTGGCTATGAAAGAAGGTCATAAAATCATTATTGCCCAGATGCAACTACACAGATTTGCATTAATATGTGTGTGTGTATGCCACACAATTGACAATCACTACATCTAACACGTGCATGCACAGACAGGCAGCAATGCTGCACAAGTCTAACAACACTGTGTAACAAAGTAAAAATATGTGTACGCAAGACATATTTTTAGTGCACACCAGCATCGGAAAAAGCAATTTTATGGGAAATTGTTCAATAGTTGCGTATAAGTAGGAAATTTACACTGACACACAGTTTAAGTGGTTATTTATTTCTGGTGTTCGAGACGGACACTCGTCACGGACGTTGATAAACACAATTGTTTTTTAATGATGGATCTCTTATGGAAAGACCAGCAGGAGTTGTATATTCAGTTGTAGTGAATTGGGCCCCTATTGTGTCTTGCTTTTAGGGCCGAAAGGGGCCGTTTACCAAGCAGAATTGCTTGAACTGGTCCATGCATTTGAACACTTGGCTTAGAATCTTATCATTAGGCTAGCGCATATCAAACAAGACTTCTGTTAAAAGCGAACAAATCTCTCTATTGATATTAAAAACTTTTAGCGGGAACCGTAACGGTTATAAGTGATATAATAAAAAGCTTTTTATAACAGTTATTTCATGACTTTTAAAATAAAATCATCCATTTAAAGAAGTTATTTTCCAACTTGAAAGTAAGTGATCGGAGGAAAACAAGACTCTGAAACAAGACTCTTTAAGGGAGTTTTATTTGAATTTTAATGCACAAGTTTTATTTCATTTTGCTCATCAAGAAATAAAGCGCACTTCCTATATAAATGGAGACCCAACGCAGTGTAATACACAGACCTTTTATTGCAACTCCATCAATCGTCCTTGAAATAAAAATAATTGTTTAGTGTAAAAAAAAAATTAACTAACAACATGAGTATGATGATTTTAGATGGATATATAAAACTCCTTACAAAAAAATAAAACTATTTTATTTATAGAAATAATAGATTAATTGTGGGTAGATTATTTTTGACAGAAAAATTTAATTCTTTAAACTGGTTTTTTATGACGACAAGTTTTGGATTCTGTATCAAAAACTCAATAATTGATTTTATTATTGATTGATATTAATTGCAGGTGCTAATTGTTTTTCTAATTTGAATCCTTTTTTTTATATGCTTTTTATTAGCTTTACTTGTTTGTTTATATATCCTTTTGTATCGTGCTTCTACGCGTATACTTAATATTATTAATAATGTTACCCATACGTCAAATTGTACTCATACAAGTGGTGTGGTTCATATTCTTATCTTATCAAAATGTGCAAGTATTTTTGCACGTTTTAGAAGCACACTAAACTAAAAAATAAAGTTCATTTCAAATATCAAGCTTTAAAAATAATCGATATAAAAGCTTGAAAATGAATTTAAAAATTAGTTCAGAACTATAATGAATCAAAATGCAAATATTATAGTGTAAAAAGTGTGGGTAATTGGTATATATATTTCTACGCTTTAAGCATTAAACACAATACCGACAGCAGGCTACGCGAACACCGACTACAAAAGTCGTTGGTTACAATCGTCGCCCCTCGTAGTCAGCTACTTAATTATTTTTAGAACGACACCACCAAATCAATAACCATGTGTTGTTGTTTGTAGTATAATTCCCTTCATACGCCAGTGTAGCCGCTTTCATATACGTAATACTCTTAAATAGTGTTAGACCAATAAGATATATTTAAAGGCAACAGTATATGACAAGAAATCATTTCATTAGCTTGGAAATATAATTTGTTGTTTCTTTTTGTATAATAAGACAGTATATTTTCAAGTTTACAATAATTGAATTTATTTATATTATACTGGCAACATTTCATTTACTTTTTGTCGCTCGCCAAAGCAGAAATCAGTTTAATTTGACTACAACTACAAAAATACAGCATGGACAACAACCAGTAGCCGTGTTGTCTGTGGTAGTAAAAATAATCATTCTCATATACGAACATGTTTTCGATTTTTGACAAGTTGTAGTCTGTAGTCTGCTACCGTTATTGTGTTTAATGCTTTATGTGGCTTAAGATTATTTGAAAATGTATTTTTAACTCTTTAATTTGGTTCTCTTAAAAGGAGCTCTCTTTTTTTCTTCAATTACTTTATAATGACATGGATTAAAATAAATTTTAAGAAAAATAACACAAATTATACACAACAACCAGTTGTTTATAATATATTTCTCACTCTTAGTATTATTATATTATTAATTTTCACTTCAGAAAGTACCGAAAATGTACTCTTAAAACACCAAAATTTTTAAATAATTCAAACTTGTAAGTCTTATAGTGCCATAGTGAAAGCTGCCACTTACAAAATATTTTCGCTAATGATGTGGAATTTTGTGTTTTTCTATCGGGTACAAACATTTATTCGGCTCCCACATATATAATATGCCAATTAATTGCCGTTTTAGGTACCGCAAACCCTAACTTTCGATGGTCAAGAATTCATTTATATATTATTTAAGAAAAGATATATATTTGGTATTCCTGGTACTATTTTCAGTTGAATTTCTTTTTTTTAAGAAACACCAACAACAATATAAACACCCTGTTAACTGTCACATGTGACATATAAGGTGACACGTGTCACGTGCGACTCTGCTAAACATTATGTATGAAATTTTTTTTTTTTAATCTAAATCCTTTTACGGAAACAGCAGATCATAACATTCTAAAATTACTCACATTAAAATACTGCATCAGATATTTTGTTGAAATCAGCGTTCGGCGCAAAACAAGTTTCTGATATTGTCACACGTGAGTGCCCTGGTTTTTTGCAATTATTCTCAAACTGAAAAATTTTACTAACTTAAATTCAAAAAAACTAGGGACATGATTTGGAGCTAAAAGAGTTGCTTATTATTAAATAAAAATTTCAAAAACCAGCACAATTGCCAGCAAATTTTGAATAAAAAATTAATTAATAACAAAATTGTCTTCAATTAAATTTGTGATTGAGTCCATTACCCATGTGATTAAAGGACATAAGTCCTAAAAAATTTTGGAAACTATTCAGCAAATCAAAAATAATTTTTTTTAAACAAATTTCTTCGCATTCTAAGCTTCAGCCATAAAAATAAGCACAATTTTATCAGCGTTTATCTGTGTCGGTCACATTTTCCCCCAGATACCATTTCAATGGCATTTGCCCAGTGGTAAACAAATGCTTGTACATATTCCTGCATATTTTTAATGCCGTTTGGTGTTGCTGGTGGCAGTGTTTGAGGATGGAAAATGCTTTAGTCCTGTTTGGGATGTCACTTTACAGCACTCACAATAACAACAAAAATAGGAGTGCATTCAAACTACAAAATACGAAACAACAAAATTATTACAATTCCTTAAAATTTTTTTTTTTTTTTTTTTTTTGCTGTCCGGAGTTCTAAACAAAAAGTGTAATATTTCTTGTGCAAATTCCATGGAGTCAACATGCAGAGCAAACTGAAATGAAAAATTGTGCTAAAGAAAATAAATGGTTTATTTGGGAAAGAAAAACTCCATCTATTTTTTTAACATTTTAAAGTGGCCTTTAATTTGAAAAAAAGAATGAAAATAAAATGATTTTTATTTGGCTGTTTTAGAAACTTTTATTTTTTTCAGTGCTAAATCTGCTCTGGTCATGGAGTGAATATTTTTTCTGGTTTTCATGATGTTCATTTTTTTTTTTGCTGTCAACTTTCAGTCCATTTGCTCTATTGTATTTTATTTCACTTAAATCGAAACCTTTTAGCAATTTACTAAGTATTTTCCACTTTATTTACAGCGACTGTAGCACTCAAACAGGATGTGATTTAAAGTTGATATAATTTTGTGTTGGAGAGAAGCAATTTCTTTTTATTAAGGAGGCTCCCAAAAAAGTGTTAATGAAAAGAGAGCAAAGTTTTTTCTGGTTATAATAAGGACTGTTGGATTAGGGCGTTAAGTGTTGCGTTAAAAGAAATATTTTTTCATACAGAATAAAAAGCTTCCAAAAATAATAATTAAAAAACAAAATAATGATTGAAAAAAACAATTGGGGGATTCACACTGTAGTCATAGAGTCGTAAGTCATAAACTAATAGGATTTAAAATATGACAAGTGTGAACAACCCGTTATAAATTTTTTTGCGGCGGCATATGGAAAAACGTTCAGTGGCTGCCAGCTACGTAATTTAAACGAGAAAATTTTTTCAATTGTATATATTTAGTTTTTGCGTTTTAGAGCTCCTTTAATATATTTTATGTTATAAAAATCTGATTTAATATACAGACATATAGATATGAATAATTTCGTATCCGCTTTTTAGTCGTGAAACATATATAAGTAACGGCGGCAAACATATACTACCGTCGTCTCGCTTAAAGATTTTCAGAGTTCGACTGAGATCTCCAGAGCTATTTTATGACACCACAAAAGCATACCTGCAAGAGTGCTATTATTTTATGACTTTGTTATAAGCAGCACAACAACAACTTTCTTAAACCAGTCTAAAATTTTATGACTCTATGACAATATGACTAAATAGCACGAAGTGTGAGTCCCCAAATATTTGTTAAAACATCGTAACTCATATTATTGCAATTTTTTATTTAATAGCCTGCTATTATATCTTATTATTTATTTATATCTTTATAAATCATATTTTGATTTTTAATTAATAAATTAATAATTATTATAATCAATCCTTTAAGCAACTCTATTAGAAATACCTTAAATTATCACTACTCCTTTAGAAAACATTATAAACTTGAAAACTTATACTGATAGTGATGATCGGGAGTCAAATTTCGATATTCCATACCGGTCGGAATTTGTACTATAAATTATATAGAAATTCCGATCAATATCGAGTGCGGTAATTTAGTCCCACTGTTCGAAACATTTAATTTAAAAAAAAGACCATTAAAATAATACTATTCCCAATTCCCAAATATAAAATGTAACCGCGAAAGTTGACAACACTTTAAACTTAATATTTTTTTTACCCGCTAAGAAAATTTTTAATTTCCAAATTGGTTTTACAACTTTTTATAAAAATAGAGTCCTCATCAGATCTCTACGTTTTGAGTTGCTGCAAAGCTTTTCTGACTAATTCTGAGAGCCTGTTACTATGTGTGTATGGATGTGTGGGTGGGTGTAGACGTGTATGTACGTAACCCGCTTATAAGTTTTTGAAGGGCTGAAGCGAATCAAACCAAACTAGTAGCATTCTCAAGAGCGTGTGAATTTGAACCGATTTAAATCTGGTAGATTTTAAAATATCGCACGTATGAAAAAAGTATTTTTAAGGCATTAAACACAATAACGACAGCAGGCTACAGACTACAAATTAAAAAGTCAAAAATAGAATACATGTGTGTATATGAGAATAACTATTTTTACTACTACAGGCAACACGGCTACTGGTTGTTGTCCATGCTGCGTTTGTGGTTGTAGTCAAATTAAAGCAATTTCTATTTTGGTGAGCGACAATGAGTAGATGCAGTGTTGCCAATATAATATAAATAAATTCAATTATTGTGGACTTGAAAATATACTGTCTTATACAAAAAGAAACAACAAATTATATTTCCAAGCTAATGAAATGATTTCTTGTCATTTATTGTGGACTTTAAATATATTTTATTAGAATAACACTATTTAATTTTATTGCATATATGAAAGCGGCTACACTGGCGTATGAACACAATTCTTCTACAAACTACAACTCATGGTTATTGATTTGGTGGTGTCATTCTAAAAATAATTAAGTAGCTGACTACAAGACGACGATTGTAGCCAACGGCTATTGTAGTCGGTGTTTGTGTAGCCTGCTATCGTTATTGTGTTTAAGGTTTAAAGTGGTGGTTTTGGAAGAACTTTTAAACAGCTTCGCCATTCCATAAAGTTATCAGATCTCAAATTATGGCATTTGATATCTAAATAAATTTTATTTTAATTTAAATAGGAATTTCGACCGATATCGAATGCCGTAATTTGGCCCCTGCTCCTGAAACATAATAACTTATGTCGATCACTCGATTGGTTGGGTTAAGAACAGAAAAATTCCAAATAATTTTTTTAATCCGAAATTATTTATCTGACCACTTAGTGTTTTTGATTCTTCTTTAATAATCGGAAACTACATCAATCACCGCTTATGGCATCGAAATCTGTTGATTTTAAAATTAAAATAATATCGTTTTAGCTCGAAGGAATCAAAAGTATAGAGTAAGACAAATATCATTTTACTACAGATTTGCGGTTGAAATTAGCCGGAAGTTGCAGGGATGGTTCTGAGGGTCAGTCATTTTCCATATTTTCTATATTTAAATAATTGTTAGATGTTTTTTTTTAATACTTCGCGTGCAAACGTCGTTATTTTATGTTTCTCATACACAAGGAAACTTTAGCAGAAACAAACTGATGTTCCTCTTAATGTGCCATCATGTGCAGCAACGAGTCCTGTTAAAATACAATTTTCGTTTTGGATTTCTAAAATACGAAAAGTTTTGTTTATTTTTCTTTCTAAATGTGAAATAAGAGTAGATAAAACCGAAAATAAATTCGATGAAGGCAACTGTTCTGTTTTGTAAGAAACTAAAAAAATTGTACGAGAATTATGAGATGTAGAATGTGAAAGTAAAATAAAAATCGTATCACAAATTAAAATAGAATATAAAACTATTAATGAAAATAGGATTTGTGATATATTGATTTCGAAAATTTACTTTCTTTCCTCTCAGATTTATTAAGCAGCAGTTTGTTTAGTTTAACACTTAAATGTGACGTTTCCTTTCTTGTTCCATCGTCTGTAATAAAAAACTAAAAGTGTTTCTAATTATCTCCCCACGTTTAAGGGCAGCACTAGTTGTTGCTTTTTAGTTTAGAACGGCCACATAAATTTGGTTCTCTTTTGCAAATTTTTTAATGTTTGATTTCAAACAGTTTTTTTTGTTTTTTTTGTTGTCTATTCACACTCCGCGAAAGCGAACTTCATTGTTACACTTTTAATGCATTTTTTAAGTTGTCCTTTCCTCTGCCCCATGGAAGAACTATTACCAGTTGTTGACACATTTTCCAGAGTGAAAACAATTGAAACGACAACTTGTTTTAAGACCGTCCAAAATAACAGTTGGAACAACAAACAGACTAAAAGAGTTTGTGAATGTTATTTACATATGGAAATTGGAAATGTGTGCCACACAGTGTTGAAAACAAAATACACATAAAAAGTTTGTACAACAAATTTGTTGGAAAAAAACCTTTTCAAAATACCAACTGCCATCTGTGTATCATAATAAAAAAAAAAGAAAAGAAATCTTTTGTAAGAAACTTCGAACTGTAACTTGAGACAAACAGTTGCTGGTTGTCAACTTAATGTTTGTCTCAAGCCTTCAACTTGAAGAAGTTTTTGAAATGAAGAAAATTCTTCACTAAATTACACAATTGAGAGCTGCCCTTAAGCAAACTTACTTTGTTGCTGTTAACAAAACTTTTTGAAACGCTTAAAGGAAATTCTAAACTCTCTTAACATTAACAAATTGAAACTTTATTCTTTAAGTTATCAACTTTGGTTTTTTGTTAACATTTTATATCTTGCTAAAAGTCCAAGGCAAATATCTGTGCTAATTGGAGTTATGAAGTTTGTTACACATGTGACTATTCCATAAACTCTTTGTGATGACAAGAAAAAGTTAAATTCAAATATTTTCATTGCATAAGATTGCAAAAGAGATATTAAACTCCATAATCACCAGCAGAGTGCTTTCAAAAAACATTTAAAATTTTGTAAAAAAAATATTTGATAAATATAAAATCGTTATTAAAAATAATAAAAATATGCAATCCAAAAAGATACTTTTTAAAAACTGATGGCGTTTTCTTTTCTAGAAAACATGTAACATTTTTTCACTTATTTCCTAAAAAGTGGCGGTTTGGAATTGTTTTAAAACAGAAATTATTTTTCGTGAGAGATGTTTGATTCATTTCTAATAAATTCCTTATTTGAAATGGCAAAATATTGGCATTTTCTGCTAAAAAGTGTGAAAATTGTTGCATTATTTTCTAGAAAAGAAATCGACATTACATTCTTAATAGATTCCATCTGTGAAATACCTACGAAAAATTATTTCTTTAAATTTACTTTTTAAAATCAATAAATCTTTTGAGAACGTACTTTCCAAAAAAGTACCACATTAAATTACTCATCAAAAAAGTACCATATCAAAATTAACATTCAATAAAGTGTTTCTAAGAGTACCTATTCCAAATAAAAGAATTTTGAAAACGTAGCCTGTCAAAAAAATATTTTTAGAAATTATCAAACAGCGCTAATAAAAATATGCGTTCTAATAATTGATCCCTAAGAAAAGTGCCTTTGAGAAACTGCTTGTGTTAAAAGTAAATAATTTTGAAATTAAGTTTAAAAAATTCTTACTTTCTCTTTGAAAATATTTGATAGAAAAAGCCTTTTAAGAAAAAAGTAACCTAAAAAAAATATCTCTCTAAAGAAAAATGTTTTAGAAAACCGGACTCAAAAAAACGAACTTATTGAAAAGAGTACCTCGTAAAAACGCATCTTCCAAATGGGAACTTACTTTCAAAGCATTACTTTTAAGAAACAGTATGTTTTAAAAGAAACCCAACCCCTTTCCAAAAAGTAGCTGGTTGAAAATTGCGTTTGCAAAAGTCAATTTTAAGAAAATACCTCATTAAGAAATACAGCAGTAACTTTTACAAAAGTACTATTAAGAAAAGTACGACAGCATGGGTTACACAATTAACTTTTGCGTAAGTAAATTTTTAAAAAGTAACCTAAAAGTACCTTTCGAAAAGTTATCCATTAAAAAAGTACCTTCTAAGAAATTGTATTTTGCGTGCACATTAAATAAGGTACCTCGAATTTTTTTAAAGCTGAATTTTAAAAGTACCTTTTGAAAGGTACTTTTTCAAAAAATATTGAATAATATTAATAAAAAACTAAACTACCTATGAAAAAAGTACTTTTTAAAGAAGTACTTCTGAAAAATTGCATAATGAAAAGTACTTTTAAACAGCTGCATAATAAAAAGGTTCCCTGTAAGGAAATAAATTTGAAAATGGTACCATTTGAATAATATTAATAAAAACAAAGCTACCTATGATAAATGTACTTTTGAAAAAAGTACTTTTGAAAAAAGTACTTTTGAAAAAAGTACTTTTGAAAAAGTTCTTCTGAAAAGATGCATAATAAAAAGTACTTCTGAAAAAGGGCATAATAAAAAGGTTTCTTGTAAAGAAATACATTTCAGAACAGTACCATTAGAGTAATATTAGTAAGAAACAAAACTACCTATGATAAATGTACTTCTGAAAAAGTACTTTTGAAAAAGTACTTTTGAAAAAAGTACTTTTGAAAAAAGTACTTTTGAAAAAAGTACTTCTGAGAAGATGCATAATAAAAAGTACTTCTGAAAAAGGGCATAATAAAAAGGTTCCTTGTCAAGAAATACCTTTCAAAACAGTACCTTTAAGAGAAGTAAATTTCATAAATTTTTGTTTCAGTATCAAAAGTATCGTAAAGAAGTACCTTAAAAAAAATTCTTTTAAAAAATTCCTTTTAAAACAAAATTACCAATCTTAAAACTTATATATTATAAAAGAATCTTTAAAAAATTATATGTAAAAAAATACGATTTCAAAAACAATTGTTCATAAGGATAATTTAAAAAAGGACATTTCAAAAACTATCTTCGAAAAAAAGTATATTTTTTAAAAAATAGTAGCTATTAAAAATTTTACTTTTAAAAGGTTACTTTTCAAAAAGTATTTCAAAAATTTCCTGTTTAAAATACACACTAAAAACCGAAAAATTTTGTTATAAAAAAGTATACTAAATTAAAGGATTTTGGAAGAAGTACCTTTTTAAACAATAACTTGCTAAAATTAGCATTAAAAAATATCTTAAAAAGTTAACAAAAAGTAACTTTTAAAATAATTCTAAAAAAATTGTCTATTAGAAAAGTAAAAATTTCAAAGTTATCTTAAAAAACTTGCTCTTATAAATATTACCTTTTATTTATTTAAAACGTAACTGCGTACCTTTAAAGAGGTACTTTAAAAAGAATCACGTTGTGAAAAAGTACCTTTGAAGAATATAGTTCTTAAGAAATAACTTTCGAACAATGTATCATATAAAAAGTACCTTCTAAGAAAACCTCGTTTTAAATAAGTATATTCCTTTTGAAAAAATACTTTCAAAAAATTATCTTAAAGAGTTTTTTTTCGAAAATTTTTCTTTTAAATTGAAGCCCTTAATAAAGGACTTTTCATGAGAGTATCTTTGTATTAGAAACGTTTTAGCGTGACATGTTTAAAAAGAACCTTTTAAATAAGTACCTTTCAAAAATATACTTTTCAAAAAATATTTTTCAAGAAAGTACCTCTTAAAAAGTTGGTTTTAGAAAACCTACCCTTTAAGCAGTTACATTTTTAATAAATACCTTTAGAAAAAGTACCTTTTACAAGAGTAGCCCAAATTCTTTTTAACATGGCACCTTTAAGAAAGTACCTTTTACAAAAGTACTGTTTAAGAAAATATCTTTAAAAATATGTCCATTTAAATAAATATCTTTCAAACAAGTCCCCCTTGAAAACATCCTTTACGCAGTTACGTTTTAAATAAATACCTTTGGAAAAAGTATCTTTTATAAGAGTAGTAACATTCACCTCTAAAAAGGTGCATTTTGAAAAAGTACTATATAAAAAAATACTTTTAAAAAATGTCAATTTATATAAATGTCAATTTAAATAAATGTCTTTCAAACAACTCCCCTTTGAAAAAATATCTCTGAAAAAAGTACTTTTTTAAAAAGTGCCTTTCTAGCAGTTACACTTTATATAAGTACCTTTTATGAAGTGCCTCTCAAAAGAGTATCTTGAAAATATACTTTTTACCATGACGCCTTTCAAAAGTACCTTTTCAAAATTTTCCCTTTAAATAAGTACTTTTGCAAACAAATTGTGTTAGATAAAATAGTAAGTTCTTCTAACTGGCTGATAGATAGCAACGTTAGCCGGCCAGTCCAAATGGCGTGGGCTCGGCTGGGTGTTTTCCGCAGACAAGCAAATCGCTGCGCGAACTGCGTTTATTAAAAAAGTATCGTTGGAATAACGCAACAACTATATCTTTCTAAAAAAAATTAACAAGAAGTGTCCAAATAAATTTGCACGAATAATACTTTCTACTAAAATAAAAGGATTAAGTTCTCAAAATAAATTTGTTGCCAAATAGAAAAGCTCTTTCCTGCAACTGCGTATAGCCAACTATACCAACAAGTACTTATCTAACAGAAACTACTTTTCAAAAAAGAATTTTTCAAAGCATTAACCTTAGAAACTAACACATGCCTAACTGGACATGCATATTCCATAATCTTGCATTTAAACCCAAACAAAATACAGACTAAATATTGAAGTCGGCTTTGAGGCGCCCAAGCCTTAAAATTTTTATATAATTTTAACTCCATAAAATTTATATTTTTTTAATTAAAACTGCTGCAATTATAGAAATTTAATAAATTTTTAGTTTGTATCAAAAGAAGTTTACAAATGATAACATAATAAACACATTTGCCTACAGTCATTTCACTAAAATTTATTTTAACTAAAATATTTAGGGCATCTTTTAGGCTTAAAACAAATACGTATTCCTTCTCAAAACAAATAATGCTAAGATTAAGATATTTTTAATAGCTTAAGAACTAAGGCATGTTTAAAGGAAAAAAATAACTTTAAGCATATCGCATGCTGAACTATAAAGAGTGACAACTCAAAAATAAAATTTTTTTTTGAAATATAATTTCTTATGGCCTTAAAGATTTATTTGACTAAAATTTTTAGTCTTATTAGCAATCCACTGTGCAATAGATTATTTTAAGTTGTTATCTGTGAAATTAAAAATGTATGCTAGGATAAGCAACGACTTTCTAATAATCTTTTTTGTATTGAATTGTGACCGTTTACCATTTGGTATGCGATATATTACTTGAAATTCCGAATTTTTTTGAATTTTAAATTAAAATTGCACACTTTTCGTTAGTGAAGAGTAATAAAACAACTATAAATATAAATATAAGCTTAACAAGAATTCCTCTCTCTCTCTCTCTCTCTCTTTGCTCTGCACTGCAAATTAAACTAACTTGAAATTCAAGTGCATACGGAATATCATCAAAGTTTTTAACAAGCAGACATTGAAGAATAAGCACTTAAGGAAACAAAACAAAACCACAGAATGCTGCTAAAGATTTTTTCACAAGAACAGCTTAATAGGTTACAATGAAACTGAAGCGAAAGTGCTTAAGCAAACAAATTACCGCACGCTTTTGTAAGGCCAAGAATAAAAATTCCGTAAATATTTTAAACATTTTATTTGCTTTAAAGAAAAAGTATGTATGCAGAGAACTAAGTGATAACTAAATTAATTTAAAAAGTCCAAGAGATTGAAAGGACGCTGATTAAATTCAGTAACTAAAAGAAAATGAAATTATTGAAAAGGATTTCTCTTTTCTGTGACAAGAAGAGATTTGTTATGATCCTTCTGTACTTTCTAATCGATTAAATGTTTTTGTATGGAATACACGTGCATCATATTGATAATTCGAAATGTAAAGCATACTTTTAGGGAGTGTCAAAAAGATCATTAAAATATTTAGATAAAAATCCCTTAAGCACATAATAAAAACTCGTTACAAAGAGAGAATAAAAATATTTAAACAACAAAAATAAGTGCCTTTTTAATTATATTTAAAATCTAACAATCAATAGCAACGTACTTTCAATATGCCTAAACTCAGTCTACAAAGATTCCAGACTTAATAAACAAGAAACTAAACTGCTCGCATTAAAAATAATTTGCGTATGTATTAAAGACTTACTGCCGCATTTATAAAGTGTGCGTTATGAGTGCTTCAAAGCATGATTTTCATATAAAACTTTTACTTCAAGTATTCTTCAAGTCCACTTTATTTATTATAAATACGGCATCTGATAAAAACCATTTTAATTTCTAACCGATTACTGAAACCAATTTTCGTACAAAAAATCATTCCGTGATCTTATAAATACATTTTTTAAGCCTTAAACAAAATTAAAGCATATCTTAAGGCAGTCAACTTTAAAATGTCTTACCTCACACGTTTAACAAAAATACTTTCTAATTTATAACCAGTTAAAAAAGCAAATTTTCATAAAAAACTCCTCTTGTAAATTAAACTTTTTTGTTAATTAGACGATTACTCTTAAATCAAAATTATAGCATATTTTAAGGAAATCAAATTTAAACTTTCTAGCATCACACTTGTTTAATGAAAATTAAAGTAATAAAAAAAAATAAAATACAAAAATTTATTCCATAACCCTGTTAAAAATGAGATTATTTTTGCAAATCAGGTGGTAAGACTTAAAGCAAAATTATAGCATATTTTAAGGCAGTAAAATTTATAATTTTTAACCGCTCACTTGGCAAAATAAAAGATACTTTCTAATATATGTATAAGCAGCTAAAGAAACAAAAATTCATTCCACGACCCTCTTACAAATGACTTTTTTATTAAGCGGTAAATTTTAAAGCATATTTTAAGGTGTTCAAATTTAAAATTTCTTGTTCCACACTTGTTTAATAAAAGAAATTAAATTTACAACCGGCAAATAAACAAGTTTTTATGCAAACATTTATTCCATGACCCTCTTACAATTAAATTTTTTAAAGCATATTTTAAGGCAGTCAATTTTGAAATTTTTTACCTCAAACTTGTTTAATAAAACAAAACAATTCTTCATACAAAAATTCATATCATAAACCCCTCATGAAGTAAGTTAATCTTTTTTGGCATTCAGTCTTAAAGCAAAATTAAAGCATATATTAAGGCAGTCAAACTGAACATTCCCCTTCTTTTTTTTTAAATTAACCACAATTTAAATTTAAAGTAAATCCAATTATGAATCTGTTGAATAATTGGCAAATATAAAGCAAAAATAAAAGCACAATTTCAACTCTTTAAATTAAATGGCCTACTTTTAAGCAATTTAAACCATATAAAAAGATACTACAAAGCACAGTTTTGGGAATACTTTAATAAAAACATTTTCATTTGACCGACAAGAAAAGAAAATATATAATTTTTAATTAATTTTACTAGCAAAATGGAAAAAATTATTTGAGTCTGCGTTGGAATTATTATAATTTTCTTCTAAGTTAAAAATAAAAAAACCGGAGAGTATTTAAATAAATTTTTGAGAGATTTAAAAAAATAAAATCTGGGGATATTTAATAACATATTTTGGACCCATAACAAAACGAATTTGGATAAAAGGAAAAATGAAATAAAAGCACGACAAAGAAAGCAAATGATAGGATACTTGTAAGTGTTTTAGTAAAAGGACCTATTTAAATATGTCCTTTAAAAACGATAAATTTACAGCCATTGCAAGTGTTTTAATATCAAAGTATTGAGAGAAAAAAACAAATTTAACATATTTCTGGTAAATTGTATTTAAAGTAAATAGTCTGGATTGATGAATTTCTCCAAACAAAAAATTAATATTCATCAACAGGCATTTACTTTGACTACAGTTTGTCACCAAAAGCATCAAAAAGTTTAAAAAAATAATTTGACAAACGAAAAAAAGTTGAAAACAAACAAAAATTCATAAAAATAAAATGTTCCATTTAAAAAAATCAATTTAATAAAAAAAAAATAATGATAATTTTTCTAAATTCCTTTTATGTTCGTTTCATTGCTATTAATAAACTTTCGAAACATTTAATATTAATTTAATAAAAATTTACAACATCTCTCTCTTTCATCAAATTTAGTTCGCCAAGAAAATGAACGTTTAATGAAAGAGACCATGGATAGAGCACGTTTTGGTAAAAATTACACAGAGACTGCATCATCACTATTGGCAGCCACTACCTCAACATTAGCGGCAGCAGCAGCAGCAGCAGCAGGAGCCGCAGCTGGCGGGGCTCATCAGCAACAATTACAACCGCAACAGCAACAGCAACAACACAACCAACAGCAAATATTACTACCACAGCCACAGCAATATCCTTTGCCACATTTGCAACAAATTCCATAACAAATGTTAATTTATAAATAACCACAAATTGAGACAACACAGCATCAGCATCAGTATCTGCATCAGCATCAGCATCAGCATTAGCAGCGACAAGAGTAGTCAATAAAAATAAAAAATTAGAAAGAAAAAAAGAAATAAGAAAATGAAACGACAGCCAAAGCACGAAAATAGAGATTTAATAAAATTAATTTTACAAAACAAACAACAACAAGTTACCCAACACAGCAGAAACAATGGCAAGAAGGAAGGAAAGTAACAAGGTAATAACCTTCAAATTGCTATTCAACAATGCAGATCCTAGCTGACTGACTAACGGCCATGATGCTTAAGTAATATGTATGGATGTATGTATGTAAGTATGTGTGTATGCTCTACGTATTGTACCATTAAAACATTTTGACAATGAGCCCTAAAGCTGCCATTAACATGAATATAAACAACAGGAACTAAAACAAAACAAACAAAACAAATCAAAAAAATAAAATATAAAATACGAAGGCGAAAAGGACTTTAGAAAGATCCTTAGAAAAAAATTAAAAGCCCATCAACTGAATACACAAACACATAGCGAATACACATTCACATTGTATTTCCTAGTGAACGAAAAAGAGCAACTAAAATACGAGTGTGAAAGAGAGAGTGACTCAGGCAGTGAGCCACAGAGCGCTAAACAACAACAACTACTATTCAATGCACGAAAGTAAATGCAGGTGTGTGTGAGTGTAGGAGTAAAAACAAAAGCAAACACAAAGCAAATAAACATGTTTGTTTTGAAACAATAACGGCACTGCTATTATGAGAAGTAAAAGCACAGTGGGTTCGGGGGGGAAATAAGAAAGAAACTTTATTTGTTTTAGTTTTTTGTCAAAAGCTGATTTTTTAATATTTTATACATTAACAATTGGACTTGAGACAATGTTCTAAAGAACGATCAAATCTTAGGCAGCTGTCAGAGTGCCCCATATAAATGGAGCATAGCTGGAAGGGATAAATACTGTGTGTCTTATCATTCCTGCAAGATGTCAGAGTGGAGCAGAGCGCGTTTTTTTTTGTGTTCACAAAAGTTTTTAGTTGTTTTTACTGATGCTTGTATCCTTAAAATGACATCAGACAAGCAGTTTTTCATTTCAATTAATTCGTTTTAAGTATTTTAAAAAGCTTCTTAGCATGAAACATAAGCCAAAGATACAAAATGACACACAACCGCATCTAAATTCGTTCTCTCTCGAACGATCACATGAAAAGTGCAAGGCTTGGCTTATATTATAAAGGGTAGACTATTTGAATTGTAAATAAAACAAAAATTTTTTACAGAATTATTTCAATATATTTTTTATTATGTCAGAAGAATTATGTGTGAAAGAAAATATCAGCCAAACGTTCGCCGCGGTATCGCTGGCACATAGTCTGATACTGAATATTTTCAATGACTCTGAGACTTAATTGAGATTCAATGTCGTCTTGAACGCTCTTGGCTTGTTGACGTACACTTTTTCTTTTAAATATCTCTAAAGAACGAAGTTCAAGGGATCAAATCACATGATTGTGGCGGCCATTTAACATCACCGCAATGTGGGGTAATACGAGCGTTGAGTTTCTCGTGCAAATGAGTCATATTTTTGTTTGGTTGTGTGGCAAATGACATTATATTGTTGGAAATACATATCGTCCAGGTCCATACTCTCAATTTCCGGCGTCAGGAATTCCGAAATTCGCTTCGCTTTTCCTCATGCGATGTGTAATTGTTAGGCACAACGACGAGTCAAGGCTGAAAAGTCTTCTGCCACACTATCGCTAAACTCGGTAATTTTTTCCGGAAAGCGAACAAGGCAAGTATGCAGAGATGTTTTTACATTTCATACAAACGCAGTTGCCCCCGATAGCGGCAACATTTGGTTAATAATGTGGACCTGAAAGAAATCAAAAAATCCATGAAATGTATCTTGATTTGAAAGAATATTTTCGTAAAAAAACTTCAATGATCCCAATGCCCTGCCTAATTGTTTACCTCTCTGGGCTTGAATTTGTCAAACACTGAAAGAAAAAAATTTCAAATTAATTTGAGACAGACTTGGCCCACCCACTATTATCACTCTAAGAATGCGCTGTAACTTTAGCCTTTCAATTTCAATACTGACATATTTTCTAATATTTAAGAGAAATTTACATGAACTCTATATATTCAGTTCTGCCACGAAGTGGCCAATTGATAGTGTGCCTCATCATTTAAGTTGATTTTTTTGCAAAACACGTTGTTTTTGTTCATACGATGGTGAATTTTCACAACTAAATTTCTTAGTTGAAAAATGCAGCGTTAAACGGTTGAAATCTCTCGATTTTTTAGTCAATAAATGTGAAAGAATGACGTCTTAATTATTGACATTTAAAAATTTGACAGTTTATTTATTTTCTAACCTCAAATATTTACCTACGCACATTTTATTATATCTAAAAGAGTTAGAATGTAGTCGAGATTCAAGAACTCGTCTGCTATGTTCCATAGTTTAGAAGGTACACGGAGTGCAAAAAGATATCAGTTCAGATTCAGTTCCTACTCCTTTTAAACCCATAAAAAAAAACTACCAAACATGATATGATACCGATACTCAAAAAGATATATCGGCTATATTAATAACGACTAAATTTATGCTCAAGTTAATGTTAAGAAATCTCTAATAGCGCAAGTTTTCTTAATTTTATGATCTGGGTCCAAATTTCCGCAATAGACGTCAATAGAAATTTCAATACATTTTAAATGGAAATTTTGATCGATACCGAATGTCGTAATTCGCTCCCTGGATTTTAATGTACAATTTCACTCAGTTTTTGTGCAAAAGATTAGCATTGAAAATGGGCTTATAAGTGCAACAAATTATGTAAGAAGACAGTAAAATATCGGCGGTAAATTTAGCCGATATATCGGTATCAGCATCGGCATCAGTTACATCCCTAATTTATATACACGATCACAAACCACTTAGTACTTTCACACTAAACTCATACATGATATTAATTCTGCTTTTGAGAAATTTCATTTTAATTGCAACATAAATATAAATTTTACAAAGATTAACAATGAATTCATTATATTTTTCTGACATGCACGCAAGCAAATATACTATTCATAAATATTTATAAATAATCTCTTAATATATCTTAATAGCGAAAGAAATTAATTTGCATACAAATTATTAAAATCTGAGTGACTCTTAATTTTTCCCCAAACCGCCCACTGTGCGTAGCTACTTGCATCTTAACAAATACAAGATAGACTTTTACACGCTTTATAAAAACGAACAACCTGTGGCATTCACTGAATATTAACTAAATACCCACTGCTCTTTTTTACTGACTCGTACACCCTTTAATAGGGTTTATTTTTGCTTTTTATTAAAACTTGAAAAGAACACGATTTGCTTTTTGCATAAACTCAAAATTTAAACAATAAAATAAATTGAAAAACACGCACAAAACTGAAAGAAAAACATGTAAAAATACAAAATGAGCCAGAAGGAAAAATAAAAAACATATAAAGTAAATAAATTGTAAATAGAAACCCATTTGCTCCCCACTCTAACACATACAAACACAGACACACACAACAGCGAATCGTAGTCAGCACTCAGGCGTAGTGATGTTTACGTATTTATGTTTTTACAAGCACACACAGACAACAACAAACTACAGTTGCTAACACAAGTCACGTGTAACAAATGACCGAGTTGTGTGTAGACCAAAAGAAACAAATAATTAAAACTAATACAAAAGCAACAAGAACACCAACAAAAAAGATTGAAAAAAGTATTCAAACAAAGCAAACAAACGATGATAAAGATTAAAAGTAAACACTGCGCGACTACAACATCAACACCGTGTAAACAAGTAAACACATGTTTTTTGGTTTTTTATTTTATACATTCTGTTGGCAAAATGCAAACACCAACAGATTACAATTATGCACAAAATTCAGCACGCGGTCATGTGAACTTTGTGTACTCCAAATAGATCATTTCGTTCACATGTAGCTAATCCACAAGCTTTGTCGTATTCGGAAAGACAAAATCAAAACAAATTATTTGGAAAGCATTAAACACATTCACCACTGCAGGCTACCGACTACAATGACAGCAAATGCCGCTAGCAACAATTGTCGCTATGTAGTCAGCTACTGAATTATTTTGAACGCGACACCACCAAATAAATAACCATGAAGCATTAAACACAATAACGACAGCAGGCTACAGACTACAACTTGTCAAAAATAGAATCCATGTGCGTATATGAGAATGGTTATTTTTACTACTACAGGCAACCCTGCTGCGGGTTGTTGTCCATGCTGTTTTTGTGGTCGTAGTCAAATTAAACTAATTTTCATTTTGGTGAGCGACAATGAGTAGATGCAATGTTGCCAGTGTCATATAAATATATTCAATTATTGTAAACTTGAAAATATACTGTTGAATTATACAAAGAGAAACTACAAACCATATTTCCAAGCTAATGAAATAATTTCTGATCATATATTGTTGACTTGAAATATATTTTATTAGAATAACACTGTTTGAAGGTATTGCATATATGAAAGCGGCTACACTGGCATTTGAAGAAAATGCTACTATTAGCAACAACTCATGGTTATTGATTTGGTGGTGTCGTTCTAAAAATAATTAAGTAGCTGACTACGAGGCGACGATTGTAGCCAATTGCTTTTGTAGTCGGTGTTCGTGTAGCCTTGTGTTTAATGCTTCAATTATGTTTTATGGGATTTATAAAAATTTTATATTTATAAATTTTTTAAATTTTAACCTCTTAAATATTTATTTTTCGAAGCAAATTTGCTTGCCACTACCTGCTGTTGCAGCACAATGTCCAGTGTGTTGTAAAAAGCACCGAGAGATAAAAATTTAACAAACTGTGTACAACAATTATGAAGGCCTTTTTTCAGATATATTTTTTTCTGCTTCGTGGGCCAACTATCAGGTTATTTCACTATTACAACAATACAAAAAATAATAGGCAGTTCAAATTCAATTAAAGATCTCTAGACACAACGTGTTTTTAATGCAGTAAAACTTCATAAATATATTGAGGCACAAGTGAAAGTCTACATCACTTTTAACTATTCAGCTGATACAGCGGAGCAGAACAGCTGTTTTGAAATGCCGCTACACTTGATATAATCAGTGCTCATGGGTATTTTGGCTTATCGCCACTTATTCGATGACTTAGTTGAGTGTTAAAATAATAAAATCGCAACGGCGATAAGCATGAGACGATTCGCATTAACTTGCCAAACTTCACTGAACGTGAATGTCAATACAGTTCGATATTCTCAGCGGTAAAATCAGAATCAGCGATATTGACCGTGCTGATGCAATTAAAAAAGCATCCACTGCGTGGACATTAATTTTTCTTATTTTATAAAATTAAACATCTTAAGCTGAGAGCTTTTTGTTGTTTTGAAAAATTACGGGGTTTCTCTTGGCTTTAGTGCTTTTCGGAAGTTACTAGTTGACATCATTGCATGAGGTGATTATTAATTCGTAGCGCTTATGTTTGAAATCTCCTTAAATAACATTTAAATACCTGATTAATGAAGCCAATTAATTAATATATTGTTTTGCATTTTCAATATAAATATTATAAAAAGAAAGCACTTTTATAAATAGTTTTTATTGAAAATTAAAGCGAAAAAGTTCTGATTAAATTAATTTTATTAATATTATTATAATTATTATTATTATTATTATTATTATTATTATTATTATTATTATTATTATTATTATTACTATTATTATTATTACTATTATTATTACTATTATTATTATTATTATTATTATTATTATTATTATTATTATTATTATTATTATTATTATTATTATTATTATTATTCTTATTATTATTATTATTATTATTATTATTATTATTATTATTATTATTATTATTATTATTATTATTATTTTTAAATGTATCACAATTGAAATTACAGTAAACTAAAGAGAAAAAAATCACTAGCAGCTATAGGCTATCGGCTTTAAATTTAATGATTATTTTATAAAACTTATTCTAGAAAAATATTTGTTCATTTCTCTACATTAATACCCGATATCAAGGCGCCCCCGCAAAGACATCGTTACATATTTGTCATTTAGCGTAGACCGCCAGTTTTTTTTTAGCGAGTGCATTTAGTTCTCACGGTACTTGAATTAGTTTTACTAATTACTACGTGAATTGGTCGCCTACCGACCCAGTGTGCAGATTTCAAAATGTATAACAACTTATAAAACAAAAACGTTACAAACTTGTTGGCAGTTAACAGAACAGATTTGCTCACGCAGCCTCTAAAATTGTTTATTTTAAATATAAATGAAAGTGTGATAAAACCACTCACGCATGCGTAACCTCTGTAATTAAAAAACATTCATGAACACTAAGAGCTCTAAGAAATTTGCGGTTCTCTTTCACACAATTTTAAGGATAATTCGCCTTGCGTTTACAAACCAAATTGTTAAACAGATAATAATTTTATAAGTTTTATTCAAAATTTAGTTGCTTTTGGCTCATTGAAATTTCATTCCTTTTTTGCTCAACATAATTTTTTTCTACAGAACGTTAAATAAAAGAAAAACAAACATTCGCAGATAAAAAATGAAGATGATTAAATTAAGTTTAAACATTTAAGTGTGTAGTTAGTTGTTGAAAAAAATCGAGCTTGTTTGTTAATTATTTGATATTAAAAAAAAAATATGTATTAAAAACGTAAAAACTAAATGTATTATTAGAAAGTATTACAACAAAACCAAGAAAAAAACAAAAACTGCAATAAAAAAGTACTTAAAAAGTAAAATTCAAATTGAAATGAAAAATGAAAAATTAAAACGGCAACAAACAAAAAGAAAACTTTAATGCCCTTGTAAATAATTACTAACTATAATTATTTCACACAACACAAGAAAAAGAAAAGAATTACATTAACATGTTGCATAGTTTATAAAAATAAAAAATTAACAAATTGTTATTTTATAAATGAATACAAAAAAAAGAAATTAATAAGAAAAGGAAAAAATAATAAAAGTACTTTAAAACAGGGTCTTTATTTGTAGAGAACAAAATGTAAAAATCAAAACCATAACAAATCATTATGTAATTAAACTGATGTAAAAAGTTTATAAAGACAATTACTTATAAAATATAAACAAGCAAACAAACAAACAAATCCTGAGAATATGATACAAGACCCGGTTGAAAGTATAGTTTTATAGAATAAAAAGCGAACATACTTTAAGGATGAAATTAATTAAACAAAAATCCTATTAAGCTAAGAAATTTTTTAAAACGAAACCCAAACAAGCTGTTGAAATGTTTCAATTCACATAATGAACTTTCAGAAAACGATTTCATTTCAAAAACATTTTTTAAAATAGATTTTAAAAAAATTTTCGGAAAAAAAATAAAAATAAGTAAATCATATGTTTATTATCATATTTTATTATATATCATTTTCCTATTTAAGAATTTATGGTGTGTTCTTTTCTAGAAAACATGCAACATTTTTTACACCTTTTTCCTAAAAGGTGGCTTTTTCAAAACAAAAATTATTGATTCATTTGTAGTAAATTCATTGTGTACAATTCACAACATGCCCACTTTCTATTAAAAAGTGTAAAAAATCTTGTGTATTTTTCTGCAAAAGAACTTAACTTCATTATAATTATGAAATCAAACTGCAAATGAAAATTATATAGATTTAAGCCGGGCCAGTCAAGTGCTCCTCAGGAGTTTTGATTCCATATTTACATTCCAGTCGTTTTTAATTCACCACCTTCAGATCGCATTTATTTTTTGTATATTTTCTCTCAGTAATAAAAAATATTCCATACCTCAAGGCGTGTGCTTAAATAAATTTTAAATGCATACCGCAAGGAGTTAAAATATATTTAACTGCAGATTCCAACCTGTTTATTGCGATTGGCGTAGTAAATAAATTAAAAGAGAATATAAATTGAAGTTGCAAATAATGAAAGTTATATAGATTTTATAAATCAAATTCTCTAATTTTGTAAATCAAATGCATCTACGAATAATAGGAAAACGCGAAAAAATTTAGCGATTGTCAGAACATGCTGACATGGGTTTTGCGTTTTTAATGCGGTTGGCGTTTTGAAAACCCTGCCCTTGTCAGAGCATGGCGAATATTTATTTTTTAGTCTTTCATATACTTCTAGTTTTTTGGCCCCCAATTAAATAAATCACTTTGCGTTAAGGTGCCCATAGGCCATGCAATATTACTGAGTAATTTATTCCTATTATTACTCTCGATATTCTCCACACTATTCAATAAATTGCACAATTTTTCTTCCGGTGTATATAATTGTACAAAGGCTGCACACACATATGCCTTAAAGAAATCTAAAAATTGATTTTTCGTGCCACACACAAAATCCTTAACAATTTAAATAACAAAACAGCTGTTTTCGAAAGCCGCTACACTTCTATTATCTATTATCTCATGTGTAGTTTTGCTTAATGCCACTTCTTAAGTGTCTCAATTGATTGTGACAACAGTTGCTATTTGTACCAATTTTATGAAAAAGCATACGAGAATTCTTTCACATCGATGTTAACGCACTTGCCGTAAGATTGTTTGTTGTTTGTTTTGCCGTCAGATTATTTGTCTTCATGTTTAAATTTTCTGTATTTTTTGTTCCACTTTTTTTAAGTAAAACTGTTTTGGTTTGATTTTCTTAAAATTATATTTGAACGTTTTTATCCTTTTATTGGGTTGACACAAACTTTGGAATATTTATCCTTGCTAAGGAGTTCGGGCCTATCTTAAACCCTTGTTAGTTTCGAGGAAAGCATGTCGTCAGCACCAAGAGGAATCCAAATTTGTGTTAGTAAGATTTACAGGAAAGTAAAAACACCAGCATAAAAAGATAAAAAAATGGTTTTTGTATTTTTTTTCCAAACAGTAAAAATTAATACCCAACTATCAGATCATGTCACTATTGCTGCAATGGAAAAAAATTAATTTTTTTTTCGATTTTGTGGTTTTGCAATAATACTTTTTACAATAACAAAGACCGGAATTGTAAACAAACACCGGCAAAAGGTTAACGAAATATATGATGGCGGCCATGATACAATTTTATAATTGGTAACCGCAATAATACCACAAATCAATAAGCTTTTTATTGTTTTCAATGGGTTGGAGCTGCCCACCAGCAGACTAAAAAACACAAAAATAGCACGTGCTCTGGTGTTATCTGTTTTCTAAGTAGATTGTGTGAATGTTTGTATAAATATAAACAACATTTACAGTGGCAGAGCAGCCCTGAGTCAGTCAATTTTAAGCCTCGCCGGCAATTATTTTTTCAAGTGCAGCCAAACCACTGATCGTTTACTCTCTTCATTAATCATCTGTTGACCTGGTTTTTCGGCCATGATTTCTATGAGAAATAGAATAGAATAGAATAAAAAGAGAACAGAGTCAAAAAGAGCAAACACATTAACAACTTTTGAAATTTTATTGTTCTGCAAATAACCCCCCGGGGGGCACAATGGGCAACTTGGTCAGTCGTAACGCCTGGTTGCAGTGCTTTCTGGGTAAAAGATAAGAAATACAGGTGGAAGTATACCTGGGTCCCGCCAATGCAAAGGATCGAAAATCAATAGGTTACAAACCTATTTGATCTGCGAGGCGTAACCAGTTTCCTTACACTGTTGCCACGGGATCCGGTTGAGCCCCACAGATGATGTTTGCTCGGGGGTGAAGCGACGATGTTGCCATACACGTGAACTTTTGGCTGGGCGTGTGTGAAATATGTGCTTCACTGGCGAAGCCCTGTTTAAGGCACCCTCATCCGAATGACTAGTTGATTCTGTGGCCAGATGTTGGTTGAGGTCTCTTCAATGCGTCCACGTGATGGCCGTCATTTAATACCAAAAGTCGTTGGTAGAGATGTCATATAACGGTTGGCATTCTGGTATATTCATACTATGCTGGGACTTCGACCCAGCTGATAGCAGTCTCTATGGGCTGCTGCGAATCAGCAGACGTTATGAAAGGGGTGGTGTGTTGTTGGTGCTGGGAGTGTCAGGAGGGATAAGTCTTAGGACCTTGAATTTTGATTCCTCTTGGTGCTGACGACATGCTTTCCTCGGAACTAACAAGGGTTTAAGATAGGCCCGAACGCCTTAGCAAGGTGTATGATAAATATTCCAAAGTTTGTGTCAACCCAATAGAAGGATAAAAACGTTCAAATATAATTATAAAAAAACCAAACCAAAACAGTTTTACTTAAAAAAAGTGGAAGAAAAAATACAGAAAATTTAAACATGAAGACAAATAATCTGACGGCAAAACAAACAACAAACAATCTTACGGCAAGTGCGTTAACATCGATGTGAAAGAATTCTCGTATGCTTTTTAATAAAATTGGTACAAATAGCAACTGTTGTCACAATCAATTGAGACACTTAAGAAGTGGCATTAAGCAAAACTACACATGAGATAATAGATAATAGAAGTGTAGCGGCTTTCGAAAACAGCTGTTTTGTTATTTAAATTGTTAAGTATTTTGTGTGTGGCACGAAAAATCAATTTTTAGATTTCTTTAAGGCATATGTGTGTGCAGCCTTTGTACAATTATTTACACCGGAAGAAAAATTGTGCAATTTATTGAATAGTGTGGAGAATATCGAGAGTAATAATAGGAATAAATTACTCAATAATATTGCATGGCCTATGGGCACATTCACGCAAAGTGATTAATTTAATTGGGGGCCAAAAAAGTAGAAGTATATGAAAGATTAAAAAATAAATATTCGTCATGCTCTGACAAGGGCAGGGTTTTCAAAACGCCAACCGCATTAAAAACGCAAAACGCATGTCAGCATGTTCTGACAATCGCAAAATTTTTTTCACATTTTCCTATTATTCGTAGATGCATTTGGACACTCAAAATGTTTTTATTAGGGAGAAATTAAAATGCACGCAACGTTCCTAAATGCTTGATTAACTTTAAAAAAGGTAAATTTAAAGTTATTTTTCAAGTGTCACAGATTTTATTAATATGTTTCAAAATATGTATCAAATTTGCACTGAAAATTAAATGCACCAGGTCGCTTCAGTATAAAATGGCAGTTTCGAAATGCCAAATTTCTAACGTTTTCGTTTGTTATAATAACAGTAGTATGTTTGTGAGGCTTCTGGACCACTTTTCTTCATGCTGCCAGCAACCAATATGACGATTGCTTTTAACAAAAAAAAATTTTGAGCAAAATATGAATAAAAAGTAACCAATTTTCGTTAAAAGTAATCAATATGGCAACACTGGCAGCATGAGCAGCTTTTTTGTATGGAAAAAGTGGTCCAGAAACCTCACAAACATACTACTAATAACTGTTTGACGTCAACAAAATCAAAGTCGGCAAGTTTAAGCGCTACACTTTTTTCAGAACATGGGCGATAATATCTGATTTTATTCATTTATGAGAAGAAATAATATAAAACAGAATCGAAAATATAACTCTTCTTCGAATCTTAATTAAAAATTTTCGAAAAAAGTTTGAACTGAATAAAATTTGTAAAATTGTCTTTGCGAGCCAAATTGTTGCTGCATCACTTCTCTCCAAAAGAATCAAAATATATTTTGAATTTTTCTTTATTTTGAAAAAAATTTGAAACAAAAACTTTTTATTAAAATTTGTTTACATATCCGTAAAGCACGGCGCGGCATTGATTTGGCGGGCATCATTGTATCGTATTAAATCAATTCGTTGAGTTCCAATCCGCCGAAGAGTTTTTGAGTGAAAAAAATGAGAGCGTTAACAACGGCACAAAGCCGACACCCCGGTCTGTTCTCTGTAGCCATGATATAGATGTTGATAGAAATATACGATTTCGAAATAGAAAATTTTCTTGCCAAATTCATGGCCACAGGAGTGAGTACAGCTCCCACAGGAGCACTACTTTCCACTGGCACTCATACGGAAATTTTTTAAGCCCAAAATTCCCATTATGACAACCGACTGTGTGTCTCCTCACAAAAGTTGTGGGTAAAGTTTGATTTCATGCTCCGCCATAATGGAGTGATTGTATCCTGATCACATTCTTATTATTATTAAATATATTTTTATTATTATTTTCATATACGTCTAGTCCCAAATCGCTTTATTCTATTTGATGTATTAATTTTAATACAAAAATATTCTTGTGTTAATCTTAACAGCCTGTTACTCTAAACGAAAGACAACCGCATTATTAATTTAATTATTAATAAATTAGTACTTCCACGATGTGGGCCCGGCTTTGAAACCACTTTCTCATAAATACCCCAATTAAAGGACAATTTTTTTTAGCAGAATTGATTAGTTGCTGCAACAAAAGGTTTCAATTAGGCTTTCTTGTAAGTATGTATTAAATTATAAAAAAGGAGATATTAAAATTTAAAAGAAAATGTAGGGTGACTAAATGGAAATTTTGATTAAAATGTTTTAGTTCCAAAATGGAGTTATACTCTTTGGCAAAATAATTAAAAATTTAGTAAAAGTTAAAATGAAGAAAATAATGTGGAAAATAAGTTGGGTTCGTATTATGAATGACGACATTGACGTCACATCAGCACAACAGCAAAAAATTTTGACTTTTCTAGTCTTTGTCGACAGAAATTGACTTCTGGGGGCAAATTACAGCACTCGATATCGAACGAAATTACGAAATATTTCAATAGAGTTTATATGGAAATATTTTAAAATTTCGAATCGTATCGAACGCCGTAATTTGCTCCCTGGTTTTATTAATATTACACGGCTTAGAGAATACAAAAAGGCTGTTGATAATAATTCATTATTGTCGACGATCGAATGACAAGTTGCAATTTTTTGCTGTCGTACTAATGTGACGCCGACGTCGTCGTTCATAATAAGAGGGAATAAGTCTTTACTATTTTGAAAAGTTTTTCAATATTGTTGTTATTATTATATTTTAATTTTGTTATTAATTATTTTACTTTTTCATTAGTTTTTATTTATAATTTTTATTATTATTATTATATATTTTTTAATGAGCTTAAGGTTCTTTTTTATGAAATAAGTAACAAAACTATTATCGTCAATATATTCAAATCCTCAAATTGTTTTCATTTTATTTATTATTTTATATAAATATTTCTGTTGTATTTTTAAAAACTTTATAAAAGAAAAATTGTTTCTCTTTAATTTTAATTCTTTTAGCTAGTTGCTATGCGCATCTCACTGGGGCTAATGCAGATTATCAGGGAACCTTTACCCAACATTTCTTAGAATAACTACAGACATGTATTTCAAACTTCCACTTTAATAAGTGAGAAGCTTAAAACAAATATCAATGTTATAACAAGAACTCGCTGATCACTTTATCTTTTTTATTTTCTTACGTTATTATTCTACAGTTGGTTGTCTGTTTTTCCGACGTCAGTCAACACAAAATTAAAATTAATTAAAAATTAAAAACATGTATTAAGTTAAAATTTTTTTTGCCATTTTTTCGACCTCTTTTTAATATAATAAAACTGGTTTTTTTATAAACTATTTATACAATAATTTTCAAGCACTGTTAATTTTTTTCAAATTTTGTTTGATTATAATTGATGTCTTGAGAAAGATATCCAGTGGATATCGAAAGAATAAAATTTAAAGTTCATTTATAAAAAGCTGAGCTGGAGGTCATTATTAAAATAGCGAATATTTTACGACTACGAGTACCATCGAGTGAGTTCAAACCATGTGATTCTAATTAGAAAAAAATATTAGAAAGTTTTTCATGCAGGCCTTGTGAATTGTTCTTCAGTTCGTGACACACAAACTGGATGTAGGTAAATCATTGACCGTAAATGTACAACTCCGGAATAGTCCTGATTTAAAATTTCTCTTTTACATACAAAAAAAGTTTTTTTTTTGGTTAATCTAACCAATTCTGGTGGTAAATTAACTGTTAATGTAAATTGTTGTGTGAATATTTATGATCATCATATCGCTGTTGGTTAAACCAACTGTGTAACAGTAGTAACTGAACTCTTGGTGCGAAATGTTGTTACGATTTATTTTAAACGAACTAATTTCCTTGATATAGAATAACTCTTCTCTTTTTTCTCAACAACTCGCTGAGTTCTCTTGTCGAACAATCTGTACGTCTCTCTGTCAACTGCATAATGCTTAATCGTTCCTCCTGTATTTCAATGCCAGTTGCAGCTTAATTTTTTCACAATTTTAGAGAACTCTTTGATATGGAGCATCGTGTTCCAACCATCCTTCATTTGAAGACCAAGTAGGTGGACACTTTCCGTATAGGGCCTTTTGGCTGGTACGTTATCTGCAATTTTTGCCATGTTTCATAAGAAGTCTTAGCATTTTTAATGCAGCCTAGTTGGCTACGTTTCACACCCAATATAACTGACGCCAACGCCCTTTCATCATCTGCATCCCATTTGGATTGAGAAATAAAATTAAATATTTTTCTATTTAAACACAAGGCTACGAAGCATAACACCCTTAGTTCGACTCCGCACTCAGTGATGACTGTGAAATGGAATGTACTTATAAAAAATATCACTTTACAATTATAATTGTAAACAAACTATTATCGATGGTACATTTAATAGTTTCATTTGTAGTCTAATTAAAGAAATTGTAACGTTATCATGTTGTAAAATTATTATTTTACAAATAAGCGTTAGTTGTTTGTAATATTTTTTTGATTAGGGCAATTTTAACCAACAAAATTGGTTAGATATACCCTGCTTTATGTAGAACATTAAAACTAAAATTTTACAAATAATTTTTTGGTTCCACTACTCGTTTTAGTCAACATTTCGCTTAGATATAATAATTGAAATTCTTGCGCTCTTTTTTGGGTCCAGAAATAACAATTCTGAAAGTACCTCCCCGTTGCCTTACAATCCAAAATTCATGTGGAATGACAGAATTAAGATAAGATAAATTTTATTGAGACTTCAGAAACATTAATTAACAATTTTTTTTTTTTTTTAATATAATTAAACTTATGAGAACTTAGAACAAAGTGTATGATTCTAATGAGGAAAGAGAGAAAATGCATCTTGCTATAGTTAACGTTAATGTATACATTCAATAAGGATCGGTAAAAATGTTAGATGTGCTTGCTGCCGGCACTTTGGAATGACAGACAATCATGGCCGATTCAAAAAGAAATTCAAAAATAATATTAAAAAAGAGACTTTTAGTTTTAATTTAATTTAAAGCCAAAATGTTTTGCTTAAGAATTATGGTTTAAAATATTCCGAAAAAATATGACACAAATTAAATAATCAAACGGCAGTACTTAACAAAAGTGTGTCACCATCAGACAACGTAGCGGACAATAATGAAACTCTTTGTCGATAGCGGCTGTTATAGCATCCCCCCCCCATGCTTTTTTCAGCTATTTTTTTTGCATTATTTCTTGAAGTTGATGCAAAAAAAAATAGAAAAATTTTTAAAGACGGTCTCAAACAAGCTGAACACGACAAAGTTTTATGTCAAACGGATGCGAATTTGGTGCTCACAAAACACCGATTAAACTCTTTAAAACAAATATTCTCTTGCTTATCTATTTATTTATTGTCAAAGATAATTATCCGAACAAAAATTTCCTTTTCATTTCACTAGTCACCCCGCATTCACTTTAGATTAGCCATGCAAAATAATGTCTATTATTTAAATAATAAATCAAATTAGTAATTAAAAAACATAAATAATTAAATAATTGTTGTGAATTTGCAGAGATTGTGCCTGTCACCAGTTAATTAAAAATACATTATAAAAATTGAAAAGTAATAACATAGAGAATTTTAAATAAACTTAACATTAATAGAAACGATAAAAGAAAATGCAATAAAAAATCATCTAAAATTTATTAAAAATAGTGTGTAAAAGAAAATTGTGCTGAAAACACAAGATGATAAACTCAATACAAATTCAATAAGAGAAAAAAAGCTTTAAAACAAACACACACAAACACAAGAAGAGAAAAATAACAAGAGTTTTTCCAACAAATTAATCTAAAGTAATTTCGTATAAAAAAAAACAAAAGAAATTAATATAAATTATTAAAAAACTAAATTTGTGAAGTAAAACAAAAATAATATGTGAATGTTTACTATGGAATCAATAAATCAAAATGAAATTCAATAAAAAATTTAAAAATAATAGCAAATGTGAAAAGAATTTGTTTTTAAAAAACTGTTGAGAACTATTTTAAGGAAATCACAAATATGGAGTTTTATCCAGGCCTCAGCGGACAATCACGTCATTTCAAATCACATCTGGTGTTCTTGTAAATCACACAATTTTTGTATGGATATCTCGATGTGATTTTCAGTTACCGAAAACACTAGTCAACAGCGATTTTTTTTTACTTTTATTCTTTCGTTATTCAAATTAATTTATAAAAACGAAAAGGGAACTGTTAAGGCAATTTTTAAAAAACAATTGAGACAAGAGTGTGTTCAAAATAAATATTGTGTAGCAGAAAAGACGTCTTGAAGTGTTCCAGATATTAAATTATTGTTTATGGAATTTTTTTACTACTTTCCACTTAATCGGTAAATTCAGAAATAAAAGAAATTATTTGTAATTTATAAAAAAATGAATGTGAAAGTATTTTAAAAACTTTCCTGGACCAGGCTGCGTTTGTTAGTAGTTTCAGCAACAATGAAGCTTTTGGTTCTTTGAAAAAATACGAAAAACGGCTGGTCCAAAAGGAAGTGGCCAGGCCTGTAACTTCCCGCTGATTGTAACGGCATAGATTGTAGCCTGGTGTTGGTGGTATCAATACTTTTGAGCTGTTCTAGCTAAAATACAGTTTTCGAATTTTCAGACTTTTATAACTTTGGAATGAATTAACCGATTCCGCGTGAAAAGCGATCATCACAGGAGAACTGAGAACCCTGACTGATCAGGTATCAGATGAGACTTTTTTAAAAAAATTATTTTTTTTTTCGAATAGTTTCTTTTACGATAACTTGCGAACAGAGTAACCGTTTTGTGGTGATCGACATGGTTTGTTAATGTCAAAAACTGATCAGTTTGTGAAATCGATCGATGGAGCCGTTTGAAAGTTATTCTAAAAAATCTTTTCTGAGTTGCTTAAAATATCTTAAAATCCACCGGTTCGAATCGGTTAAAATTAAGTAGAAATCTAAATTCCGGAACACTCTTCAGAAAACCACCAGTTTGATGGAGTCAAGGCGTTCCAAAGTTACAAGGGGATCACATACTTATAAACACACACATATACAAACACACACGCTCACATACATACATATAGAAGTAGTGATGGGCTCTCAGAATTAGTCAGGGAAGCTTTAAAACGTCGAGATCTGATGAAAACTCTACAACTTCCTGATATATAAAAATTCTCAATTTTGTTAGCGGGAAGTGAATAAACCATACGAACAACTACGCGCGCACACTCTACAGACTTAGTGACACCCTCACAAAACGAATTCTTGCGACTCAAAACGTTGACATGTACTGAGAACTCTATTTTTGCAAAACGGCTTAAGACCAACAACTTTCCGATCTTAGAAAACTTTCAAATTTCAATTTGCAATTTGCAAAAAAGTATGTGTCCACGTGTCCCTTAATAAAAGAGAATAAAATCGGTTGTAATATTTTTCATGGACTGTATAAGTGAAATCATAATATTTCTAAAACACCATGGGTTTGTTTGAAGTGATTTTGCGAAAATTTTTTCAAAGTTTTAACACCTGCAATACTTTTAATGTGGCCACTGTTAACTTTAAAATACAACTCTGTTGTCATGCGAATAAATAAGTTTCTAAAATGTTTGGAAAAATGAACATTTACCGGCCACTTGTCAATCACTAAATCCGCATCGTCTTCTACTCAATACATTTTTGCTTATATTAAATGAGATTTTTTCAATCCCACAGGATTTTTTTTATCCTTATGAATAGGGAAGTCGAATAAGTGATGTCCGTCTGTCCGTCTCTCTCTATTCATGAAATCAGTTTTCCAAACAAAAATCGAGAAATAGTCCATATTGATTACCCAAAAATTTAAAATCCAAAAAAGCGCTTCCAGAGCTGGAAAACTTTAATTTTTATTTGGTTTATGAAAATGACTGGCTCAAACTAAATTTTTGTTATTAATTATTTTGTGCTTCAAGAAGAATTAAGTTGGTATCAAAAATAAAAAAATAATAATAACACGATTCCAGGGTTGGCTCAACGAAACTTTATCGGCACGTAAAAGTAACAAACGTACGCCGGTGTAGGGTAGAAAAGATTCGCCGCAACCGAATATAGATAGTTTACTTGTTTTAAATATGAGCTCCCCACACTTTTAAAATTAAAAAGTGAACAGATTTTGCGTTTTTAAATTTTCTATTTAATAGTTGTGCTTCTTCTACGTGTGCAGTCTGCTGGATTGTTTAGAAAAATTATAAATTTTCACCCCAAACAGTTTGACAACATGTCGGCCAAATATTGAAAACATGTGATATTCGAAAAATCATGATTGAAATATTTTTAGAAACAACCAAAAAGTCTCGTAAACAACGCAAACCGTTTGCGCAAACGTAAAATTTGTCAAGCCGCTTGTGTAGTGCATTCGGGCTTTTACGGTCTTTATTTTTTCTATGAAAATATTCAAATCAATAGTCTTTAATAGACTTCTTTTCGTTTCATTTCGTGATCAATTCGCAATACAATTATGGCCAAAATAATTCTTATCAAAAACGTTAACAACTGGAGCCAAACAATTTAATTGAATTTAAAAACTGCAAAAAAGAATATTTTTATAAAAACGACTTCATTATTTCAATCATTATTTATTGAATTTTTTATTTCAACTAAAATCATTTTGTGCTGCATTATAATATCGGAAATTAAAAACAAAACAGGAGAATTGAAATCAAATTGAAAATACAAGTAAATTTCGAAAATTTGCTTGTAACTTGTAAGGCAAAATAACAATTAAATAAATATGTAATAAAATTAAATCGTAAAAATAATTTGCTAAGCTAATCGCGTCATATTTTACAATAAAAGCAAAAGAAAAACTTTACACTTAGAGAAACAAATGAAAACAAATCAAAAAAACTGGAAATGAAATAGTTTCCGAAACAAGCGAAATGAAACCAAAATCATGCAAAAAATTTATTACAATTAGTAAACGTAAAATTAATTGAATAAGAAATTGTGAAAAATTATATAACAAAACTTTAAACTGTTAATTGTTGACAAATAACAGTAAATTGAAATAAATTATAATGACAAATGACACTTGTGTAGAATGAGTAAATATTATTTGAAAAGATGAAAATTAAAAGAAATAACAAATTAAAAATAAAAAATAAAAATTTGTAACTGGTTTAAATAAAAATTGTAAAAAAATCATTTCAAACTTCCGAGTCTTATTTAATAATGGCTTTAAGGAAATGGTCCGGTAACCTGAAGTTATTTATAAACGATTATTAAAATTCAATTGGCTTTAAAGTATGGATTTTATATGGTTAAAGATCCCTTAAAGCCCCCATTAACTTTAACAATCGTTTGTGAATTAGGGAGTTAATATTTGAATCTGATCGTTTGCTCTCTCGAGAGAGCTTTGCGTTTCACTCCCCACATAACTGCATTGGATAACGGTTCTTCTGAGGAATTTTCTTTGGTTGACTACGTTGCCACTTCTTATCTGAAGTCATAACACACACACACACACACATACATCCAGACATAGTGACGGGCTCTCAGAATTAATCAGGGACCTGATTGCAAAGACCTAAAAACGTGGAGATCTGTTAAGAATTAAATATTTTCAAAACAGGGTAAAACCAGTAACATCGCGAATTTTGTTAATTTAAAGTTTTGCTAGCGCGACGGCATGAATAGAAAATGATAAGAGGCTGTTAAAAAGTGGTCTATTAGTGTCTTAGTTTTGATACCGTCTTGTCAATAGTTACAGAATAAGATGGACTATATAATTATGGGCTTGAGTCGTTGTGCGTAAACTTTGAACTTGGCAGCTGATGGACAACATTTAGTTGATTAATCAAAGTGCGAATTAAGTAAATACAGGCAGGTCTATGAAATTCTATAAGGAAAGCATTTGTTGCACTTCTTTTATGTGCTTCGTCTTGCTTTTTAAGTTTGGTGTCACTGAGAGATGGTTGGATACATATGTACAATCGATTTGCGTTGGAAAGAGGTGTCATTTTGAAAATGGTATATTCTCACATAATTTATTTAATTTATTTACATGAAAAATAAGCTTTTTTGTTTTTGTAACTACTGACAAAATGCAGGGTACTAAGCAAATCTTAGACTTGTCCGAAAAGGTTTTCCTTGGAAAGAAATAATTCATTGTTAATATAATATATAATATAATATTTTTTTTTATATATAATATACTCTTCTACCGATGACAAAAATTCTGGTTTGTTATATGAAATAGTAGATTTAACTTGAGCTGGCAATGTTGCATGCGGTTGTCCAAGGAGTAAAGGTTGCTGGCTAAACTATTATGTATGAATATGAGGCATGCTGTGCTTTTACAATCGTTTGTAAATGGTTACACATCTTCGGCTCTAAATTAACGCACATCATTACCACAAATGGTAATGCAGGTCGAACCTTTCATCAGTCAATTAATGAAAACAAAGTGCATTTTGGGGATGGATTATGGTGTTGTGGTTATTGTGAAACGGTATTATGGATTTATAACTTTAATATAGCCTTTAGTGACGAAAAGGTAACTATGGGCATTGAAAATAAATACATATTGATTTTAGGTTATGATGTTAGAGATAAAGCTTAAATTAGACGTGACTAAAGTTAATGCACTTGTCATGTTCATTTTGTTCCATTTACGGGCAATTTATTTGTTTTTTTTTTGTCTCTCGTTTTGTCAAGGGAACTTATCTGGTAAAGAATATTAAGTTTGTTTCGCAAAACGTTTAATACTCATTGTCGCAGATACACGCAGGAACACCATAAGAATAAATGGTAGTGCGGCTTCAGCCAATCTAATGGGTAACAATGTACTCCAATATACCCCTCATATATATACGAAAGATATATTATCATATTAGACGTAACATAACCTTAACACCAAAGCCACTAATGGTAAAACAGCTCGAATCCATCTTATAAATGCAAAAGATAATACATGATATATAAAAAAAAAATTATATATGGCTAGCAAAATACAGAATATATATAATCGAAATAAAATCACTCAAACGAGACTATTATATGTTAAACAATTTTGTTTTAAACAAAAACCAGTTAAAGTGCCGGAATGACCAGTAATATACCGCGCAGTTAATGGCGCACAGGTTTCTGATGAAACAAAATGAGATAAAGTAATCGCTCAGGGTTTTCTACGTAAGTCAGCTTTAAGCGGGATATGTCATAGCTGGTGGTTAAATAAAGCTTCTTTTGGGCACACAATATGCCAAATATATCAATCATAAATATATGAGCCATCTTGTGTATTTACCATATGTCAATACAACTCTGCTACAATTAAGAACTAAACACAAAAGAAACATTGCTGTTTGCGCGTGTTATTTCATTCTCTCTTTTGTGATACGTTTCATTGCATGCATCTTTCAATGCCAATCCACAGAAAAAAAAAACAAAAACATTGCATGTAGAGAGGAATGATAAGAATAGCAATGCCTTGCTGTAGTGTAATTTTGTGCAAATGGCGGTTCATTTGGGAAATGAAACACCTTGTGTGACACAACAAACTCAAACAACGTACTGAAACAGACTGGAATTGAGTTTTCTTGAATTTGTGAATTTATTGAAACCAAACGAGAATCGAAACACACTCGATAAAGGGGAAGAAAGAAGAAAAAGACCGACACAACGACAAAACAGAGCGTGTGTGTTAATTTATAATATTTTGTGTGGTGTTACAAAAGGCTAGAAATTATTTCTTAAAGTTAAGAAAATAATCAAATTTTGAAAAATTTACTTCTGTGGTGAAAACTTTAAGTAAAGAAAAATCAATTTTGGTTTTTCCAAGTTTTATTTGAAAAGAAATTTTCTATTGCCAATTGAAGGAGGAAAGTTTATTATAATTTGCATGGTAAGTATTTGTTACACGATTTTTTTTTCATTTGTATATATTTTCTAATGAAGTGCTCCATAATTAATTCAACGAATTATTTACTTGACTCTGTATAAATGCAAGAAAATTAATTAATCATAACTATATTTTTTGGCTGTGTGTTCCATTTCTATTAACGACACTGTTGTTGGATACTAATCTTTGATTAAACGAAAAATCATCAATGTGTAAGTATGTGCGTTTGATGTTGTGTGAAAAACAAAGAGGAAAATCTTGGTACGCTTTTTTTCACATATGAAGATAGACATTGAACTTGTAAAGCAAGAAATTAAAAAAATTATAAATATTGTGCAAATTTAAAAGAAAGTTCGGTAGAAAATTTCTGCTGCGCCGCAAACATCGACGATCATAAGAGGAGATCCCGAATCGCAGCAACAACCGCCCAGCAACAAACAAAAGCGTGTTAAAACTATTGCTATACATACATCCATACAAATTCTTATTTGCCAGCAACTAAGTACCCGCAATTCAAATATTGTTGGATACTAAAAGGAATAAAGGAGCATTATTAACATACGCACTTATATATTCACATATATATATATACTATAACAGCAAGCTAAACACGTACGCAAGGTGCGCGGTTCAGATAGCCAGTGGTGACAAGTTTTGTTTTTGTAAATCAAGGCGATAACATTCAGCTATAAAAAATCAAATTTTTCTAAAAAATAGGTAAGAAAATATAATTTGTTTTGACTATTAGTGGATAATATATTAAAAATACTTGTTTTGTATTTCTATATTTTACTGTAGCGCCAACAATAGAGACAACTACAATGGAAAAAAGAATAGAATTGGAAAGACGCGCTCGTAAGGCTTGTCAAGTAAGTTATATAAGTACATACATTTTTCTATCGTATTAGTACGTCTAATGAAGTCAGTGTATTCATTGAATATTTTAACGTATAAGAAACAAGATTAAACTGAGGTTTTTGGATTGATAAGTGCAATGAAATAAAAAATATATATATCGGCCTTACCAACTGATTATTAACCACACTTTAACAAAATATGAATACATACACACATGAATGTATAATAAAAGAGTTGCCACGTTATGGCTACGCTATGCCTACCAAATTTCACATCCTACCATGCATATGAACAACGTGCATGCATACATCATATTTGTGCTACAAACTGTATATCTGAGAGGTGTCAACCAGAAACAAGCTACACAGCTAAATTAATGAACTGATAACGAATATATGAAGCCTTCTTGGGGATTTATAGACATGTTTCAGTAACATCAATTGTGTCATACGTATGTATGTATATACGTATTTACGGATCTATACCACAGCTTCTAACAAGCAATGTGGCTAAAATGTTTAGTGCGTTGTTTCAAACAACCGAAGATATTTCTGAATTCCTCAGTTCTGAATGATAATATCGAATTAGTTGTTTTCATAATACCAATTACTTTTATGTTAGCAAAGCACGACTTCTTAGTTTTGGCAAGGGCAGTTTGTGTCAACTTGCGTCTGCTAACATCGTCCACAACCTCCAAAGAAGCCAGTATCACTTTCTATTTTAAAATTTTATTCCGAATTTAGTGTGGCGAATATATGTATATGTAACTTGTCGTGGAAAATCGATAAGGTAGATTTATCACTTGTTTTAATGAGTGAGCCAAGTGGATCGTATTGATGGTACGATTGCCCTCTCAACCTAAATATAATGTATACTTCGAAAAATTTTAGTTTTTCATAGAATTACTAATAATAATCAAAAATATCAACAAATTAAATCCAAATTGATAAAATATAAAGCGGTTAAAAATATTTTCCGTGGTTAGCTGTAAACATACATAAAATTAATAAATTATGTCAATGTGCAAGATCTAAACTGATAGGTAGATATCAAGGAATATTATAGGCCTTTTTAGGAATATGGTACAGCTAAGCAACTTTTCTAGCGAACATGTCAGTTTTTAGGTATTTCACAAGTATTTGTTCGATATCTTGGATTATTTCTTTATAATTTAAGTTAGTGCTTACTTTAAAAGTATTTATACTACAATATATGGAAAAGCTTGCATATAGCAATGGGAATCAGTAAAGTAAACAAATAATCGAGTACCGAAAACAAGTGTGTTGAAATTTTAACTGGCACCACATGCTTAAATTAGCCATACATTCATTACTCCAGCATACAGGCACAAACTGGAGATACTGAAATGTGTTTGAAATACGTTGCATACAACAATACTGGTGTAATATTCGTATATTTTGTATGCTTTCGTTATGGGAACTGCTAATTATATATTAAAAATATGTTATTTACATATATTTCGTATCTGCCAAGTGTCGGCCAAGCTAAAATTTTCTGCAGTAGAACCGAACGCTTAGAGAAGAAAATACTGCATTTGAAATTTTATTAAACAGATTTTTTATGACATCCAGATTATATTAATATAATTTCACCTATACGTATAACAGTCCACTACAATCGTATATATCCACCATTACGTCGAATTAAACTAATATTAATGTGCTTCCCCTTTGAAATTTACTATTTGGCTATTTTTAAGTATTAATTATTTACAAAGTTAATACTGAAAAAAACTGTCATCCAAAGAATCATTAATAAGATTAAAGAACGTTCACTCTTATGACATATTTGCCCATATTTCCAATAATATTGGAGTTATATGAAACTATTGCGGTTATGTTTTAAATTGTGCTTTACCTAAGAAACACCTATCTAAATCACAATATTTTTAATTATTATTTAGTTGCTACGCATTTTTTGCGCAAATACTTGATAAGTATGAAGGTAGGTGTGCGTGCGTGCATCTTTATAAATTCCACAGACTAATCGAAAAAAGTTTTAATTTTTTATTTTTATATTGAGGTTATAGGATATCTACAGAAAGTTTAAATTGCAAAAAGTTGCTTTTCTGAAAAAAGTAGAGAATCTTCAAGGAAAAGTTAGTATTAATATCAAGAAAAAAAATCGAAATATGCATATTCACTTCCAAAATATAAGGGAAAAAATATGTAAAATGATTTTTTAATAAAAATTTCTTGCGGTTAAATTTTGTGATTGTGCATCTTACGATGATTTTCTTACATTCAATAACTTCTTTTTTAACAAAAGGGAAATAGTTTATTTTTTAAGCGAAGAACAGACTTCATAGTGATATACTTAAATGACTATGAAGTTACGAAACACGAAATAATTCGAAGTTACTTTTGATAAAGTCTTTTGAAAGGTTTATAGTGTTCTATAAAAAAAATATAATCCCTCTATACAACTACGCTGATTTCAGAAGATTTTTAACTACTTTTAATTCGTCCGGAGAGAAATATCAAAAGTAAAAAATTTATATTAACTTATAAATGTTTATATTTATATCTGTACCATTTTATTTTTAGTCTATTTGTTACTTGTTTGTTCTAACATCTCAATTTTATATCTACATATGTACATATGTTTTTCTTATGAAATCGTTCGGTATTTTATGGAGATTTACGACATATTTCTTGGGAAAAAAAGCTGAACCAAAGTCTGGCAACTATAATACTTCTCATTGTGGCATAAGATACGTTTCACCTTAAATTGGGGGCCATCCTAAGCTGTTAACTACTTAATTATTCACATGTCGAAAATGTTACTTTAGTCAAAAAACACAAGTTTCTCTTATATGTATTTAGCATGTACATACATAAGTGAATAGCTACAATTGATCCTTTAAGGTGTACTAATTTAATGAAATGTTTGGCTGCATGTAAGCTTATCGAAATGTTATACACATGTGTGTTGAAGTATGGGTGCATATGCATGCAAAAAAGCTTCATAAACACAATCACATTTTATCTCTTTTTTTACGTGTGGTGGAACTAATGCGCAAATTTGATTTTTTTATCGTGTTCCATTTTCACTACATATTTAGAATGAGAAGAAAAATTTGTGTGATAAAAGTTGTTAATTTCCTTAAAAATAAATATCTGATACCTATAAAAGGAAACATTATCCAAACACTTATTTGTTGCATTTAGAGTTATGGCTGCATACATATGCAATTGACATTGTACGTACAATTTATGTACATCCAGAGATACATTTGAGCGATTATTGTATGTCATACATACATATGGAATGTAAATTTCTCTGCTGTTAACAGCCCTTCATTAAACTTTCATAACAACCACTGCCATCTCAAGATTTAAGTTTAGGGTTAAATCTCCTCCTGTCTATGCCAATGCTTCCAAAAAACCAGAAACCATTTAGCGGCATTTTTCTGTGCCTGTTTCTCGCATTTTTAGTTGCTTTCTTGTTTTGTTTATTCTTATCTTAGTTCCTCATTTCATTTAATTTTATTATGTTCCTACTAGTTGTTTCATTTTCCACAAGTAATTTATTAGCATGGTGGGAAAGAAACTTATGTCCATAAGTATGTGTGCAAGTGTGAAAGAATCTTGACACATTGCTCTTTTCGTTCCAAATTTATTTTTCGTTGATTACATCATCTTGGAGTTTTTCTGTCTGAAATTGGACTGCAATTTTAAACATAAATTCGTACCAACTATCTCACAATATTCTTTGTCGAAAGAAAATTAACTTTTCTTTAATTTCATGAAGCATTTTTATGTACTTAACAAAAGTACTTCTTGTACAAAATTAACTTAATTTTTTCCATCTCGTTTTATCACACCTTCGCTTGTTCACACTCTTTGGTGACAATACACAACATGGCGGCTGTTATATGAACGCTTGCTAAAATGCGACTAGTTTCTTCTTTCTTTCGCACTTTAGTTTATGGTCATTTTTAAAAATATCTTTCAAATACAGAAAATTGAAATGAGTGAGCAACAAGGTGGTAAGTTTGTTTTGTTTCGCTTTTATATTCTCAACTATAGGAAAGTAAATATTTCATTTCCATGCTCATTCCATAACGTTTCTTTAATGTTTTTTTCAGCAGGTTTTTCATTTGTAGATGTTGCAATATGTAGTTTACATATATACATACATTCAATGTATGTTTGTATCATTCTTCTTCACTGCTTTGCCAAATGCATTCTTGTGCATCTTCTTTATCTTATGTGAGTGTACAAATACTCCATGTCTTATCTAAAATGAAAAAAAAGCTGCATGCCCCTTTCCGAATGATAATTTTGGTTGCCTTGTTTAAAACAATTTGTATGTACTCCCAGTTATTGATTTTAAATGGGGTTTTTTCAGACACACGTATGTATTTATGTATATTTTAAAATGCATAAGCATGTACATATGTATATACATATATCCCTGCATAAATATGCATTTACATGTGTATGCTCATTCATGACATGCTCTTTCGGTTTCTGTAACGTACTTTATTTTCAAATCTTGCACAGATGACTCTATTGAACCAATAATTAATTGTCAGCTTAAAATGTTGCTGATAATACATAGCTATGTATGTACGTATGCATATACATATGTATATATCCTGAGTTTATTGTTAAATGTTTTTGAGAAAGTTATAAAAGGTATTGACAAAGTTCATAGAAATAAAAAACATTCTAAAATATTTTTGAAATTGTCGTTGCTTTTTAAGAACTTGCAAAATAATTTATATTCTGCATACCTACATAAAAATAGCTCTTGATCCTAAGATGTTTGTTTCATCAATGTTGTTGAACGATAATATATGTACATAAAAGCTACATCGAAATTGACTTAGGAATAACTTTCATAATACATATGGTATTTTCTATTTTAGATTACAGAACTAAATTTAGATAATTGCCGGAGTACAAGCATTGTTGGCCTTACTGATGAATATACTGCGTTGGAATCACTCAGTCTAATTAATGTTGGTCTTACAACGTTAAAAGGTTTTCCCAAATTGCCTAATTTAAAGAAACTGGAATTATCCGACAACAGGTAGTTGAATATAATATTAAATTCAATTTAAAACAAAATATTATAATCTTTAAATTTTCATAGAATATCAAATGGCCTCAATTATTTGCAAACTAGCCCTAAATTACAATATTTAAATTTATCTGGTAACAAAATAAAAGATCTAGAAGTCTTAAAACCCCTAAAGGAGTTTCATCACTTAACAATATTGGATTTATTTAATAATGAAGCCACGCAAATTGAAAATTATCGGGAGAAAATCTTTGAAATGATACCTTCATTAAAATTTTTAGATGGGTATATGTTCGTGTCTATTAAATAACTTATACAATTTCTTTAACTATCTTATTTATTTTTTGGATAGGTTTGATTGTAATGATATTGAGGCGCCCTCAGAAGCAGATGATGAGGAGGAAAATGGTAATTTCACAGATGAATATGATGGTAAGCTAAGAATATTGATGAAAAAAATATACTTTCATATGGTTTGTTAACATATTTCGACGGTAGCTCTCGCCCAACGTTACCGACAACTTCTGAAATTATGAAACAGTTAAAAAATTATTTGGGTACGAAATTAACATGCATAAAGAGCAAAAAATAGAAAAAGATATTGCACATGTTCTCAAAAATTTTTATCGCTTAAAACTCCATCCTCGATTTCAAAACGCCAAAGTGGTGTTTTGCCAAGACGATCTCTGTTATAGTTTCATTCAAACACACTAAAACTAAGTTTTCTCTCAGGACTAGAGTATATAAGATATTTCAATTAAATTTTTACATATTAAGAAGAACGATATGTGAATTAAATCTGCACAATTTGCTCTTTTTGAGCCATGCATTTCATTGGCGCATATAGACATTGCTTAACCACCCAACAAATAAATATATTATAATAGTACAATGACAGTATGTCAAATAGTTAATTTATTAACAGTTAACTTGTGATTTTATTTTTAATCTTGGCTTATAAATACTTTCATTGTTATCCAAAGGATTTCTAATTGTATAAAGGTGGAGAAAAATAAAAGTTTCATAGCCTGCTGCACTTATTAAAATGTGATTCTTACAAGTCATTTGTAGGGTTTCATTTAAATTCTCAAATTGTTTATATAAATCTTTTGATAAGTTGAGAAGTTTGAAACTTTTCAAAACTATGGTTGAAGTCTACTGACGATTTGGTATAAAGCGCCAATGAAATGCATATAGACATTGCTTAACCACCATATTAAAATTTTCTTAAGTTGGCCAATTGTATGCCTCAACTCTTCAGTTATGAACTTTATTGCTTTTTGCATTTATGATAAGAATTTAGCAGGCAAAAATGCAGGAATTTTCGCTTTTTAAAACTTTATTTTTAATTATGTGCTGATTCTTTTTTTTCCAAAATCTTACTTAAAAATTCAAAGTGATCAATTGCGTGGTTAATGCAGAGATCATCAGGGAACCTTTACCCAACATTTCTTAGAATAACTAAAGACATTTATTTCAAACTTCCACTTTAATAAGTGAGAAGCTTATAACAACAACTCACTGATAACTTTTCCTTTTTTATTTTCTTAGGTTTTTGTTCTACAATTGGTTGGCCTTTTTCAGTCTCTAATTGTAGTTGCAAGAGAAATAAAGAACAACAGCAACTAATAATTGTTTTAATATAAAAACAATTTATTTAGAGTGTTGACAACATATGTTGTTTTATTTTGCACAAGCACTTGCCTGTTTAATTTGCATATGAGTACCTATTTTTAAGAATTGTAGCTTTTTAAAACTCTTTAATTTTAATTATATGCGGATTGTTTTTTTTTCCCCAAAATCTTACTAAAGAATATTTTAGTAAGATTTTGGGAAAAAAGAATCACCACATAATTAAAAAATAGTTTTAAAAACACAGGAATTTTAAACTAAAGCTTATTTGTCTGTATGTGTTGCTGTGATGAAACATATTTCTAATTTTCGAATACATCTACGATAAACTTGGAGAAATCGAGCCGTTTTCAGGGCATGTTGGGCGTTTTTCAAACTGAAAACGTTTCGTTTTCCAGAACATGAGCGTGAAATAAAAACAATTTTACTAGATGGATCTATTTATATAATATGTTCACTTTTGCGTAAAATTCAAACCAAAAATTTTCATATATATAAACTAGGAAATAAAACAAGACATGGGGAAACAAATTGCAAACGGTAGCGCAAGTCTGGTTGTGTTAAGACCTGTTTAGTATTAACACAGCTCTCACGTATCAACCGGAAGTACTTCTTCAGACCGAACACGATCCGAATTCTTATAATTAATTATATGTGTGTGAAAATTCAGCTTCTTTTACAAATATGAGTGTGTAATAGAATTTTGACATGCGAAAATAGCGGTGATCTCTGTTGTGTAAACAAGGAAACTACGTCCTTATTCCCAGGAATATTTATCATGTCTTTCTGAACAGAAAAAAAAACACTACGAACCCTAGCCTATTATGAACACATTTAGACGAAATTATCTCGTTGCATTCTATGATCGTGTCACTTCACTTTCTTTTAATCCAATCTTATATAAGAGTTCCTATCTTCAGCTGAACAGTTGAACATTAAGCGACTGAAAGTAGTGAAAACTTTTACTTTCATTAAATATGTTAAGTGATTCATATAACAATGAACGTATTTCGTGGATCCACTATAAAGAATATAACGACATGCATATTTATGAAGTCTTTTTTATCCTTGTCGACGTGGGCTCTGATTTTGAAACGAACATCAATCAGCATGCACATACTGCAAGTTAAATAAAAGTTTATAGAAATATGTGGTAACAAACTAAAATGCAGTTATATTTACATTTTTATTTTATTACTATAGACTTACACTATTAAATCTGGTATTGGATAATCTTGCGAATTTAGTAACCATTTTATCATTTCATTTTATTTTTTTCTAACCATAAATGAATGCATTGTTTATTACTTAAAAAAATTTCGTTGTTATAAGCTATTTTCTGTTTATGCATGATGCATGTATGGAAATCTCTGTACATGCATTTAAAAACTTTCGGTCGTCCAAAAATATGGAATCGGTCAAATGTCAAAACAACAATTTATTTCAGATAAACAAAATGCATTTTGTTTAAATGGTCTAGAAATTGATTTGGATGAATTAGAAGAATTTGAAAAGCGTGTTAAAGCAAAGCGTGAAGCGAAACTAAAAGAACAACAAGATGTCGTCAATGACACTCCAAACTATAATTCAATGACTCGAATTGATTCTAATATGAGTACGACTAATGTAGAAGGCGATGTTGATGAACTAGATGAATATTTGAAAACATTAAAATTAAGAGAACAACAAAATGAAATAGATAAAAAATCTTCAACTATTCAAACAAGTACTTCGATCCATCCTGCTACAAACACATCTGCAAATTTTGTTCTATTATTATATTGGTTTTTAGCAATTTTAAATTTAGCCAGTGCCACATTTAATAATCGTAAGCATTATTCCAAAAACTTTTAAAAATCTAAAATTAACCAAATACATTTTGTGTTAATCTGTATTCCTTTATTGGTGCGCATATATTCTATTACGGCTTAAATAGATGACGATGAAGATGACGATGATTTTAGCGGTTCATATAGTTCTGATGAAGAGGATAATGATGTTTCATTGGCAGAGGTAAATATTTTTAATGTACAGACATTTATTTTCACATAAACTTCATGTATATGTCATTTTAAAGGTCTACAATGATGATCTGGAGGAGGACGATGAAGGTGAATGGGACACAGGAGATGCTGGGCGAAATAATGATGATGAAGATGAGGATGAAGGTAGTGAGGATGATGAAGCTAATGAATCTGCTGTTGCAGCAAATGATGATAAAGATGCTGGCGCAGGTGACGCTGGTGGTAAATTATACCAATCAGTCTGTTCGTATTCAAGCTAACATATTTTTATAATCTTTTCAGCTGAAGAAACCCAAGCAAGGGGTAAGAAAAGAAAGCATGAAGGTTAAGGAGAAATTCTTCATCAAATTCTCTCGATTAATCATCCCCGTTATTTTCCATGTTTTTTTTTTTTTTTTTTTTTTTAATCTACGCATCATCGTTTTTATATTAATGGATCATAATTTAACTTTATGCAAAGCAAAGAATATTTGCAGGTTTTATTTTTCGTATAAGAAAAGTTGAAACAAAATCAAATTAATAATTAAGTGGAAAAAGAAAACCAACAAAATTAAGAGAAATTATCAGTTAATTAAAAGAAAAATACCCAAACACCACTTTTTAAGTAAAACAAGAAATATAACATACAGGATTTCATTTACAATTATTACCAGGAAATGTATACAACAAAAATAAAAATTTTTCGGAGAAATATTAAACAATATATAGCATATAAAACAATAGCAATAACAAATGTTAATAGAAGGAATGAAAAATCAACAAGAATTTTCTTTATTCCATTGACAAGAATAAATCTCCACGTTTGTTTAGGCATACCAAAATGTTGCATGTATTTTACTTAGTTAAAACTCTGTACAACAAATGAAAATTTATTATTTCACAATTCTTCAACACATTTTAATTCCTCTCGTCTCCCCACAGCTCCCTTTATACTTACATATATAAATATATTTACATTGAAATAAATTTTAATAAAATATTTAAGTTGTTTAGTTTATAATAAACAATAAAATAACATACATATATGTATATAAATCTTGTTAATTTCTAAAAGATTTCACAAACCTAACAAGCATGTGTTAGAAGTCGATTACGAAGGCGAAACGGTGTCAACCGTTCTAAATAAGGCGAGTACAAGCTGAAAATTTTTTATAAAACAGATAGATGCGAAATTCATAAACTGAAAGATAAGCTTTTCTACTTTTAAAAGGGCTTTACTTGTGAAACTACAAGCAAAAAGAAGAGTGCCAGCAAAAATTCTAAGGAAATTTCAAAGGCTTTCTTGCAAACAGGTACACCTTATGAGATTTTTAACTTTTCTTCTATAAATTAAATAAGCTTTTTAACTTGTGAAAGTGAACTATTTTGAAAATCATTGGCGAAAGGAAGAGTTCTCCTTCTTTTCAACCCTCTTCCAAAAAACTAAAAACTGACGTTTTAATGCCTGCAAATGATTTATTTCGGATTCGCTTGGCCAAAACGAGGCTATTGCCAACTTATTAGCCATTTCTGAGAAAATGTTTAAAAAGTCGTTTTTTTCTAGCAAAGTGGTACCCCTTATGAAATTTTAAATATTCGACCTTCTTCCATAAAATTAAAAAATGAAATTTCGACCACCGGAAATGATTTATTTTCGATTCGCTTGGCCAAAACGAGGCTATTGCCAAAATATTAGCCATTTCTGAGGAAATTTTTAAAAAGTCGATTTTTTTAGCAAAGTGGTACCCCTTATGAAATTTTCAATTTTCGACCTTCTTCCATAAAATTAAAAATTGACATTTCTACCACCGGAAGTGATTTATTTTCGATTCGCTTGGCCAAAACGAGGCTATTGCCAAAATATTAGCCATTTCTGAGGAAATTTTTAAAAAGTCGATTTTTTTAGCAAAGTGGTACCCCTTATGAAATTTTAAATATTCGACCTTCTTCCATAAAATTAAAAAATGACATTTCGACCACCGGAAATGATTTATTTTCGATTCGCTTGGCCAAAACGAGGCTATTGCCAACTTATTAGCCATTTCTGAGAAAATGTTTAAAAAGTCGTTTTTTTCTAGCAAAGTGGTACCCCTTATGAAATTTTAAATATTCGACCTTCTTCCATAAAATTAAAAAATGACATTTCGACCACCGGAAATGATTTATTTTCGATTCGCTTGGCCAAAACGAGGCTATTGCCAAAATATTAGCCATTTCTGAGGAAATTTTTAAAAAGTCGATTTTTTTAGCAAAGTGGTACCCCTTATGAAATTTTCAATTTTCGACCTTCTTCCATAAAATTAAAAAATGACATTTCGACCACCGGAAATGATTTATTTTCGATTCGCTTGGCCAAAACGAGGCTATTGCCAACTTATTAGCCATTTCTGAGAAAATGTTTAAAAAGTCGTTTTTTTCTAGCAAAGTGGTACCCCTTATGAAATTTTAAATATTCGACCTTCTTCCATAAAATTAAAAAATGACATTTCGACCACCGGAAATGATTTATTTTCGATTCGCTTGGCCAAAACGAGGCTATTGCCAAAATATTAGCCATTTCTGAGGAAATTTTTAAAAAGTCGATTTTTTTAGCAAAGTGGTACCCCTTATGAAATTTTAAATATTCGACCTTCTTCCATAAAATTAAAAAATGACATTTCGACCACCGGAAATGATTTATTTTCGATTCGCTTGGCCAAAACGAGGCTATTGCCAACTTATTAGCCATTTCTGAGAAAATGTTTAAAAAGTCGTTTTTTTCTAGCAAAGTGGTACCCCTTATGAAATTTTAAATATTCGACCTTCTTCCATAAAATTAAAAAATGACATTTCGACCACCGGAAATGATTTATTTTCGATTCGCTTGGCCAAAACGAGGCTATTGCCAACTTATTAGCCATTTCTGAGAAAATGTTTAAAAAGTCGTTTTTTTCTAGCAAAGTGGTACCCCTTATGAAATTTTAAATATTCGACCTTCTTCCATAAAATTAAAAAATGACATTTCGACCACCGGAAATGATTTATTTTCGATTCGCTTGGCCAAAACGAGGCTATTGCCAAAATATTAGCCATTTCTGAGGAAATTTTTAAAAAGTCGATTTTTTTAGCAAAGTGGTACCCCTTATGAAATTTTAAATATTCGACCTTCTTCCATAAAATTAAAAAATGACATTTCGACCACCGGAAATGATTTATTTTCGATTCGCTTGGCCAAAACGAGGCTATTGCCAAAATATTAGCCATTTCTGAGGAAATTTTTAAAAAGTCGATTTTTTTAGCAAAGTGGTACCCCTTATGAAATTTTAAATATTCGACCTTCTTCCATAAAATTAAAAAATGACATTTCGACCACCGGAAATGATTTATTTTCGATTCGCTTGGCCAAAACGAGGCTATTGCCAAAATATTAGCCATTTCTGAGGAAATTTTTAAAAAGTCGATTTTTTTAGCAAAGTGGTACCCCTTATGAAATTTTAAATATTCGACCTTCTTCCATAAAATTAAAAAATGACATTTCGACCACCGGAAATGATTTATTTTCGATTCGCTTGGCCAAAACGAGGCTATTGCCAAAATATTAGCCATTTCTGAGGAAATTTTTAAAAAGTCGATTTTTTTAGCAAAGTGGTACCCCTTATGAAATTTTCAATTTTCGACATTCTTCCATAAAATTAAAAATTGACATTTCTACCACCGGAAGTGATTTATTTTCGATTCGCTTGGCCAAAACGAGGCTATTGCCAAAATATTAGCCATTTCTGAGGAAATTTTTAAAAAGTCGATTTTTTTAGCAAAGTGGTACCCCTTATGAAATTTTAAATATTCGACCTTCTTCCATAAAATTAAAAAATGACATTTCGACCACCGGAAATGATTTATTTTCGATTCGCTTGGCCAAAACGAGGCTATTGCCAAAATATTAGCCATTTCTGAGGAAATTTTTAAAAAGTCGATTTTTTTAGCAAAGTGGTACCCCTTATGAAATTTTCAATTTTCGACCTTCTTCCATAAAATTAAAAATTGACATTTCTACCACCGGAAGTGATTTATTTTCGATTCGCTTGGCCAAAACGAGGCTATTGCCAAAATATTAGCCATTTCTGAGGAAATTTTTAAAAAGTCGATTTTTTTAGCAAAGTGGTACCCCTTATGAAATTTTAAATATTCGACCTTCTTCCATAAAATTAAAAAATGACATTTCGACCACCGGAAATGATTTATTTTCGATTCGCTTGGCCAAAACGAGGCTATTGCCAACTTATTAGCCATTTCTGAGAAAATGTTTAAAAAGTCGTTTTTTTCTAGCAAAGTGGTACCCCTTATGAAATTTTAAATATTCGACCTTCTTCCATAAAATTAAAAAATGACATTTCGACCACCGGAAATGATTTATTTTCGATTCGCTTGGCCAAAACGAGGCTATTGCCAAAATATTAGCCATTTCTGAGGAAATTTTTAAAAAGTCGATTTTTTTAGCAAAGAGGTACCCCTCATGAAATTTTCAATTTTCGACCTTCTTCCATAAAATTAAAAATTGACATTTCTACCACCGGAAGTGACTTATTTTCGATTCGCTTGGCCAAAACGAGGCTATTGCCAAAATATTAGCCATTTCTGAGAAAATTTTTAAAAAGTCGATTTTTTTAGCAAAGAGGTACCCCTTATGAAATTTTCAATTTTCGACCTTCTTCCATAAAATTAAAAATTGACATTTCTACCACCGGAAGTGACTTATTTTCGATTCGCTTGGCCAAAACGAGGCTATTGCCAAAATATTAGCCATTTCTGAGAAAATTTTTAAAAAGTCGATTTTTTTAGCAAAGAGGTACCCCTTATGAAATTTTCAATTTTCGACCTTCTTCCATAAAATTAAAAATTGACATTTCTACCACCGGAAGTGACTTATTTTCGATTCGCTTGGCCAAAACGAGGCTATTACCAAAGTATTAGCCATTTCTGAGAAATTTTTTAAAAAGTCGATTTTTTTAGCAAAGAGGTACCCCTTATGAAATTTTCAATTTTCGACCTTCTTCCATAAAATTAGAAATTGACATTTCTACCACCGGAAGTGACTTATTTTCGATTCGCTTGGCCAAAACGAGGCTATTGCCAAAGTATTAGCCATTTCTGAGAAAATTTTTAAAAAGTCGATTTTTTTAGCAAAGAGGTACCCCTTATGAAATTTTCAATTTTCGACCTTCTTCCATAAAATTAGAAATTGACATTTCTACGCTTGGCCAAAACGAGGCTATTGCCAAAGTATTAGCCATTTCTGAGAAAATTTTTAAAAAGTCGATTTTTTTAGCAAAGAGGTACCCCTTATGAAATTTTCAATTTTCGACCTTCTTCCATAAAATTAGAAATTGACATTTCTACGCTTGGCCAAAACGAGGCTATTGCCAAAGTATTAGCCATTTCTGAGAAAATTTTTAAAAAGTCGATTTTTTTAGCAAAGAGGTACCCCTTATGAAATTTTCAATTTTCGACCTTCTTCCATAAAATTAGAAATTGACATTTCTACCACCGGAAGTGACTTATTTTCGATTCGCTTGGCCAAAACGAGGCTATTGCCAAAGTATTAGCCATTTCTGAGAAAATTTTTAAAAAGTCGATTTTTTTAGCAAAGAGGTACCCCTTATGAAATTTTCAATTTTCGACCTTCTTCCATAAAATTAAAAATTGACATTTCTACCACCGGAAGTGACTTATTTTCGATTCGCTTGGCCAAAACGAGGCTATTACCAAAGTATTAGCCATTTCTGAGAAATTTTTTAAAAAGTCGATTTTTTTAGCAAAGAGGTACCCCTTATGAAATTTTCAATTTTCGACCTTCTTCCATAAAATTAGAAATTGACATTTCTACCACCGGAAGTGACTTATTTTCGATTCGCTTGGCCAAAACGAGGCTATTGCCAAAGTATTAGCCATTTCTGAGAAATTTTTTAAAAAGTCGATTTTTTTAGCAAAGAGGTACCCCTTCTGAAATTTTCAATTTTCGACCTTCTTCCATAAAATTAGAAATTGACATTTCTACCACCGGAAGTGACTTATTTTCGATTCGCTTGGCCAAAACGAGGCTATTGCCAAAGTATTAGCCATTTCTGAGAAAATTTTTAAAAAGTCGATTTTTTTAGCAAAGAGGTACCCCTTATGAAATTTTCAATTTTCGACCTTCTTCCATAAAATTAGAAATTGACATTTCTACGCTTGGCCAAAACGAGGCTATTGCCAAAGTATTAGCCATTTCTGAGAAAATTTTTAAAAAGTCGATTTTTTTAGCAAAGAGGTACCCCTTATGAAATTTTCAATTTTCGACCTTCTTCCATAAAATTAGAAATTGACATTTCTACGCTTGGCCAAAACGAGGCTATTGCCAAAGTATTAGCCATTTCTGAGAAAATTTTTAAAAAGTCGATTTTTTTAGCAAAGAGGTACCCCTTATGAAATTTTCAATTTTCGACCTTCTTCCATAAAATTAGAAATTGACATTTCTACCACCGGAAGTGACTTATTTTCGATTCGCTTGGCCAAAACGAGGCTATTGCCAAAGTATTAGCCATTTCTGAGAAAATTTTTAAAAAGTCGATTTTTTTAGCAAAGAGGTACCCCTTATGAAATTTTCAATTTTCGACCTTCTTCCATAAAATAAGAAATTGACATTTCTACCACCGGAAGTGACTTATTTTCGATTCGCTTGGCCAAAACGAGGCTATTGCCAAAGTATTAGCCATTTCTGAGAAAATTTTTAAAAAGTCGATTTTTTTAGCAAAGAGGTACCCCTTATGAAATTTTCAATTTTCGACCTTCTTCCATAAAATTAGAAATTGACATTTCTACCACCGGAAGTGACTTATTTTCGATTCGCTTGGCCAAAACGAGGCTATTGCCAAAGTATTAGCCATTTCTGAGAAAATTTTTAAAAAGTCGATTTTTTTAGCAAAGAGGTACCCCTTATGAAATTTTCAATTTTCGACCTTCTTCCATAAAATTAGAAATTGACATTTCTACCACCGGAAGTGACTTATTTTCGATTCGCTTGGCCAAAACGAGGCTATTGCCAAAGTATTAGCCATTTCTGAGAAAATTTTTAAAAAGTCGATTTTTTTAGCAAAGAGGTACCCCTTATGAAATTTTCAATTTTCGACCTTCTTCCATAAAATAAGAAATTGACATTTCTACCACCGGAAGTGACTTATTTTCGATTCGCTTGGCCAAAACGAGGCTATTGCCAAAGTATTAGCCATTTCAGAGAAAATTTTTAAAAAGTCGATTTTTTTAGCAAAGAGGTACCCCTTATGAAATTTTCAATTTTCGACCTTCTTCCATAAAATTAGAAATTGACATTTCTACCACCGGAAGTGACTTATTTTCGATTCGCTTGGCCAAAACGAGGCTATTGCCAAAGTATTAGCCATTTCTGAGAAAATTTTTAAAAAGTCGATTTTTTTAGCAAAGAGGTACCCCTTATGAAATTTTCAATTTTCGACCTTCTTCCATAAAATAAGAAATTGACATTTCTACCACCGGAAGTGACTTATTTTCGATTCGCTTGGCCAAAACGAGGCTATTGCCAAAGTATTAGCCATTTCTGAGAAAATTTTTAAAAAGTCGATTTTTTTAGCAAAGAGGTACCCCTTATGAAATTTTCAATTTTCGACCTTCTTCCATAAAATTAGAAATTGACATTTCTACCACCGGAAGTGACTTATTTTCGATTCGCTTGGCCAAAACGAGGCTATTGCCAAAGTATTAGCCATTTCTGAGAAAATTTTTAAAAAGTCGATTTTTTTAGCAAAGAGGTACCCCTTATGAAATTTTCAATTTTCGACCTTCTTCCATAAAATTAGAAATTGACATTTCTACCACCGGAAGTGACTTATTTTCGATTCGCTTGGCCAAAACGAGGCTATTGCCAAAGTATTAGCCATTTCTGAGAAAATTTTTAAAAAGTCGATTTTTTTAGCAAAGAGGTACCCCTTATGAAATTTTCAATTTTCGACCTTCTTCCATAAAATTAGAAATTGACATTTCTACCACCGGAAGTGACTTATTTTCGATTCGCTTGGCCAAAACGAGGCTATTGCCAAAGTATTAGCCATTTCTGAGAAAATTTTTAAAAAGTCGATTTTTTTAGCAAAGAGTACCCCTTATGAAATTTTCAATTTTCGACCTTCTTCCATAAAATTAGAAATTGACATTTCTACCACCGGAAGTGACTTATTTTCGATTCGCTTGGCCAAAACGAGGCTATTGCCAAAGTATTAGCCATTTCTGAGAAAATTTTTAAAAAGTCGATTTTTTTAGCAAAGAGTACCCCTTATGAAATTTTCAATTTTCGACCTTCTTCCATAAAATTAGAAATTGACATTTCTACCACCGGAAGTGACTTATTTTCGATTCGCTTGGCCAAAACGAGGCTATTGCCAAAGTATTAGCCATTTCTGAGAAAATTTTTAAAAAGTCGATTTTTTTAGCAAAGAGGTACCCCTTATGAAATTTTCAATTTTCGACCTTCTTCCATAAAATTAGAAATTGACATTTCTACCACCGGAAGTGACTTATTTTCGATTCGCTTGGCCAAAACGAGGCTATTGCCAAAGTATTAGCCATTTCTGAGAAAATTTTTAAAAAGTCGATTTTTTTAGCAAAGAGGTACCCCTTATGAAATTTTCAATTTTCGACCTTCTTCCATAAAATTAGAAATTGACATTTCTACCACCGGAAGTGACTTATTTTCGATTCGCTTGGCCAAAACGAGGCTATTGCCAAAGTATTAGCCATTTCTGAGAAAATTTTTAAAAAGTCGATTTTTTTAGCAAAGAGTACCCCTTATGAAATTTTCAATTTTCGACCTTCTTCCATAAAATTAGAAATTGACATTTCTACCACCGGAAGTGACTTATTTTCGATTCGCTTGGCCAAAACGAGGCTATTGCCAAAGTATTAGCCATTTCTGAGAAAATTTTTAAAAAGTCGATTTTTTTAGCAAAGAGGTACCCCTTATGAAATTTTCAATTTTCGACCTTCTTCCATAAAATTAGAAATTGACATTTCTACCACCGGAAGTGACTTATTTTCGATTCGCTTGGCCAAAACGAGGCTATTGCCAAAGTATTAGCCATTTCTGAGAAAATTTTTAAAAAGTCGATTTTTTTAGCAAAGAGTACCCCTTATGAAATTTTCAATTTTCGACCTTCTTCCATAAAATTAGAAATTGACATTTCTACCACCGGAAGTGACTTATTTTCGATTCGCTTGGCCAAAACGAGGCTATTGCCAAAGTATTAGCCATTTCTGAGAAAATTTTTAAAAAGTCGATTTTTTTAGCAAAGAGTACCCCTTATGAAATTTTCAATTTTCGACCTTCTTCCATAAAATTAGAAATTGACATTTCTACCACCGGAAGTGACTTATTTTCGATTCGCTTGGCCAAAACGAGGCTATTGCCAAAGTATTAGCCATTTCTGAGAAAATTTTTAAAAAGTCGATTTTTTTAGCAAAGAGTACCCCTTATGAAATTTTCAATTTTCGACCTTCTTCCATAAAATTAGAAATTGACATTTCTACCACCGGAAGTGACTTATTTTCGATTCGCTTGGCCAAAACGAGGCTATTGCCAAAGTATTAGCCATTTCTGAGAAAATTTTTAAAAAGTCGATTTTTTTAGCAAAGAGTACCCCTTATGAAATTTTCAATTTTCGACCTTCTTCCATAAAATTAGAAATTGACATTTCTACCACCGGAAGTGACTTATTTTCGATTCGCTTGGCCAAAACGAGGCTATTGCCAAAGTATTAGCCATTTCTGAGAAAATTTTTAAAAAGTCGATTTTTTTAGCAAAGAGTACCCCTTATGAAATTTTCAATTTTCGACCTTCTTCCATAAAATTAGAAATTGACATTTCTACCACCGGAAGTGACTTATTTTCGATTCGCTTGGCCAAAACGAGGCTATTGCCAAAGTATTAGCCATTTCTGAGAAAATTTTTAAAAAGTCGATTTTTTTAGCAAAGAGTACCCCTTATGAAATTTTCAATTTTCGACCTTCTTCCATAAAATTAGAAATTGACATTTCTACCACCGGAAGTGACTTATTTTCGATTCGCTTGGCCAAAACGAGGCTATTGCCAAAGTATTAGCCATTTCTGAGAAAATTTTTAAAAAGTCGATTTTTTTAGCAAAGAGTACCCCTTATGAAATTTTCAATTTTCGACCTTCTTCCATAAAATTAGAAATTGACATTTCTACCACCGGAAGTGACTTATTTTCGATTCGCTTGGCCAAAACGAGGCTATTGCCAAAGTATTAGCCATTTCTGAGAAAATTTTTAAAAAGTCGATTTTTTTAGCAAAGAGTACCCCTTATGAAATTTTCAATTTTCGACCTTCTTCCATAAAATTAGAAATTGACATTTCTACCACCGGAAGTGACTTATTTTCGATTCGCTTGGCCAAAACGAGGCTATTGCCAAAGTATTAGCCATTTCTGAGAAAATTTTTAAAAAGTCGATTTTTTTAGCAAAGAGTACCCCTTATGAAATTTTCAATTTTCGACCTTCTTCCATAAAATTAGAAATTGACATTTCTACCACCGGAAGTGACTTATTTTCGATTCGCTTGGCCAAAACGAGGCTATTGCCAAAGTATTAGCCATTTCTGAGAAAATTTTTAAAAAGTCGATTTTTTTAGCAAAGAGTACCCCTTATGAAATTTTCAATTTTCGACCTTCTTCCATAAAATTAGAAATTGACATTTCTACCACCGGAAGTGACTTATTTTCGATTCGCTTGGCCAAAACGAGGCTATTGCCAAAGTATTAGCCATTTCTGAGAAAATTTTTAAAAAGTCGATTTTTTTAGCAAAGAGTACCCCTTATGAAATTTTCAATTTTCGACCTTCTTCCATAAAATTAGAAATTGACATTTCTACCACCGGAAGTGACTTATTTTCGATTCGCTTGGCCAAAACGAGGCTATTGCCAAAGTATTAGCCATTTCTGAGAAAATTTTTAAAAAGTCGATTTTTTTAGCAAAGAGTACCCCTTATGAAATTTTCAATTTTCGACCTTCTTCCATAAAATTAGAAATTGACATTTCTACCACCGGAAGTGACTTATTTTCGATTCGCTTGGCCAAAACGAGGCTATTGCCAAAGTATTAGCCATTTCTGAGAAAATTTTTAAAAAGTCGATTTTTTTAGCAAAGAGTACCCCTTATGAAATTTTCAATTTTCGACCTTCTTCCATAAAATTAGAAATTGACATTTCTACCACCGGAAGTGACTTATTTTCGATTCGCTTGGCCAAAACGAGGCTATTGCCAAAGTATTAGCCATTTCTGAGAAAATTTTTAAAAAGTCGATTTTTTTAGCAAAGAGTACCCCTTATGAAATTTTCAATTTTCGACCTTCTTCCATAAAATTAGAAATTGACATTTCTACCACCGGAAGTGACTTATTTTCGATTCGCTTGGCCAAAACGAGGCTATTGCCAAAGTATTAGCCATTTCTGAGAAAATTTTTAAAAAGTCGATTTTTTTAGCAAAGAGTACCCCTTATGAAATTTTCAATTTTCGACCTTCTTCCATAAAATTAGAAATTGACATTTCTACCACCGGAAGTGACTTATTTTCGATTCGCTTGGCCAAAACGAGGCTATTGCCAAAGTATTAGCCATTTCTGAGAAAATTTTTAAAAAGTCGATTTTTTTAGCAAAGAGGTACCCCTTATGAAATTTTCAATTTTCGACCTTCTTCCATAAAATTAGAAATTGACATTTCTACCACCGGAAGTGACTTATTTTCGATTCGCTTGGCCAAAACGAGGCTATTGCCAAAGTATTAGCCATTTCTGAGAAAATTTTTAAAAAGTCGATTTTTTTAGCAAAGAGGTACCCCTTATGAAATTTTCAATTTTCGACCTTCTTCCATAAAATTAGAAATTGACATTTCTACCACCGGAAGTGACTTATTTTCGATTCGCTTGGCCAAAACGAGGCTATTGCCAAAGTATTAGCCATTTCTGAGAAAATTTTTAAAAAGTCGATTTTTTTAGCAAAGAGGTACCCCTTATGAAATTTTCAATTTTCGACCTTCTTCCATAAAATTAGAAATTGACATTTCTACCACCGGAAGTGACTTATTTTCGATTCGCTTGGCCAAAACGAGGCTATTGCCAAAGTATTAGCCATTTCTGAGAAAATTTTTAAAAAGTCGATTTTTTTAGCAAAGAGGTACCCCTTATGAAATTTTCAATTTTCGACCTTCTTCCATAAAATTAGAAATTGACATTTCTACCACCGGAAGTGACTTATTTTCGATTCGCTTGGCCAAAACGAGGCTATTGCCAAAGTATTAGCCATTTCTGAGAAAATTTTTAAAAAGTCGATTTTTTTAGCAAAGAGGTACCCCTTATGAAATTTTCAATTTTCGACCTTCTTCCATAAAATTAGAAATTGACATTTCTACCACCGGAAGTGACTTATTTTCGATTCGCTTGGCCAAAACGAGGCTATTGCCAAAGTATTAGCCATTTCTGAGAAAATTTTTAAAAAGTCGATTTTTTTAGCAAAGAGGTACCCCTTATGAAATTTTCAATTTTCGACCTTCTTCCATAAAATTAGAAATTGACATTTCTACCACCGGAAGTGACTTATTTTCGATTCGCTTGGCCAAAACGAGGCTATTGCCAAAGTATTAGCCATTTCTGAGAAAATTTTTAAAAAGTCGATTTTTTTAGCAAAGAGGTACCCCTTATGAAATTTTCAATTTTCGACCTTCTTCCATAAAATTAGAAATTGACATTTCTACCACCGGAAGTGACTTATTTTCGATTCGCTTGGCCAAAACGAGGCTATTGCCAAAGTATTAGCCATTTCTGAGAAAATTTTTAAAAAGTCGATTTTTTTAGCAAAGAGGTACCCCTTATGAAATTTTCAATTTTCGACCTTCTTCCATAAAATTAGAAATTGACATTTCTACCACCGGAAGTGACTTATTTTCGATTCGCTTGGCCAAAACGAGGCTATTGCCAAAGTATTAGCCATTTCTGAGAAAATTTTTAAAAAGTCGATTTTTTTAGCAAAGAGGTACCCCTTATGAAATTTTCAATTTTCGACCTTCTTCCATAAAATTAGAAATTGACATTTCTACCACCGGAAGTGACTTATTTTCGATTCGCTTGGCCAAAACGAGGCTATTGCCAAAGTATTAGCCATTTCTGAGAAAATTTTTAAAAAGTCGATTTTTTTAGCAAAGAGGTACCCCTTATGAAATTTTCAATTTTCGACCTTCTTCCATAAAATTAGAAATTGACATTTCTACCACCGGAAGTGACTTATTTTCGATTCGCTTGGCCAAAACGAGGCTATTGCCAAAGTATTAGCCATTTCTGAGAAAATTTTTAAAAAGTCGATTTTTTTAGCAAAGAGGTACCCCTTATGAAATTTTCAATTTTCGACCTTCTTCCATAAAATTAGAAATTGACATTTCTACCACCGGAAGTGACTTATTTTCGATTCGCTTGGCCAAAACGAGGCTATTGCCAAAGTATTAGCCATTTCTGAGAAAATTTTTAAAAAGTCGATTTTTTTAGCAAAGAGGTACCCCTTATGAAATTTTCAATTTTCGACCTTCTTCCATAAAATTAGAAATTGACATTTCTACCACCGGAAGTGACTTATTTTCGATTCGCTTGGCCAAAACGAGGCTATTGCCAAAGTATTAGCCATTTCTGAGAAAATTTTTAAAAAGTCGATTTTTTTAGCAAAGAGGTACCCCTTATGAAATTTTCAATTTTCGACCTTCTTCCATAAAATTAGAAATTGACATTTCTACCACCGGAAGTGACTTATTTTCGATTCGCTTGGCCAAAACGAGACTATTGCCAAAGTATTAGCCATTTCTGAGAAAATTTTTAAAAAGTCGATTTTTTTAGCAAAGAGGTACCCCTTATGAAATTTTCAATTTTCGACCTTCTTCCATAAAATTAGAAATTGACATTTCTACCACCGGAAGTGACTTATTTTCGATTCGCTTGGCCAAAACGAGGCTATTGCCAAAGTATTAGCCATTTCTGAGAAAATTTTTAAAAAGTCGATTTTTTTAGCAAAGAGGTACCCCTTATGAAATTTTCAATTTTCGACCTTCTTCCATAAAATTAGAAATTGACATTTCTACCACCGGAAGTGACTTATTTTCGATTCGCTTGGCCAAAACGAGGCTATTGCCAAAGTATTAGCCATTTCTGAGAAAATTTTTAAAAAGTCGATTTTTTTAGCAAAGAGGTACCCCTTATGAAATTTTCAATTTTCGACCTTCTTCCATAAAATTAGAAATTGACATTTCTACCACCGGAAGTGACTTATTTTCGATTCGCTTGGCCAAAACGAGGCTATTGCCAAAGTATTAGCCATTTCTGAGAAAATTTTTAAAAAGTCGATTTTTTTAGCAAAGAGGTACCCCTTATGAAATTTTCAATTTTCGACCTTCTTCCATAAAATTAGAAATTGACATTTCTACCACCGGAAGTGACTTATTTTCGATTCGCTTGGCCAAAACGAGGCTATTGCCAAAGTATTAGCCATTTCTGAGAAAATTTTTAAAAAGTCGATTTTTTTAGCAAAGAGGTACCCCTTATGAAATTTTCAATTTTCGACCTTCTTCCATAAAATTAGAAATTGACATTTCTACCACCGGAAGTGACTTATTTTCGATTCGCTTGGCCAAAACGAGGCTATTGCCAAAGTATTAGCCATTTCAGAGAAAATTTTTAAAAAGTCGATTTTTTTAGCAAAGAGGTACCCCTTATGAAATTTTCAATTTTCGACCTTCTTCCATAAAATTAGAAATTGACATTTCTACCACCGGAAGTGACTTATTTTCGATTCGCTTGGCCAAAACGAGGCTATTGCCAAAGTATTAGCCATTTCTGAGAAAATTTTTAAAAAGTCGATTTTTTTAGCAAAGAGTACCCCTTATGAAATTTTCAATTTTCGACCTTCTTCCATAAAATTAGAAATTGACATTTCTACCACCGGAAGTGACTTATTTTCGATTCGCTTGGCCAAAACGAGGCTATTGCCAAAGTATTAGCCATTTCTGAGAAAATTTTTAAAAAGTCGATTTTTTTAGCAAAGAGTACCCCTTATGAAATTTTCAATTTTCGACCTTCTTCCATAAAATTAGAAATTGACATTTCTACCACCGGAAGTGACTTATTTTCGATTCGCTTGGCCAAAACGAGGCTATTGCCAAAGTATTAGCCATTTCTGAGAAAATTTTTAAAAAGTCGATTTTTTTAGCAAAGAGTACCCCTTATGAAATTTTCAATTTTCGACCTTCTTCCATAAAATTAGAAATTGACATTTCTACCACCGGAAGTGACTTATTTTCGATTCGCTTGGCCAAAACGAGGCTATTGCCAAAGTATTAGCCATTTCTGAGAAAATTTTTAAAAAGTCGATTTTTTTAGCAAAGAGGTACCCCTTATGAAATTTTCAATTTTCGACCTTCTTCCATAAAATTAAAAATTGACATTTCTACCACCGGAAGTGACTTATTTTCGATTAGCTTGGCCAAAACGAGGCTATTGCCAAAGTATTAGCCATTTCTGAGAAAATTTTTAAAAAGTCGATTTTTTTAGCAAAGAGGTACCCCTCATGAAATTTTCAATTTTCGACCTTCTTCCATAAAATTAAAAATTGACATTTCTACCACCGGAAGTGACTTATTTTCGATTCGCTTGGCCAAAACGAGGCTATTGCCAAAGTATTAGCCATTTCTGAGAAAATTTTTAAAAAGTCGATTTTTTTAGCAAAGAGTACCCCTTATGAAATTTTCAATTTTCGACCTTCTTCCATAAAATTAAAAATTGACATTTCTACCACCGGAAGTGACTTATTTTCGATTCGCTTGGCCAAAACGAGGCTATTGCCAAAGTATTAGCCATTTCTGAGAAAATTTTTAAAAAGTCGATTTTTTTAGCAAAGAGGTACCCCTCATGAAATTTTCAATTTTCGACCTTCTTCCATAAAATTAAAAATTGACATTTCTACCACCGGAAGTGACTTATTTTCGATTCGCTTGGCCAAAACGAGGCTATTGCCAAAGTATTAGCCATTTCTGAGAAAATTTTTAAAAAGTCGATTTTTTTAGCAAAGAGTACCCCTTATGAAATTTTCAATTTTCGACCTTCTTCCATAAAATTAAAAATTGACATTTCTACCACCGGAAGTGACTTATTTTCGATTCGCTTGGCCAAAACGAGGCTATTGCCAAAGTATTAGCCATTTCTGAGAAAATTTTTAAAAAGTCGATTTTTTTAGCAAAGAGTACCCCTTATGAAATTTTCAATTTTCGACCTTCTTCCATAAAATTAAAAATTGACATTTCTACCACCGGAAGTGACTTATTTTCGATTCGCTTGGCCAAAACGAGGCTATTGCCAAAGTATTAGCCATTTCTGAGAAAATTTTTAAAAAGTCGATTTTTTTAGCAAAGAGGTACCCCTTATGAAATTTTCAATTTTCGACCTTCTTCCATAAAATTAAAAATTGACATTTCTACCACCGGAAGTGACTTATTTTCGATTCGCTTGGCCAAAACGAGGCTATTGCCAAAGTATTAGCCATTTCTGAGAAAATTTTTAAAAAGTCGATTTTTTTAGCAAAGAGATACCCCTTATGAAATTTTCAATTTTCGACCTTCTTCCATAAAAATCAAAATTGACATTTCGACCACCGGAAGTGATTTATTTTCGATTCGCTTGGCCAAAGCGAGGCTATTGCCAAAATATTAGCCATTTCTGGGAAAATTTTTAAAAAGTCGATTTTTTAGCAAAGAGGACATTTCGACCACCGGAAGTGATTTATTTTCGATTCGCTTGGCCAAAACGAGGCTATTGCCAAAGTATTAGCCATTTCTGAGAAAATTTTTAAAAAGTCGATTTTTTAGCAAAGAGGACATTTCGACCACCGGAAGTGATTTATTTTCGATTCGCTTGGCCAAAACGAGGCTATTGCCAAAGTATTAGCCATTTCTGAGAAAATTTTTAAAAAGTCGATTTTTTTAGCAAAGAGGTACCCCTTATGAAATTTTCAATTTTTGACCTTCTTCCATAAAATTAAAAATTGACATTTCTACCACCGGAAGTGACTTATTTTCGATTCGCTTGGCCAAAACGAGGCTATTGCCAAAGTATTAGCCATTTCTGAGAAAATTTTTAAAAAGTCGATTTTTTTAGCAAAGAGGTACCCCTTATGAAATTTTCAATTTTTGACCTTCTTCCATAAAATTAAAAATTGACATTTCTACCACCGGAAGTGACTTATTTTCGATTCGCTTGGCCAAAACGAGGCTATTGCCAAAGTATTAGCCATTTCTGAGAAAATTTTTAAAAAGTCGATTTTTTAGCAAAGAGGACATTTCGACCACCGGAAGTGATTTATTTTCGATTCGCTTGGCCAAAACGAGGCTATTGCCAAAGTATTAGCCATTTCTGAGAAAATTTTTAAAAAGTCGATTTTTTTAGCAAAGAGGTACCCCTTATGAAATTTTCAATTTTTGACCTTCTTCCATAAAATTAAAAATTGACATTTCTACCACCGGAAGTGACTTATTTTCGATTCGCTTGGCCAAAACGAGGCTATTGCCAAAGTATTAGCCATTTCTGAGAAAATTTTTAAAAAGTCGATTTTTTAGCAAAGAGGACATTTCGACCACCGGAAGTGACTTATTTTCGATTCGCTTGGCCAAAACGAGGCTATTGCCAAAGTATTAGCCATTTCTGAGAAAATTTTTAAAAAGTCGATTTTTTTAGCAAAGAGGTACCCCTTATGAAATTTTCAATTTTTGACCTTCTTCCATAAAATTAAAAATTGACATTTCTACCACCGGAAGTGACTTATTTTCGATTCGCTTGGCCAAAACGAGGCTATTGCCAAAGTATTAGCCATTTCTGAGAAAATTTTTAAAAAGTCGATTTTTTTAGCAAAGAGTACCCCTTATGAAATTTTCAATTTTCGACCTTCTTCCATAAAATTAAAAATTGACATTTCTACCACCGGAAGTGACTTATTTTCGATTCGCTTGGCCAAAACGAGGCTATTGCCAAAGTATTAGCCATTTCTGAGAAAATTTTTAAAAAGTCGATTTTTTTAGCAAAGAGGTACCCCTTATGAAATTTTCAATTTTTGACCTTCTTCCATAAAATTAAAAATTGACATTTCTACCACCGGAAGTGATTTATTTTCGATTCGCTTGGCCAAAACGAGGCTATTGCCAAAGTATTAGCCATTTCTGACAAAATTTTTAAAAAGTCGATTTTTTTAGCAAAGAGGTACCCCTTATGAAATTTTCAATTTTTGACCTTCTTCCATAAAATTAAAAATTGACATTTCTACCACCGGAAGTGACTTATTTTCGATTCGCTTGGCCAAAACGAGGCTATTGCCAAAGTATTAGCCATTTCTGAGAAAATTTTTAAAAAGTCGATTTTTTAGCAAAGAGGACATTTCGACCACCGGAAGTGATTTATTTTCGATTCGCTTGGCCAAAACGAGGCTATTGCCAAAGTATTAGCCATTTCTGAGAAAATTTTTAAAAAGTCGATTTTTTTAGCAAAGAGGTACCCCTTATGAAATTTTCAATTTTTGACCTTCTTCCATAAAATTAAAAATTGACATTTCTACCACCGGAAGTGACTTATTTTCGATTCGCTTGGCCAAAACGAGGCTATTGCCAAAGTATTAGCCATTTCTGAGAAAATTTTTAAAAAGTCGATTTTTTAGCAAAGAGGACATTTCGACCACCGGAAGTGATTTATTTTCGATTCGCTTGGCCAAAACGAGGCTATTGCCAAAGTATTAGCCATTTCTGAGAAAATTTTTAAAAAGTCGATTTTTTTTAGCAAAGAGGTACCCCTTATGAAATTTTCAATTTTTGACCTTCTTCCATAAAATTAAAAATTGACATTTCTACCACCGGAAGTGACTTATTTTCGATTCGCTTGGCCAAAACGAGGCTATTGCCAAAGTATTAGCCATTTCTGAGAAAATTTTTAAAAAGTCGATTTTTTTTAGCAAAGAGGTACCCCTTATGAAATTTTCAATTTTTGACCTTCTTCCATAAAATTAAAAATTGACATTTCTACCACCGGAAGTGACTTATTTTCGATTCGCTTGGCCAAAACGAGGCTATTGCCAAAGTATTAGCCATTTCTGAGAAAATTTTTAAAAAGTCGATTTTTTTAGCAAAGAGGTACCCCTTATGAAATTTTCAATTTTTGACCTTCTTCCATAAAATTAAAAATTGACATTTCTACCACCGGAAGTGACTTATTTTCGATTCGCTTGGCCAAAACGAGGCTATTGCCAAAGTATTAGCCATTTCTGAGAAAATTTTTAAAAAGTCGATTTTTTAGCAAAGAGGACATTTCGACCACCGGAAGTGATTTATTTTCGATTCGCTTGGCCAAAACGAGGCTATTGCCAAAGTATTAGCCATTTCTGAGAAAATTTTTAAAAAGTCGATTTTTTTTAGCAAAGAGGTACCCCTTATGAAATTTTCAATTTTTGACCTTCTTCCATAAAATTAAAAATTGACATTTCTACCACCGGAAGTGACTTATTTTCGATTCGCTTGGCCAAAACGAGGCTATTGCCAAAGTATTAGCCATTTCTGAGAAAATTTTTAAAAAGTCGATTTTTTTTAGCAAAGAGGTACCCCTTATGAAATTTTCAATTTTTGACCTTCTTCCATAAAATTAAAAATTGACATTTCTACCACCGGAAGTGACTTATTTTCGATTCGCTTGGCCAAAACGAGGCTATTGCCAAAGTATTAGCCATTTCTGAGAAAATTTTTAAAAAGTCGATTTTTTTAGCAAAGAGGTACCCCTTATGAAATTTTCAATTTTTGACCTTCTTCCATAAAATTAAAAATTGACATTTCTACCACCGGAAGTGACTTATTTTCGATTCGCTTGGCCAAAACGAGGCTATTGCCAAAGTATTAGCCATTTCTGAGAAAATTTTTAAAAAGTCGATTTTTTAGCAAAGAGGACATTTCGACCACCGGAAGTGATTTATTTTCGATTCGCTTGGCCAAAACGAGGCTATTGCCAAAGTATTAGCCATTTCTGAGAAAATTTTTAAAAAGTCGATTTTTTTTAGCAAAGAGGTACCCCTTATGAAATTTTCAATTTTTGACCTTCTTCCATAAAATTAAAAATTGACATTTCTACCACCGGAAGTGACTTATTTTCGATTCGCTTGGCCAAAACGAGGCTATTGCCAAAGTATTAGCCATTTCTGAGAAAATTTTTAAAAAGTCGATTTTTTAGCAAAGAGGACATTTCGACCACCGGAAGTGATTTATTTTCGATTCGCTTGGCCAAAACGAGGCTATTGCCAAAGTATTAGCCATTTCTGAGAAAATTTTTAAAAAGTCGATTTTTTTAGCAAAGAGGTACCCCTTATGAAATTTTCAATTTTTGACCTTCTTCCATAAAATTAAAAATTGACATTTCTACCACCGGAAGTGACTTATTTTCGATTCGCTTGGCCAAAACGAGGCTATTGCCAAAGTATTAGCCATTTCTGAGAAAATTTTTAAAAAGTCGATTTTTTAGCAAAGAGGACATTTCGACCACCGGAAGTGATTTATTTTCGATTCGCTTGGCCAAAACGAGGCTATTGCCAAAGTATTAGCCATTTCTGAGAAAATTTTTAAAAAGTCGATTTTTTTAGCAAAGAGGTACCCCTTATGAAATTTTCAATTTTTGACCTTCTTCCATAAAATTAAAAATTGACATTTCTACCACCGGAAGTGACTTATTTTCGATTCGCTTGGCCAAAACGAGGCTATTGCCAAAGTATTAGCCATTTCTGAGAAAATTTTTAAAAAGTCGATTTTTTTAGCAAAGAGGTACCCCTTATGAAATTTTCAATTTTTGACCTTCTTCCATAAAATTAAAAATTGACATTTCTACCACCGGAAGTGATTTATTTTCGATTCGCTTGGCCAAAACGAGGCTATTGCCAAAGTATTAGCCATTTCTGAGAAAATTTTTAAAAAGTCGATTTTTTTAGCAAAGAGGTACCCCTTATGAAATTTTCAATTTTTGACCTTCTTCCATAAAATTAAAAATTGACATTTCTACCACCGGAAGTGACTTATTTTCGATTCGCTTGGCCAAAACGAGGCTATTGCCAAAGTATTAGCCATTTCTGAGAAAATTTTTAAAAAGTCGATTTTTTAGCAAAGAGGACATTTCGACCACCGGAAGTGATTTATTTTCGATTCGCTTGGCCAAAACGAGGCTATTGCCAAAGTATTAGCCATTTCTGAGAAAATTTTTAAAAAGTCGATTTTTTTAGCAAAGAGGTACCCCTTATGAAATTTTCAATTTTTGACCTTCTTCCATAAAATTAAAAATTGACATTTCTACCACCGGAAGTGACTTATTTTCGATTCGCTTGGCCAAAACGAGGCTATTGCCAAAGTATTAGCCATTTCTGAGAAAATTTTTAAAAAGTCGATTTTTTAGCAAAGAGGACATTTCGACCACCGGAAGTGATTTATTTTCGATTCGCTTGGCCAAAACGAGGCTATTGCCAAAGTATTAGCCATTTCTGAGAAAATTTTTAAAAAGTCGATTTTTTTAGCAAAGAGGTACCCCTTATGAAATTTTCAATTTTTGACCTTCTTCCATAAAATTAAAAATTGACATTTCTACCACCGGAAGTGACTTATTTTCGATTCGCTTGGCCAAAACGAGGCTATTGCCAAAGTATTAGCCATTTCTGAGAAAATTTTTAAAAAGTCGATTTTTTAGCAAAGAGGACATTTCGACCACCGGAAGTGATTTATTTTCGATTCGCTTGGCCAAAACGAGGCTATTGCCAAAGTATTAGCCATTTCTGAGAAAATTTTTAAAAAGTCGATTTTTTTAGCAAAGAGGTACCCCTTATGAAATTTTCAATTTTTGACCTTCTTCCATAAAATTAAAAATTGACATTTCTACCACCGGAAGTGACTTATTTTCGATTCGCTTGGCCAAAACGAGGCTATTGCCAAAGTATTAGCCATTTCTGAGAAAATTTTTAAAAAGTCGATTTTTTAGCAAAGAGGACATTTCGACCACCGGAAGTGATTTATTTTCGATTCGCTTGGCCAAAACGAGGCTATTGCCAAAGTATTAGCCATTTCTGAGAAAATTTTTAAAAAGTCGATTTTTTTAGCAAAGAGGTACCCCTTATGAAATTTTCAATTTTTGACCTTCTTCCATAAAATTAAAAATTGACATTTCTACCACCGGAAGTGACTTATTTTCGATTCGCTTGGCCAAAACGAGGCTATTGCCAAAGTATTAGCCATTTCTGAGAAAATTTTTAAAAAGTCGATTTTTTAGCAAAGAGGACATTTCGACCACCGGAAGTGATTTATTTTCGATTCGCTTGGCCAAAACGAGGCTATTGCCAAAGTATTAGCCATTTCTGAGAAAATTTTTAAAAAGTCGATTTTTTTAGCAAAGAGGTACCCCTTATGAAATTTTCAATTTTTGACCTTCTTCCATAAAATTAAAAATTGACATTTCTACCACCGGAAGTGACTTATTTTCGATTCGCTTGGCCAAAACGAGGCTATTGCCAAAGTATTAGCCATTTCTGAGAAAATTTTTAAAAAGTCGATTTTTTAGCAAAGAGGACATTTCGACCACCGGAAGTGATTTATTTTCGATTCGCTTGGCCAAAACGAGGCTATTGCCAAAGTATTAGCCATTTCTGAGAAAATTTTTAAAAAGTCGATTTTTTTAGCAAAGAGGTACCCCTTATGAAATTTTCAATTTTTGACCTTCTTCCATAAAATTAAAAATTGACATTTCTACCACCGGAAGTGACTTATTTTCGATTCGCTTGGCCAAAACGAGGCTATTGCCAAAGTATTAGCCATTTCTGAGAAAATTTTTAAAAAGTCGATTTTTTAGCAAAGAGGACATTTCGACCACCGGAAGTGATTTATTTTCGATTCGCTTGGCCAAAACGAGGCTATTGCCAAAGTATTAGCCATTTCTGAGAAAATTTTTAAAAAGTCGATTTTTTTAGCAAAGAGGTACCCCTTATGAAATTTTCAATTTTTGACCTTCTTCCATAAAATTAAAAATTGACATTTCTACCACCGGAAGTGACTTATTTTCGATTCGCTTGGCCAAAACGAGGCTATTGCCAAAGTATTAGCCATTTCTGAGAAAATTTTTAAAAAGTCGATTTTTTAGCAAAGAGGACATTTCGACCACCGGAAGTGATTTATTTTCGATTCGCTTGGCCAAAACGAGGCTATTGCCAAAGTATTAGCCATTTCTGAGAAAATTTTTAAAAAGTCGATTTTTTTAGCAAAGAGTACCCCTTATGAAATTTTCAATTTTCGACCTTCTTCCATAAAATTAAAAATTGACATTTCTACCACCGGAAGTGACTTATTTTCGATTCGCTTGGCCAAAACGAGGCTATTGCCAAAGTATTAGCCATTTCTGAGAAAATTTTTAAAAAGTCGATTTTTTTAGCAAAGAGTACCCCTTATGAAATTTTCAATTTTCGACCTTCTTCCATAAAATTAAAAATTGACATTTCTACCACCGGAAGTGACTTATTTTCGATTCGCTTGGCCAAAACGAGGCTATTGCCAAAGTATTAGCCATTTCTGAGAAAATTTTTAAAAAGTCGATTTTTTTAGCAAAGAGTACCCCTTATGAAATTTTCAATTTTCGACCTTCTTCCATAAAATTAAAAATTGACATTTCTACCACCGGAAGTGACTTATTTTCGATTCGCTTGGCCAAAACGAGGCTATTGCCAAAGTATTAGCCATTTCTGAGAAAATTTTTAAAAAGTCGATTTTTTTAGCAAAGAGTACCCCTTATGAAATTTTCAATTTTCGACCTTCTTCCATAAAATAAGAAATTGACATTTCTACCACCGGAAGTGACTTATTTTCGATTCGCTTGGCCAAAACGAGGCTATTGCCAAAGTATTAGCCATTTCTGAGAAAATTTTTAAAAAGTCGATTTTTTTAGCAAAGAGTACCCCTTATGAAATTTTCAATTTTCGACCTTCTTCCATAAAATTAAAAATTGACATTTCTACCACCGGAAGTGACTTATTTTCGATTCGCTTGGCCAAAACGAGGCTATTGCCAAAGTATTAGCCATTTCTGAGAAAATTTTTAAAAAGTCGATTTTTTTAGCAAAGAGTACCCCTTATGAAATTTTCAATTTTCGACCTTCTTCCATAAAATTAAAAATTGACATTTCTACCACCGGAAGTGACTTATTTTCGATTCGCTTGGCCAAAACGAGGCTATTGCCAAAGTATTAGCCATTTCTGAGAAAATTTTTAAAAAGTCGATTTTTTAGCAAAGAGGACATTTCGACCACCGGAAGTGATTTATTTTCGATTCGCTTGGCCAAAACGAGGCTATTGCCAAAGTATTAGCCATTTCTGAGAAAATTTTTAAAAAGTCGATTTTTTTAGCAAAGAGGTACCCCTTATGAAATTTTCAATTTTCGACCTTCTTCCATAAAATTAAAAATTGACATTTCTACCACCGGAAGTGACTTATTTTCGATTCGCTTGGCCAAAACGAGGCTATTGCCAAAGTATTAGCCATTTCTGAGAAAATTTTTAAAAAGTCGATTTTTTTAGCAAAGAGGTACCCCTTATGAAATTTTCAATTTTTGACCTTCTTCCATAAAATTAAAAATTGACATTTCTACCACCGGAAGTGACTTATTTTCGATTCGCTTGGCCAAAACGAGGCTATTGCCAAAGTATTAGCCATTTCTGAGAAAATTTTTAAAAAGTCGATTTTTTTAGCAAAGAGTACCCCTTATGAAATTTTCAATTTTCGACCTTCTTCCATAAAATTAAAAATTGACATTTCTACCACCGGAAGTGACTTATTTTCGATTCGCTTGGCCAAAACGAGGCTATTGCCAAAGTATTAGCCATTTCTGAGAAAATTTTTAAAAAGTCGATTTTTTTAGCAAAGAGTACCCCTTATGAAATTTTCAATTTTCGACCTTCTTCCATAAAATTAAAAATTGACATTTCTACCACCGGAAGTGACTTATTTTCGATTCGCTTGGCCAAAACGAGGCTATTGCCAAAGTATTAGCCATTTCTGAGAAAATTTTTAAAAAGTCGATTTTTTTAGCAAAGAGTACCCCTTATGAAATTTTCAATTTTCGACCTTCTTCCATAAAATTAAAAATTGACATTTCTACCACCGGAAGTGACTTATTTTCGATTCGCTTGGCCAAAACGAGGCTATTGCCAAAGTATTAGCCATTTCTGAGAAAATTTTTAAAAAGTCGATTTTTTAGCAAAGAGGACATTTCGACCACCGGAAGTGATTTATTTTCGATTCGCTTGGCCAAAACGAGGCTATTGCCAAAGTATTAGCCATTTCTGAGAAAATTTTTAAAAAGTCGATTTTTTAGCAAAGAGGACATTTCGACCACCGGAAGTGATTTATTTTCGATTCGCTTGGCCAAAACGAGGCTATTGCCAAAGTATTAGCCATTTCTGAGAAAATTTTTAAAAAGTCGATTTTTTAGCAAAGAGTACCCCTTATGAAATTTTCAATTTTCGACCTTCTTCCATAAAATTAAAAATTGACATTTCTACCACCGGAAGTGACTTATTTTCGATTCGCTTGGCCAAAACGAGGCTATTGCCAAAGTATTAGCCATTTCTGAGAAAATTTTTAAAAAGTCGATTTTTTAGCAAAGAGGACATTTCGACCACCGGAAGTGATTTATTTTCGATTCGCTTGGCCAAAACGAGGCTATTGCCAAAGTATTAGCCATTTCTGAGAAAATTTTTAAAAAGTCGATTTTTTTAGCAAAGAGGTACCCCTTATGAAATTTTCAATTTTCGACCTTCTTCCATAAAATTAAAAATTGACATTTCTACCACCGGAAGTGACTTATTTTCGATTCGCTTGGCCAAAACGAGGCTATTGCCAAAGTATTAGCCATTTCTGAGAAAATTTTTAAAAAGTCGATTTTTTTAGCAAAGAGTACCCCTTATGAAATTTTCAATTTTCGACCTTCTTCCATAAAATTAAAAATTGACATTTCTACCACCGGAAGTGACTTATTTTCGATTCGCTTGGCCAAAACGAGGCTATTGCCAAAGTATTAGCCATTTCTGAGAAAATTTTTAAAAAGTCGATTTTTTAGCAAAGAGGACATTTCGACCACCGGAAGTGATTTATTTTCGATTCGCTTGGCCAAAACGAGGCTATTGCCAAAGTATTAGCCATTTCTGAGAAAATTTTTAAAAAGTCGATTTTTTTAGCAAAGAGGTACCCCTTATGAAATTTTCAATTTTCGACCTTCTTCCATAAAATTAAAAATTGACATTTCTACCACCGGAAGTGACTTATTTTCGATTCGCTTGGCCAAAACGAGGCTATTGCCAAAGTATTAGCCATTTCTGAGAAAATTTTTAAAAAGTCGATTTTTTTAGCAAAGAGGTACCCCTTATGAAATTTTCAATTTTCGACCTTCTTCCATAAAATTAAAAATTGACATTTCTACCACCGGAAGTGACTTATTTTCGATTCGCTTGGCCAAAACGAGGCTATTGCCAAAGTATTAGCCATTTCTGAGAAAATTTTTAAAAAGTCGATTTTTTTAGCAAAGAGTACCCCTTATGAAATTTTCAATTTTCGACCTTCTTCCATAAAATTAAAAATTGACATTTCTACCACCGGAAGTGACTTATTTTCGATTCGCTTGGCCAAAACGAGGCTATTGCCAAAGTATTAGCCATTTCTGAGAAAATTTTTAAAAAGTCGATTTTTTTAGCAAAGAGTACCCCTTATGAAATTTTCAATTTTCGACCTTCTTCCATAAAATTAAAAATTGACATTTCTACCACCGGAAGTGACTTATTTTCGATTCGCTTGGCCAAAACGAGGCTATTGCCAAAGTATTAGCCATTTCTGAGAAAATTTTTAAAAAGTCGATTTTTTTAGCAAAGAGTACCCCTTATGAAATTTTCAATTTTCGACCTTCTTCCATAAAATTAAAAATTGACATTTCTACCACCGGAAGTGACTTATTTTCGATTCGCTTGGCCAAAACGAGGCTATTGCCAAAGTATTAGCCATTTCTGAGAAAATTTTTAAAAAGTCGATTTTTTAGCAAAGAGGACATTTCGACCACCGGAAGTGATTTATTTTCGATTCGCTTGGCCAAAACGAGGCTATTGCCAAAGTATTAGCCATTTCTGAGAAAATTTTTAAAAAGTCGATTTTTTTAGCAAAGAGGTACCCCTTATGAAATTTTCAATTTTCGACCTTCTTCCATAAAATTAAAAATTGACATTTCTACCACCGGAAGTGACTTATTTTCGATTCGCTTGGCCAAAACGAGGCTATTGCCAAAGTATTAGCCATTTCTGAGAAAATTTTTAAAAAGTCGATTTTTTTAGCAAAGAGTACCCCTTATGAAATTTTCAATTTTCGACCTTCTTCCATAAAATTAAAAATTGACATTTCTACCACCGGAAGTGACTTATTTTCGATTCGCTTGGCCAAAACGAGGCTATTGCCAAAGTATTAGCCATTTCTGAGAAAATTTTTAAAAAGTCGATTTTTTTAGCAAAGAGTACCCCTTATGAAATTTTCAATTTTCGACCTTCTTCCATAAAATTAAAAATTGACATTTCTACCACCGGAAGTGACTTATTTTCGATTCGCTTGGCCAAAACGAGGCTATTGCCAAAGTATTAGCCATTTCTGAGAAAATTTTTAAAAAGTCGATTTTTTAGCAAAGAGGACATTTCGACCACCGGAAGTGATTTATTTTCGATTCGCTTGGCCAAAACGAGGCTATTGCCAAAGTATTAGCCATTTCTGAGAAAATTTTTAAAAAGTCGATTTTTTTAGCAAAGAGGTACCCCTTATGAAATTTTCAATTTTCGACCTTCTTCCATAAAATTAAAAATTGACATTTCTACCACCGGAAGTGACTTATTTTCGATTCGCTTGGCCAAAACGAGGCTATTGCCAAAGTATTAGCCATTTCTGAGAAAATTTTTAAAAAGTCGATTTTTTTAGCAAAGAGTACCCCTTATGAAATTTTCAATTTTCGACCTTCTTCCATAAAATTAAAAATTGACATTTCTACCACCGGAAGTGACTTATTTTCGATTCGCTTGGCCAAAACGAGGCTATTGCCAAAGTATTAGCCATTTCTGAGAAAATTTTTAAAAAGTCGATTTTTTAGCAAAGAGGACATTTCGACCACCGGAAGTGATTTATTTTCGATTCGCTTGGCCAAAACGAGGCTATTGCCAAAGTATTAGCCATTTCTGAGAAAATTTTTAAAAAGTCGATTTTTTTAGCAAAGAGGTACCCCTTATGAAATTTTCAATTTTCGACCTTCTTCCATAAAATTAAAAATTGACATTTCTACCACCGGAAGTGACTTATTTTCGATTCGCTTGGCCAAAACGAGGCTATTGCCAAAGTATTAGCCATTTCTGAGAAAATTTTTAAAAAGTCGATTTTTTTAGCAAAGAGTACCCCTTATGAAATTTTCAATTTTCGACCTTCTTCCATAAAATTAAAAATTGACATTTCTACCACCGGAAGTGACTTATTTTCGATTCGCTTGGCCAAAACGAGGCTATTGCCAAAGTATTAGCCATTTCTGAGAAAATTTTTAAAAAGTCGATTTTTTTAGCAAAGAGTACCCCTTATGAAATTTTCAATTTTCGACCTTCTTCCATAAAATTAAAAATTGACATTTCTACCACCGGAAGTGACTTATTTTCGATTCGCTTGGCCAAAACGAGGCTATTGCCAAAGTATTAGCCATTTCTGAGAAAATTTTTAAAAAGTCGATTTTTTAGCAAAGAGGACATTTCGACCACCGGAAGTGATTTATTTTCGATTCGCTTGGCCAAAACGAGGCTATTGCCAAAGTATTAGCCATTTCTGAGAAAATTTTTAAAAAGTCGATTTTTTTAGCAAAGAGGTACCCCTTATGAAATTTTCAATTTTCGACCTTCTTCCATAAAATTAAAAATTGACATTTCTACCACCGGAAGTGACTTATTTTCGATTCGCTTGGCCAAAACGAGGCTATTGCCAAAGTATTAGCCATTTCTGAGAAAATTTTTAAAAAGTCGATTTTTTTAGCAAAGAGTACCCCTTATGAAATTTTCAATTTTCGACCTTCTTCCATAAAATTAAAAATTGACATTTCTACCACCGGAAGTGACTTATTTTCGATTCGCTTGGCCAAAACGAGGCTATTGCCAAAGTATTAGCCATTTCTGAGAAAATTTTTAAAAAGTCGATTTTTTTAGCAAAGAGTACCCCTTATGAAATTTTCAATTTTCGACCTTCTTCCATAAAATTAAAAATTGACATTTCTACCACCGGAAGTGACTTATTTTCGATTCGCTTGGCCAAAACGAGGCTATTGCCAAAGTATTAGCCATTTCTGAGAAAATTTTTAAAAAGTCGATTTTTTAGCAAAGAGGACATTTCGACCACCGGAAGTGATTTATTTTCGATTCGCTTGGCCAAAACGAGGCTATTGCCAAAGTATTAGCCATTTCTGAGAAAATTTTTAAAAAGTCGATTTTTTTAGCAAAGAGGTACCCCTTATGAAATTTTCAATTTTCGACCTTCTTCCATAAAATTAAAAATTGACATTTCTACCACCGGAAGTGACTTATTTTCGATTCGCTTGGCCAAAACGAGGCTATTGCCAAAGTATTAGCCATTTCTGAGAAAATTTTTAAAAAGTCGATTTTTTTAGCAAAGAGGTACCCCTTATGAAATTTTCAATTTTCGACCTTCTTCCATAAAATTAAAAATTGACATTTCTACCACCGGAAGTGACTTATTTTCGATTCGCTTGGCCAAAACGAGGCTATTGCCAAAGTATTAGCCATTTCTGAGAAAATTTTTAAAAAGTCGATTTTTTTAGCAAAGAGTACCCCTTATGAAATTTTCAATTTTCGACCTTCTTCCATAAAATTAAAAATTGACATTTCTACCACCGGAAGTGACTTATTTTCGATTCGCTTGGCCAAAACGAGGCTATTGCCAAAGTATTAGCCATTTCTGAGAAAATTTTTAAAAAGTCGATTTTTTAGCAAAGAGGACATTTCGACCACCGGAAGTGATTTATTTTCGATTCGCTTGGCCAAAACGAGGCTATTGCCAAAGTATTAGCCATTTCTGAGAAAATTTTTAAAAAGTCGATTTTTTTAGCAAAGAGATACCCCTTATGAAATTTTCAATTTTCGACCTTCTTCCATAAAATTCAAAATTGACATTTCGACCACCGGAAGTGATTTATTTTCGATTCGCTTGGCCAAAACGAGGCTATTGCCAAAGTATTAGCCATTTCTGAGAAAATTTTTAAAAAGTCGATTTTTTTAGCAAAGAGATACCCCTTATGAAATTTTCAATTTTCGACCTTCTTCCATAAAATTCAAAATTGACATTTCGACCACCGGAAGTGATTTATTTTCGATTCGCTTGGCCAAAACGAGGCTATTGCCAAAGTATTAGCCATTTCTGAGAAAATTTTTAAAAAGTCGATTTTTTTAGCAAAGAGATACCCCTTATGAAATTTTCAATTTTCGACCTTCTTCCATAAAATTCAAAATTGACATTTCGACCACCGGAAGTGATTTATTTTCGATTCGCTTGGCCAAAACGAGGCTATTGCCAAAATATTAGCCATTTCTGAATTTTTTCTATAAATCAAAATATAATTTCTTTTACTTACCTTTTTACATATTTAAGATTTTTTTTATATATAATCTTTAAGTTCCATCGGTAGAACGGTTTCCTTTAATACAATAGTTGTAAGCGGTGTTGGTACTGCAGTTTATGGTAGCACAGTGTATAGTTTTTTAGCAATGCTGCCACGCTAAAAATATACATACGATTTAAGGGCAATGGGATTCATGAAGATATAATAGATACGGTGACATCGCTACTTTGGGTGATAGTTATTGGCTGAAACATGGCTTGACTCTATTGATGTCTAGTTGATCTGTCGAAGTTGTTAAATCATGACTTTACACAGACAATAACGTCTTTGGATGTAGAAATGATGTACTTGTTGCCCCAAAAACTTTGTAATTCAATCATTTGCAGTTACAATGAATATATCTTGGTTTTTCCTAGCAAAATATGTTTAGTACACTGATATAAAAGTATTAACCGGCGTTACTGTAAAAAAAACGTTTAATCGTGGATTACAATTCATGGTGGGGATATATCATATATATTCTAATCAGCCGACACCTTGGTGTATTTCGCAAAGGCTGGCAACAGTTAATCTTTTGTTTTTTCTTCTTTCCTTTGATTTCTTCTTTCTAGACAAACAGTTCGTTTTGACAGTTGCCGTGGAAAGGTACTATCTTCTGACATTCGCTTTTGGCTTCGTCTTCGGGAGCCAACTACAAATTCTCAGTCAGTCAGAGTCGCCATGTTGGGAGTAAATGTTTTTGTGTGCGGAAAAGTGCTGTAGAAACAAATAAATAAGTATGTGCAAAAGAAAATATCTACAGCAAATAAAGAAAACAATACAAAAATGTGTTTATATTATAAATTAATTAAAATATAAAAGAATTTTGCATCAAAAAGCAAAACTAAATAAGGCTGCCGGCAAAATATATCTATTATAAATACATATATATGAGCTGCTATACCGTCTCCTCAGGCGGATCTCTATTGGAAAAACTGAAATATTTTTTATGTATCAAATGAAAAATATATGTGAATTGAATTTAAATATGTACACTTAATAATATGTTATAATTGAATAATAAGCGAAAAAAGTGAAGCAAAACGCACGAATATATTAATAAGTTCTACCATTGAAAATCGAATTATTTGTTTAAACAAATTCTTGGAGAGTTGTACATATGTACATACATACACACAAATGATATATATTCTTATTGCAATTACACAAAGAACAGTTTTGCGGATAAGAAAGTAAATGTTTGTCTGAATGGTTAGATGATGGTTGGTTGGATGGCTGAGGAATTAAAAGGAAAAAATCCCAAAACAAAAAGATAAAAGAGCAATGGTTAAAAAGAGAACAGAATTTAATGAACAAAATTCAAGTCCGCAGTTGGTGTCATGCAAGTCGCAGCAGTTGTGAGTTCCCTTGCTCCAATTGTTTGTTGGTAAATCAGGAGGTTTCCGAGAAGGAGCTAAAGTGAATTGCTGGAGTAAAGAATAATATACATACAATATTTCAACATATACATACATATTTGTTGCGACGCAACAGTAGTTGACCGTCGCAGGAACTGAGAAGTTCATGACTGACTCAGCAGAATAGCTTCCGGTGGGTCTGGAAATACATCATCAAACAGAATATCAAATATCTGTACTATACAGAAGCAGCAACAACAACTATTCAGTATATCATCCATTCATAATTATTGCTTTTGTTGTATTTTTTGTTTGCTGCTGTTGGTGCTGCTGCCTGTGCTCTAATAGCAACAGCAAACGACAATGGGTGAGTACAAAATATACTTTTTTTATTATATTTTTATAAACTTATTTTCATTACAAAAGAAGAATCTCTATTGTTTTAAAATTTAAATACTTGTTTTTGTGGGTATTATATGCAGTTAAATAAAAACTGCGACTTCGTATAATTATTAATGAAGCCATTTTTATGGAAAAGTACTTAGTTGGTTCATTGCTGGTGGTAATGTAATTTTTTAAAAAATGCTTGTTGCGGTCTACTTACCCGTAATTATTTTAAGAAACAACTGGCCAGGAGAATAATATAATTTTTCAGTGTAAAATACGAACATACATGCCTATTAGTGATGTGCCAATATTCCTATTCGTATTTGTATTGTCAAATACCAACAGTTTTCGTACAACCGATTTCGTATCCGCCATTCAGGCGAATATTCTTCGAAAATTTGTGTAAGCAAAAAGAGTTACGAGAGGTTAACAAATTTCAATAAGCGTAAAAGTCTAGTTGTAAAAGATAAAAAAGTTAATTCAATATTTGTAATCTTTTAATTTATAAAGCCATGATAATTATTCCAAAGTACAAGGGAAAGTCAACCATTAATATAATTACTCCACTTACACAACAGCTGTTTTCGAAAACGGGGGACCGGAATTTTAATACAATTCAAATGCAAACTCCGATCGATATCGAGTGCCGTAATTTGCTCCCAGCTACACTTTCATCACCAGTACTTTTGCATAATATTGATTATTATCGCTTATTAGGCTTAGTTGATTGTGATAGATTCAGGCTTATACGATGCAGTTTCTGCTGCTCAAACAGAAATCTGCTTCAAGAAATTTTAATTTTCTCTTCCAAATTCGTGCATTTCTGACAGTCTATTTTATTAAGTTTCGTATTTTTAGAATTTGTAATTGGTTGGAAGTAAAAAAATATATTATTTTATTTTTTACTGTTGTTATTTAAAGGGAATTTCTTAACATTTTCACAGCCAAATTTTTCATTGCCTTCAGGCATATTCGCAATTGACGAATATTTGACATACAAAAACGAAACGAAAGTTACTGTAATTCAGATACTTGCTTCTTAAGTGAAACACTTTTGAATCCGATATTGTTGGAAAGTTTTTAAGTCAACAAACTTTGGAGAGAATTAAGAGGTTATTCGTTATGATTTAGTAGCTTCATTCTTTTGGGCAATTATTTGACAAGTGTGCACGTACCTTTATTCATTGATATACATATATTTGAATAATTGCTTTGATACAATTAAGTGTATATCATATCAAGCAGAAATTATTTCGAAAATATAAATAAAATACCATGTAGACAGTCATGGTAAAACCTTTGTTCGGTACGCATTTAATTGCTTAGTTGTTGTATCGCCTCCGTAGAGGAAATAATTTCCGATGCTGTTGCTAATAAATAAAATTAGAAAAAATTATTAATGAAAATGTTTCGTTTCATGTTAACAATAGCAGCGCTACTTTCAAACAAGTTATAATATAATTACGTATCATATTTAAAACCGCAATACACGCGGTTAATGCGCGTCGATCACGTTAATTTTGCACATTTCTAAGGAAAGCCCACACATGTTAATATATACACATGTATGCAGGAATATGTGCAGGAGAAGCTCACGCAAAAAATTTGCTTTTTGGCCATGCACTTAAAATGAATTTTATTAAATTTTTTTGTTATCATTATAAAAACTATGAATTATCAATTAGGTAGGCTCAACTAATGCTTTTAAATTTTCTACTAAAAAGCATGTCATCATATTCAAAACTAATTCATATCTATTTCGTCAGTGTAGTAAAAAAAATTATGTTTTAAGTGTAGTATAAAATAATATGATTTGGAATTCTAAACTAAAACTGCAGAGATATTTTAATGCAAGACTGGTAAATGTTCCTATGGGTTTCATTTGTGTTGGTTTACTTTTCGTATATATTCTTAGAGATGTCATATTGTGGTATATTATAACGATATAATTAACAAGAAGTCAGTGAATAAGATAATCGTTACTGCAAACTGTTATAATTGCTAGTAAAAAATATCACTGGATGTCTGTATAGTGACATTGTTACTGTTTCTTTTGAATTATTGTAAGTTTTGACAATATTTAAGCCACACAAGTTTGTTATTAAAACAAACCAATAGTTTTAAGAAATATTAATATACAAAAAAATTATTGGCAAACATATATTTTCTTCATTAAAAATTATATTTGTTTCAATAATACTATTTTTGTGAACCACCTTATTAAAAACTTGTTTATAACTGATTTTTTATATAAAATATTTTAGAATTAAATTGCAAAATATATTAGGCGTAAATGCAAACAAAATATTTGCATCTTTCAAGGTAGAAAATTCATTTCCAGCGGTTTTTTTATATTTAATATAATCCTACATACCTAATGTACATCCTTACATGTGTATGTGTGTATAAGATGTATGTAAATACATCGCATGTTTTTTAGTTTCATAAGAACTTAAGGTGATATAAGAAGACAGAAATACTTTTTTCTTGTTATATTCTGCTCGGCTACAAGTTACAGAGTCCATTTGGTCAGTTAATCTTTTTAACTACTTTTTCAAATAAATATGGTTTTATTTGCGCCCGGATATTGATCTTCAGTTCTTCAAAATCTGCTGGCTTATGTTATAGTGCTATAAAAAATATACCAGGGATGTTAAATCGCTAGAAAGAGGAGTCCAACTGTGCGTTTAAGTACGTGCCATAACGCTCTAACCTGGTGATGATCTTAACACTGTGCGAAGTTGAGCGTCCGCAACCAGCCCCGACCGCCATACATGCCACCTACATCTTATGTTACGATGACTTGAAAAACCTTAATAAACAGAAATGTAAACAACTGGGAGTATATTTTAAAACAGAATTTCGAATTTGATCGGAGTAAAAATTAATACATAGTTAATATTGCTGTTTAAGTCTTTTTGGCGTTAAGGTCCAAATACATTTTTATATTCTTGAGTATCGAAATGGAATTTCTATAATAAACTGCCATAAAGTAGAATTGATTTTATATCTTTTTAATCCTTTTGTTCTTATTTTAACACATTATTTTCCTTGAATGCATGCGACAGGGTAAAATGCTACATTCATATTCATTCTTTTATGTTTCGTGTGCAAATAAAATGAATAAAATAACAAAAAGATTATATTTTTGTTCGAAAAGAAAGAGCAAATACTGGCAAAAACTCCGACCAACGTTGCATCAAGGTCATTCGGCAAGAGGTTGATTTGTGTTGCCATTAAAAATTTACTTGCTCATACAAAATTTGAGTGGTAATGAGATACAAACTACTACATGCTTGAATTCTAAATGGCTTAAATACCAGACATCGCATATGGAGAGAAATAAAAAAGCCAGGGCCAAGATGACAGTTGTTTCGGTCTGCAGATGATGGTTTTTTAATGTTGCTTGCCTTTATCGCTCTGCCTGCTGCTGTGAATGTATGCACTAGTTTTTGTTTGTGTTCGTTGACATAAAAACAAACCCTTTTATTTATCTACTCTTAAATAAAAAAAGAAAAAAAAGTACATACTTACGTACATATATACAAAACTTAATTACTTGACAAGTGAAATAAACAGTGTCATTTTATGTTTTTACATCAAACTAAAAAGAAACGAGAAATAGAAAGTACTGAATCATTGGTTAAGTACATACACTTGAAACAGCTTTATGTTTTGTCAGCATTAGATATATTTTCTTTTATTTTTTTCAGCTTACAAAAGAAACTAAAACCGGAAATATTGGGATTAAAAATTTGACGAGAGCTTAAAGGGTTGCTATGAGATAAGTACGTATTTAGTAAATGAAAAGCGTTCTTAATTCTAAACAAAAATAAGACAGAGGAAAGGTGGATTTATTTGCAAAGTTAATCATATGCGAGCGGAATGATTTTCCGTTATCCCTGGCCTAATTGGTGGCGTAAAAACATGTCCTCAACAATGTTCTCCATATGACATGATGCGCACTTGGGATGAAAAGAGCATTATATAAATTTCTCGGGTTGCAATCCCAGCCAGCTTGGAACACTTCCACTTTATTAATTTTAAATATTGTAACGTACAAAGAAAAACAGGTGGATCTTTCTGCGGAAATGACCATTTGTACAATAAGATTAACGTCTAGAGCTGAGAAAAGAAAGGAGATTGACAACTATATACCTACCTGAAATTATGTTCTTAACACATACATACATACATAAATAACTAAACAGTGATTTTGATTCTATATAAAAAAATTGTATGAATTGGACCTCAAAAATTTGTAGCTTAGCTGAATAATTCGTTTTATAAGAATAGTAAATAACGAATGCTTGTAATTATTAGTCTTCAACTCGATTAATTACACGATTTATAATATTTTTTTACTCTCACTTGTTTTCGCAGTAAGTGTTAGCCACTCATGTCATGTTTTGTAGTAACACTGTATGGGTATGCTGCTCGAGTTTACTTTACTCATGGAGTGGGCAATAAGTTTATAACTGCGTATTTGTTGTGGTGTGATTTGGGTACATAAGCGATGGCTGTGGCTGAAATCCAAATCTCTGGAAATGAATGTTAGGTAAATCAATGATGCTTATTCAAGCAAATGCAGTTGCTAATGCTATAGTAGCTGCAGCAGATACTGTCCTGTGGAAGGGTGAAACGGAAGGCCACAACAATTATTATCTGCTTTTGTGGTACTCTTCTATCATGATGGTTCTTGCTTTTGTTATGCTGCACTTTAGAAAACATTTTCTGTCCAGTTGAGAGGGGGTGAACGCTGTAGACATCTTGCAAGTCAAACAGGTGCTTACGATGGCGTTAATAAACAGTTAAGTTTAGCCGCTGTTGAAATCAATTCTGAGAAAAAAAAAAAATTAAATTATTAAATATCTTTACCAATTTATTGGAAGAGATTCCCTCAGAAACATTAAATCACTTTTAAAAATTTCATCCCAAATTCTGCATATTCAGCAAAAATGCCAATTAAAGTTAAATGATGTTCATTATGTTATTTATTTCCTGCACAATGCTGCCGATAACAATTCAGCAAAAATAAAGCACAACCGTTTATTGTTTTCTGGAATAAACATTTCATCAGTAAATGTTTATGCATAATTTTGACATTATAAATGAATTCTAAGAAATTCATAAACTGATAAAATGTTAGTCATTCTAAAGGAGTGGACATACGAATAAGTTGCTGTGCAGTAAATATCATTGAAATTGTATTTTTAGCTTTTTATTTGCTTTAATTAGGTTAACACCATCCTCTCCATAGTGTCATGTTTTGTTGCAGCGCCAGTGCAGCTAATAATCGTTGTAATCACCTTCATAAATCATTATATGCAACAATTTTTCTCTCTCTGTTGCTTCTCTGCTCTACATAAAATATTGGCCTGATTTTAAATCATAGTTGTGTCTTCTATTTTTGGTTTTGTTCGTTAGCTTTTACTAGTAACCCAAAAAACCAAAAAAAGCACGAGCACGAAGCATACATTTTATGTCAGAGATAATTTTTTTGCTGTAGTAGCCTCAACAATTTAGCACGTTTGTAGAGGCAGGGAACGGGGAATATAATTTCATATATGTATAATTTACGGCATTTTGAATTATAAAAAAAAATTATATATCGTATATGTACATAAATGCTGGCCAATTTAAAGCAGTGTTCTATCTGTCTTATTTACCATATTAACTATACAATTCCCATAATTAAAACATTCTACCAAGATTAATTATCAGGCTCATTTAAAAGAAAAGTTTGCTCAACATTCCACAAAAAAGTTGTTACTCAAATGAAAGATTCAGTTGAAGAATAATATCAGTGCACTTAAAACTTGAACACCGCTCTTTCTAAATCTGATCCTCAATATATCCAATTAAAAATAACTCGATTAATTAATGGGGTATTAGTTAATAGGTTAAACTATTAAGTGATTGCATACCCTGGTATTTTAAATTTTAATATCCAATGACGCTTGTAAGTTTATTTGTGGAAACTACTGAGTTGTTGAAGAATTTACTTCATATCCCACCTTTAGTTGCAACAGAATTTATATGTTTAAATAGTGTTTATTTATGTATTTATTTCAGTTTAACT